>OZ059830.1:41724181-42324181 GCA_964057195.1 Orthosia cruda
TCATATGAGTACTTTATAATATTTATTTTTTTATTAAAACCTAAGTTCCGCTAATAATAGCAGGTGGACTCTACACGTGCTAAACACGGCTCTAGAGAGTGGAGCCTCCTAAAAATACGACCCGTATGCAGGAGTACTGTTTTCTGTCATTTGTATCAAGTCAACTGATATTGATTTGAGGCTCTGCGGTGTTAAGTGGTGTACTATAAAGACTATTGCCTAATTTATTGCTAATTCTAACATATACTTAGATTTGTATCACCCTTGTCTTGCAAGTCTGGTCAATTTACATGATTTACATCTTTCTTGGTCTTCAAAGGTCATTTACAGATTTATTATCAAAGGATCATTTGCTTTGAAAATCATTGGATTTCTTTTTGTCTATTTCCACTTGGTTTCATCCTGAAACTTTCACTCAATTGTGTTTAGGCACGTGCAATTTTCACAACCCCTAAATCTTTCTTTTTAACCGACTTTCCAAAAAGGAGAAGGTTCTACGTTCAGTGTTTGTTTTTTTATGTATGTCCTCCGATTACTCCGTCAATTACGGAACGGCTTTTTTATGTCTATACTCTTGAAGTGGCCCCATTATCACTAAGTCAGGATCTGATGCAGGGATCCCATGGAAATTGTGGCAACTCCACAAATTTTATAGGCATATATATAGTGATTTTGGTATTTTACATGGTAAGCAAATCATCAATACTGCATACTTTTTGCAAATCATTCGAGAAGTATCATTTGGTAAAGTGGAACTAATGAAGAAGACCACAGATGGCCACTGGAACTTCTCAATATTAAGTATGTTTTGGGTATGAGATATCTCCATTAGTTAAATGACTGTGATGAAGCAAATTTGAAATAAATGGTTCTAATGAAAATTGTACCACTGATCTGATGATGAAGCCGGAAGGTATGCACCGGAACTCCGTAATAAAACAATGTATCCCAGTCGTGAATGGGTTTGTTGGAATTGTAATGAGAAGCCCTCTGGCTATGAAAATGTTATTTTTTTTGGTAGTGTAAGGTACTAAAACTAAAAAGAGAAAAATAAAAAAAACCAAGGAAAGGATCGTAGCAGGTGGCGTTCTGTAGTTTCTGCCTACCCCCATGGGAAAAAGGCGTAAATTTATGTATGTATGTATGTAAAAAAAACCTTTTTAACATACACCTACTTCCGAAAAGAAAGTTATTTTTCGCTTTGTAGTGTTTTATTTTTGAAGTCGATTCTTTTTTTTTAGTTAAAAGCTTTTTTGACAGTAATGGGCATTATTCTCAAAAAAGAATAGTACTACAGTTGAAACTACTCGTATCTTTTTGTCACGTAGACAAATACATTTTTTATATGGAGCAAGAAAAATTCAAGGCTGAGGTAACAATTTATTACCAACAATTAATTATTGTACATTTTTCTCTGTTAGTGAATGTGAATTATAGATTAGGCCACTGAAAAAATAACCCCTAACCAATGGTCAAACCACAATCTGGAAAAACAGAGATTCATCCATTTGTGATGTCGCTGCCATTGAATCTTTTGTATAGATTTCAATACACACTTTGAGAATAAAAGAAAATATTGCTATGTATATCAGCAAAACCTATAAAATACGGCATGAAACGTAAATCATTTCCACTGTTTATACGACCAATATGTGCTCCGTAGTTATATTTTATTCTAGCCTTAAATGACAGCAATATGGATGGTGAAGGATACAAAGGCGCTGGATGAGACCGAGGAATGATTTAAATTCTGGCGCACGTTGACAGAAAATACTGCAGCCTTATTGCGTAATTAATTCGACAAGGCAAAAGGCAAAGGGTATGAAAAACCAACAAACACAAGCGAAAGACGCAATGTGGATTTCCGTATAGTAAACCGCGTTCCGCGTGTGGTTTGGTCGATTTTTCATTATCTTTGCCCTTTGCCTTGCCAAATTCATTACGCAATAAGGCTGCTGTTTTTATATCTGTTTCTTATTTTAATACTAATTAATGATAAATTAGGTCATCGAGATTCCAGACAGTATTTACAACTTAAACATTTATTTAATTTATTTATTTGGTTTACCAACAATTGTTTACACAATTCGTTTACAGTTTCTTTTAGCCTTCATTTGTAAGTGTAACAATTAATTATAGGCTACCATCGCATGCACACTTTGTGGTTATACACATTATTTTAACGTATTACTCGTATATTGTTTGACAACATTGTGTTTACTTAAAACTCAAGAACTGATTTGACAACAGCAATCAATAATGAAAAATATAGCAATTTTATAAAAGGTACTTATTATTTAAATCTCTGGTTATTGAGTAAATACGCATAACAAGTAAAATTTCAAAACAACACATAACGTATATAATTAAAACATTAAATTAAGATTAAAACAATACCAGATACTAAGTTATAAAACAACATATACGATTAAAAGCATTGAATTAAAATAAAAACAATTGAAACAACATCAATATTTCATAAATTAAATCAAGTACATAACAGAACATAGCAAGTAGCAACTTGAATCAATTATGAGAAAAAAATAAGAAATATGTTTCCTTGATCTTGAGATATTTCATCGGGTTTAGTCCGATTCTCTACCACACACATCTGAGGAAGGTAAGCAGTGAAGTTATGTTACAAAAATATGAATCAATTTCTGTCAGCGCATTGTTGAACGCATTTCCACTTCAGCTAAGCTATGAAAATAAAACTATCCTATCTGTTATACATATATATGGCTACGCAGCAGGTTACCATATCTCTGGCGAAAAGACAGTCTTAAAGAAAAAGCTGAGCACTTAAACATTTCTGCGAAAAGCTTAAAAATCTGCCTGTATTAACTACAATACCTAACATCTAATCCTTTTTTCTTTTTTGGGTGGGCAATCATCCAATGACTTCGCCCGCTCTTGGTGAAGCGGGAGAGCATGTAAGGCTTTACTGACTAAAACCCACCCATGTTCCTTCAGTTGCTTGAGCCAGGGCCGCGGTAACTGTTTTCAAATTTATACGCGACCAACATCCAATCCTAGTCACTTCCAGCCCGTATTAACGTTAACCACAGTAAATCGCATCTGGCACCGATCGATGATACTCTTATGATACATAGTTCCCTGCACCGGCCTCTCACGATAAAACCTTGATTTGTGATCTACTACGGACGCTTCGATATTCAGTGCTGAATGTGATGCTAAAGCCGTGTATTCGTTTGGAAACAAGTTGTGTAACAGCATAATGTTTATATGTTGTGACAACATATTTCTGGTATCATGAAAATTTGTAGTGTTTCGGCAATATACTCGTATCTCGCTAATTTAGAAAAGTTAGTTTTATATTTTTCAAGTAAATCGTCGCCTTAGTAGTGAAGGGAGCTATTCCACACTAAGTTGGTTCCAAGATACAGACAGTTGAAATAAGTAAGTGCGTACAAAAAAAAGAATCTCGTTGTATCTCCTATATTTGTATCCAGATTCCCACATTTTTTTGTGAGAAGCTAATCATGTATGTGTTGAAATTAGGGAAGTTTAATTTAAATGCGACTTGATATTATTTTTGATGTTATTGAGAATATTTTGGTTAGCTCTTTTCACCACATAATAAAAAGAAAACATAAACAATGTACCATTCAGGAAAATGAATGAATCTAAGTCACTTACTTTAGATACTATCTATAATATTGTCGATGAACAAAAGTTGCACAATAGTGTTTCGCAAATGTTTCTATGAAATAATTCAAGTTTTTACTTTAATATCTTGATAGTTAAATGTTCTTTCACTTTGTCCTCACTTCTAATTCAAATCTTTTTAAACAATACTTCAATAGCTATCTAATATTTATTTTTATCAAACATCTACTACACAAAAATTTAAAATCATACATTCACTGACAGACAACGTAAGAGTCTTAACCGGTGGTTCAAGGAGCATGAAATACCCTATTATGTTCTAATAAACAACTTGGAAGGATTTTTTAATATTCTTGAGCTGAATTTCACAAATCCTTTAGTTGTATAATTTATAAGTTATTTTATTACTTACATTCAAGTATTTTTTGTTGTTTATTTATTTATTTAAACTTCATGCACAAAGGTACAATGGCGGTCTTAATGCCTTAGGAATTCTATACCATCAGTCAGTCAGTTTCTTCGGACAATCTCATCGGCGGTATGGCTTGTTCAAAATTATTTTATTAGGGACTAACACAAATTGAAAATAATTTAAAAAAGTACCCTCGTCGAGTTCTATGGCTTAATACAAAAGATAATATAATGTTGTGTCACTTTACAATTTACGGCCACAATAATAATGTTATAAGACATTACCCGCCATGCAATATGAACGGAACAGTTATTAAAAACGTCCAGTCTTGCATTTGAGACAAGCTATAAATATTGTGACACTACTACACTAGGGAACAGTTTTATGTTCTACATTAAATCGTAAAAAGAGGTCTGTATTTAGATGCATTTATTTTCTAGATAGTGACGTTTCTGACAGGTTTTATTGACATGTTTTGAAATGAGTTGTAATCTCGAAGAAAACTTTTTTATATTTATACTTTTTCTATCATTACTTCACACCACTGACCTCTATTATACAAGTACGCTGGACTAAACATAATATATGAAATGACAGTTGATTTTTGTGCTGAATCAAAGCGCCCCGCTCGAGCGTATTAGGAACTAAAATTGACACATTTAGAGATAGGTTAATACCGATATTTCTCAAGATAAGGTAATACTAATATATTCGCCTGGAAATATTATAATATTGTAACTAATAAATCGGTATCAGTGTTATTTTTAAATTACACTAAAATAGTAGACTTGGCAAGGCGTATCACTTATCTACTGTACTGACTTCTCGTAGTATATTACAACTAAATATCTCTTAATGGTATTGGAGATGAATGTTATATGAATGCCTAATAATTAGTAATATCAAAATGTTCAAAAGCAATGTGTATTACTAAATTCTGGAATCATCATCATGATCATCCACAACCCGACTTCGCTCACTGTTGAGCACAGGCCTCTCTCTTGTACCAATCACCACGTTCCTGAGCCTGGAATTAATTCTGGAATAATATCATGATAGTTATAATTATATTAACAAATGTTTTGAAGTCAAATAATTTATTATCTGCATCTGAAACAGAGTTAAAGACTTCACCTTGCTGGAATGCGATACCACTCTTATTTGCACCTTAACACTACAGAGACAGGATCTCAGCGATGATAGCGAGAAATATGTCCGTTGTAAATGATTATCCATCTCATTTATTATTATTATTGTATAAATGGTGTTCCCTTCACGAACCCGATGGGCGTCAACCGAGTGAATCCGAACGATTGTAAGTATTAACTAACTAGTGTGCGAGGAGATACTTGCTCAAATATACCGGTTTTAAGGATAAGTTGTTAGCCTATCCCCGGTATTTAAATCTCACTGATCTGACAGTAATGTGCTATAACTTTACTAGCACGCTATCCACTAGTTTATAGCTTGCAATCTGACTGAAAATATTTTTCAGTTAACCTTTACAGCAATTATTCTATTACTTAAAAATTAATCATAATAAAAATAACTGTTTTTTTTTTCTCTTACGTATTAAATTATTCTCACGATCGAAAAAACCATAAAAGTATTTTACCGAAAGTTGTGTGTCATCTCTAATATTAGTTCCATGCGACTCTCACGTTAATTGACGTTGCTATCAGCGCCAAAATGGCGATAATCAAATGTCTTCATTTTGTCATCGATAATATGAAGTCCAGTGTACAATGTATGATAGAGGTCAGTGCTTCACACTAATAATAAAATAAAAATTGCCTTTGCCCGTGTTATGTTTCACTAATAATAAAAAGACGAAAGCTTGTGAATGTGTGTGTTTGTATGTTTGTTACTTCTTCACGCCAGAACGGCTGAAAGGATTTGGATACAATTTGGCACAGATATAGATTATAGTCAGGAATAGCTCATAGGATACTTTTTATCCCCAAAATATGTTCCCTCGGGATAATTTTCGACTTTCACGCGGGTGACACAGCTGGCAAAAGCTAGTTAAAGTATATAAATAAACAAATACATGCGCTGTGACTAGAATTATGTCCACTGTTAAGCATGGCCTATGTTCCCCCATATTTCACTACATCGACTGGGCATGTGGGTCTCGTATCCAGCGGACTCCCGCAGCCTTCACCAGGACATCGCATCTGACCACCTTGTGGGAGGCTATCCGATGTTGCACCTTCTTAAGATAGCTGCGTACTTTATTTCACTGACATATAAAGCAGGCAAAACAAAGTATGCTGCTCTATCAATTACACAACAATCATTTGTCATATAAAAAATTAGTAAGTCAGTCTCAGCAATTCGAACTAAGAAAAACTATATCTTAGTTATTATAGTTAAGTTTTCATAATTGTGTGCAGACTGCATACTATAATAATTTGCTTTATTTCAGAATTTTAGTTTTTATTAATAAACGGGTAAGGATAAGTTATGTGGTTAAAGATTATTTATGCTTCTATCAAAGTTACGATTATTTTGAATTTATGGCAAAAATAGTTACAAAAACAATCCCATGTCACTTCCACAATTTAGACGAATCCAACGACACCTCATATATCATAATCCGTAAGCCGTTCGGGCTGTAGAGCGTGATATAGAAATGGACATACGTACATACATACGCTCGAAAAACATTACCCTCCCGCAGTAAGGAACTCTAAAAACTACTTCAGCTTATGCAAGACAAGCTTAACTTCGATGCTCTTGTTCTGTAACCAGTTTTATACTAATCTATAAGCAAGCTATTTTACACGTTACTCTCAAATAATAACATTGTTGAAAACGGTTGAGGAACAAACGTAATCCCTACTCGTAGCAAAAGCATTAGATATTTAGGTTAGGTTAGTTCGAAAAACTACTTCAGCTTATGCAAGACAAGCTAAACTTCGATGCTCTTGTTCTGTAACCAGTTTTATACTAATCTATAAGCAAGCTATTTTACAAGTTACTCTCAAATAATAACATTGTTGAAAATGGTTGAGGAACAAACGTAATCCCTACTCGTAGCAAAAGCACTAGGTATTTAGGTTAGCATAAGGCGTTAACAGGAATCCAAGTTTACTAATATTGCTTATAAAATCAATAATGAATTAGATAAGTTTCTTTAACATTAAATACAAACACATCGAATACTTAATAACTAATACGAAGGAAACATCCACAAGCAAACAAAAGAACTCATTATAGAGCAAAAAGAAATCACAGTAATACTATTCATTCGAATAAAAATCACGGTAAGTAGAGATAAAATAAAAGCTATAGGATTATACTTGACATCGTCGTTCACAAAGACTTCCAGCGCCCATTGTGACTTACTGAAGCATGATTTTTGTATTCCATCTTTGAGTATTTACTGAAGCTTATGAATAACGTCTCTGTGAACTGTATTCTTCATTTTTTTGCTATAAACATCGTGTTTCTATTATCAATTGCTTGTTTTTTTGCTAACATTTTGTTAATGTTTTCTTTTTGTTCTAGAAAATGAAAAGGATTTTTTCTCAAATCACTTTCGTGTCGCTTAGATTGAAGTAGGTTAATGTTTTTTTTTTCCTTTTTATTTTCTACCAGTTTTGTTAATTTGTCAAAACATGTAATTGGTATAATACAAAGAGTACCTAAATGAATCCATGTTTATTGATATAAAACTTTGTGATCGTCTCGAGGTATATTCATCTCTTATTGGTTTTGCCGTGGCTCCTGTGGTCAATTACATAGGAACTGGAAATTTTCCTTGGATAAAGTAGCCTATAGTTCTAGCCATATTATACGTCGGAATTCGGTTAGCCTCGGTTAGCATCTAAGACACTATGATCAAAAGTGTCTTACAAAAAATATCCTTCTTTTCAAAACAGAATATGAAACTGTCTTTCATTACATCATAATTTTGAGTTGTTTCTTCCATAAAAAGTTTGGTTCCTAGAGAGCGCGCATAAGAAGTCCTCTTTAACTTATTTCTTAAAATCCTTAGCTTTTGCTGATAGTAGACACTTAATACTATGGAATAATACAGAAGGTCGGTTCTACAAATAGGTATTATTTAGCCGTAAACAGGTCATAGTTACACGTGCCAACAACAGCATTACAGCGTCAGTGACATTCTTTCGGTCTACGCGCCGGCAACACCGTCACACCGTCAGCGCTAACAAGTGACCTACTAAGATCTTCGCTTCACCGGCTCAATACACATACAACACACATGTAAATAGGTAACAATGTGTATTGACCACAAAATTTGTAAATAATTAAGTTAATTATTGTAATAAATTAGTCATCAAGCTGGAGTCGAATTTTATTCATCTCTCCGTTACTCCTCTTAATGTGGCCAAGACATCCTTAGCCTTTAACGAGTCTGTGGGATCGGCAGTAAGAAAACCATTTCCTGTGCACCCCCTATTCCTACCCAAATTCCGTCTGTTACCGTAGGTCTCCTTGTAACAGACTTCACGCACGTAAAACCAACTTAACCTATGTTTGGTGTGGTTTGTATGATAGGGTAGGGCATTAGGATAACTAGGGTGCTAGGTAGTTGTTATAAGGCTAGGTATATAGTTGGTGGAGTCTTAGGTATCTCATAGGTACCAGTCTCAATTGGTGCAAACATAGCTACACTGTACGCATTTGGAATAACGGCCGTACAAAGATGTAAGTCCCGGTGCGTACAAGTATAGAGGAATGGACTGAGCTTTCTCAATTTAGTTGTGTAGTGTATACGATAAGAGAGATATATATATATATATATATGTATTTTTTTTTAACCATTCCTCTCACTAAGTACACATAATATTAGTATATATTATGTATATTTTGTACTTATGTATGTATGTATATTTATGATTTATTTTATATTATTTTAAAATTGTACACTGGACTACTTCTCTTCTTCCTTTTGTAAACTCTCTCTATCACTCTAAGGTTTGCTGGCAGAAAACTCTTCTTTGAGTTAAGCTCGCCTTTGTACATCAACTTTATAATCACTCATGTTGTAATTTTTTTTTTTGTGTACAATAAAGAATTAAGAATTTCTTTCTGTATCATGGGTGCATTTACAAACATTTAAACTCACATGCACAAGGAACCCAGATCCAGAATAACTATCTGTAGGCCATACAAATGTTTGTTCCGTTCGGGAATCGAACGCCACTAAACGCAGCGCAGCGGCCTATCGCTCAACCATTTCGTCGCTCGCCAATCGTTTCGTCACTGCACTAAAATCTGAGGGAGAGAAAGTGATCTTACAGCCAGTAGTCATCTTTTTCTAGAATTCTAATTGATCCATATCACAGAATTGCAGTTTCGCTTTTGTATCTGCAACCTTAAGAAAATAAGTATCCGCATTAACGGATACAGTCAATATTCAGTCCATTTATTATAGGTTTCAAACCACAAGCAAAATCACACGCACACATAGATGCGCTTCACGTACAGCGAGTAAAAATGCCCTCGCGACTGAAATTTTGTAAAAAAAAAGCCGTACTACGCGTCTTGTGTGTGTTTGTTTTTGCTCGTTGTATGGAACTGACCTTCTGTGCTATGTTATACTAATACTTCACCTGGATATAAATCTGGTTTAACGATGCGCTTTCTAACAAACCGGAGGATTAAAACTGTAGTTCCTGCTACTGACTGTGACCGCGGCTTTGTTTGGCTTTGATTCAGAGATCTAATGAGCTTTGGATTAAATAGAGATAAACGAAAGATTAGTTTTGTTTAAAAATATTCATTGTTATTCCAACAATGTATCTAGCTACTTAGTTGCTGTACGCACACCGTCATATTCCAAAATTCGGGCTGCTACTGGGAATTGTCTAATGGATAACTCCAAAAACACTGCACGATCTGGGAATCGAGCTAAGTTCATCTTAGGTCCTTATGAAATACATAAAGCATAATATCATGAGGAAACTTGTGATGACTGATATTCTCGAATGTTTTTTTATCTTTAATATTTTGTTTAAATCTCTTCCAACAACAGCGAGCAGGTGGTTTTATTGGTTGGGCGCACTTATTTTTTTTGGTTTTATTTTTATTTTATTTTTTTATTTAGCATAATTATTCTATTTGCAACTTATGACCGATGGTGATTTTGATGATGACTTTTTCTCATGTTCTTCCTCTTCCAGCAGCTCCCTTAGTGCGACAAGCGATTCATCGTCTACTCTGACTCTTGGTGATCAGATTTCCTCTTTGTTTTCTCCCTACCCCAATAACCTCAACAAAGCTCACAGCAATGCCCTGATCTTCTGGCTTCCATTAATTGTGCTTAGATGCTTTACTGATCTCAGAGTCATTTCTGAAACCTACACTTTTATCTGTACACTTTGCCCTCCCTGGCTTTGTTCTTATTCGTAATGATAGAACGGCGATGGGCGGTGGTGGTGTTGCTATTTATTTGCCAGCTGGTATTCCTTATAAGGTTATTAGTACATCACCATCTTCCTACTCGGGGTCAGCAGAGCATATGTTTTTAGAAATCACTTTACATCACGCCAAGATGCTTCTTGGAGTGATGTACAGTCCTAACCTCAGTATTGATTACTTTGACTCTTTTGATTCCCTTTTAAATGATGTGTGTCCTACTTATGACCACGTAGTTCTGATGGGTGATTTTAATACTTTTCTCCTTAAAAATGACTATCGTACTCCCAAACTCCAATCTCTTGTATCTTCTTTTAATCTCAGTATACCTCTTTCCGCTACTCATCATTTTCCTAATAGCACCCGATCTCTTTTGGACCTCATGATTGTTTAAAAATCTTTACCTTCATTTTCGATTCAAGATGCGGAAGCCGCTGTGTCCGGGAGTGGTTGCGATCCTTTGGGCTGCAAATCAACCCTAAGAAGTCTCAGGCCATGGTTATCGGGGGGTAGGCATATGTGAAACAGGCTTGATGTTGCGGTGCTGTCTGCTCTCAGTTTGAATGGCTTTCAAACTGAATACGCTAGGAAGGCTAATGAAAACTTGGGGATGATCATGGACTCCTATTTATCATGGACTGCCCATGTCGCTGAAGTTAGTCGCAAGGTGCAAAACACTTTCCACTTGCTGAACTGCCTTCAGACCTTTTTGCCCATGAACATCAAAATTTCCATTGCCCAAACTCTTATTCAGCCCATCATCGACTACGCCGACGCCTGTTATTTGGATGCCACCGAGGAGCTTTTAAATAAACTTGAGCGTTTGCAAAATATATGTATGCGTTTTGTTTTCAATCTCAAAAAGTACGATCATGTTTCAGGCTTTCGCAAAATGCTCAAATGGCTCCCTATTCGACTTCGCAGGAACTCTCGGATTTTGTCCTACTCCCGTCCTTCCGATGCACTTTGCAGGTCGCATCTTAAGCATCTTCTTGAAACTCCTTCCCACACTACTGACTTTTAGTCCTACTCTTTTACTGTACACGCGGTGCGGTTGTGGAACTCGTTACCGCCTGTTATCAGGAACTGCCAAACTCTTGCAGTTTTTAAAAAGAGAGTGAAAGAGCATTATCTTTCCATTCCGTCTTAGTTGCATATAATTATGTATTATTATTTAAGTATTTATGACATTATTTAGTATTTATTATTGTAATATTTATAATTTATTTTATTATATACGAGTATATATTATTTATCTATACAGGATTCTTCTTTATTGTGAATTGTTCAATATATTTTTCTTTTTATTTCCCTCTAGACACGGTGTCTACATACCTTTTTTGCAACTCTCCTTTCGCATGTATGCTGGAAGAGATTTCGTTAGAAATAAGCATACCATTATACTTATTTTCTGTTCCTTCTTCTTGTCTTTTTACTATCTGTGTGTACAGTAATGGTTAAATAAATATAAAAAAGCCTGCCAAACCCAGCAGTGGTACAATTGCGGACTGATAATATTTTATGTATTTTATAAATCTTATAAATAACGAACAGTCCAATTAAGGCATGGAAAAGTTAAACGCCAATTACAGCAGACACTTCACTTACAATAAAAACGACAGATGATTTAATAAAACACTTTAGTAATACAAAGGCATACGCTCAGAATCAAGACACTCAAGCCCGTTTAGCTAAATTTAATAGAAGCAACCAGGCACTTGGAAACAATGCTAAATTAACCATGGCTTATCAACCATTATTACATTTGGCATGAACCCAAATATTTCTTAAGGCTCTCGCAGATAGACGCGATGCGACAATGAGACAACCAGCTTTTATAAAATGTGTAGTATCTGTAGAGAAATTTTAGAACAATTTCTAAAAAGCGGGCAACCGCATCGTTTTTGCGACGTTGTTGCATTGTCGCGTCGCACCTGTCTACCCTAGCCTAATGCTTCCGCGATAGTAGTAAGCTGTCTGAGCAATAAGTAACACGTTCTTGGCACGCTCGGGAATTAATAAAAGATATTGGACTTGTTTGATTTGCTGATTTAATTTCGGTTTTTAGGTTTATTTTGTGAAAAGTTTACTAGAAACTTTCAGTTTTTTTGTCTGTACTTACGTGTTTATTTTCAGATGAATGCGGGGCTTGTGGCAAAATAACAGTTGCACGGATCGGTCATCAAGGTACGGGCTTGTCCCCATCACCACGTCACGACGTCGTCAATGTGGAATGGTGCTGTGTCGCTGGGCGGCAAATAGACATGACGTGCTAATTTACGTCACCGTGTAGTAAAAATGCAGTTTAAGATGCCGCAATGTTACACGTTGTAGAATTCTGGTACATTTTACAGCATTTCTGACATAAAAAAACAACGTTTAGTTTCGTTTCTGACAGTTACAGCATTTCTTACATATTGTTTGCACAACTAATATACACACACATCAACATCAATATCAACTAAACACAACACCAACATCAACTGAGCGAGCGCATCGCCACGTACCGCTTCCGACGATGTACGACACGTCGTTCCACGGCGACATTGCCGTACCGTGCATTAACACTTTAAGTCAATGCACCACGCCGTGACACTGCACCGTTCCACGTTGACGACGTCGTGACGTGGTGATGGTGACAAGCCCTCAACGCTTGCCGAGGTTTATTTATTTATTCATTAGGTTAACCAACAAATTGTTTTCACTTATAAAAACACATTGCGGTTGACAGACATACATTTGCAAGTGTAACAATCACAACAACATATAGGCTAACACGGCATGCATAGTAAACAGGTTAAATAAACAAAATAAATGTTTTTTTAACATTTAGGTTAGTTTTGTATTTTGTTTTGTTTTATTATTAATTAATTATTGTAGGTAAATATTGGTAAATTAATTAATATGTTTGGTATCGAAAATAAATTAAACTTGAATTTGAATTTAATACTGTGCTGGATAAATCAAGTTTATGTGAGTTAATAATTTACAATTTAATAATTTTATTGAAAACTATTGAAAATAATCTTGGTATAGGTGAGTTTGTGCCAAGTACAGTCCTTCGTAGTGGTGGGCATAGAGATGTATTTATATTTCTCGGATATCTTGATGAAGCATTGAATCTAATAAGACTCAAGGGTTTAGAGCAATCAATTCGATTTCTTATTATCTTATATATAAAATTCTCGTGTCACAATGTTAGTAACCATACTTCTCCGAAACGGCTTGACCGATTTTTATGAATTTTTATATGCATATTCAGTAGGGCTGAGAATCGGCTACTGTCTATTTTTTACACGCGGGCGAAGCCGCTGGTAGAACCTAGTTTTGTATAAAAATATGGCGTCGGTGACATGTCTACGTGTGGAAAGAGTATGCATTCTGAAATGACGCAGCCTGTAGACCGCATGTAGAAGGGTAGCTGCTTAGATTTCATTTCACAAAAAGCTAGGTGTCTTAGTGAGTGGCTTAGTGAGGTATCCATACAACGCTGCAATACTCCAAGATGCTTCGCACGAGACTGTTGTACAACATTATTTTAGTGTTGCTTTTACGAGTAACCCCTAGTATTACGTAGCAAGAAGCCTAACATTTTAGATGATTTATTAATAATGTGTTCAATGTGAGGTATAAACCTTACTTTCCTATAGAAGAGTACTCCTAGGTCCTTGATTATTTCGAGTTCTTTTACTTTAACTTGGTTTATGAAGTATTCCGTACTTATATAATTATTTTTTCGTAAATTTAAAGTGATAACATTTGTCTTAGTTCAGTTGCATTCTATTATTTTTACACCATTCAATTACTCGGTTAAGATCTTTCTGTAGAAGCTCGTTATCTTTTGGGGATTCAATCATGCGTGCAAACTTCATATCATCGGCATATGAAAAAGGTTCTGAATAACGGAAGCATTGGGGAAGGTCATTAATAAATATATTAAACAATATCGGAGCCAAATGCGATCCTTGAAGAGCACCAGAGGTTATTTATTTATTTTATTTATTATAAGCTTTATTGTACACCATAAATTACATTAATAAAAAGAAACTTAAGTCTAATACACATACAATGGGCGGCCTTATCGCTTGCCGCGATCTCTTCCAGGCAACCTTGTATGGACAGTAATTGCTTGGACATGAAATGGGGCGGTCATTGGTGTAACAATAACAGTGCTTAAATTAAATACTACAATATATACACAGATAAATACATAAACTATGTAATAGATACATAAATACTATATATTATATGTTCTGAAGATTTAAATCCGTTCACAACGACGTAGAATTGAGGTACGATTTGAACCATTCCAGCAAAGACCCTGATACACCGTAAGCTGCAAGTTTGTAGATGAGTATGGCATGTGACTTTTTATCAAAATGCCTTACTGAAGTCCGTATATATTACGTCAAATTTTTATTTTTATCTACTGCCTGAATTAGTGACTCCGTGAATGTTGCTAAGTTCGTAGTTGTAGATCTCGCAGTTAAACTTAACTTACGTTAACTTAGGTAGATCTTAAAATGATGCTATATGTATGGACAAACAATAGATTCAAAAACCTTTGCGAAAACGGATAGTATTGAAATAGGCCTGTAGTTGGAAATGGCATCTTTGCTATCTGACTTCTTGTACACTGGCACTAATTTCCCTTTTTTACATTGTAACGGAAAAGTCCCTGTGGCTAGCACCGTATTAATAATAATCAGTAAAGGAGAAACCAGGGCTGTTGCGCAGGAAGGAATGAATATAGGTGGGATTCCATCAGGTCCTGGCCCATGGGATGGAAGATCCGTAGATCATCCGTTTATCGAACCTCTTCCGTAGCTCAAAAGCAATCTAAGCCTTTGACTGACTGACCATTGTAGATTTTTGACTGTTGTTATGGGTGCACTCGAATGTATAACAACCAATCTTACCAAAGCTATCGTGTTACCCACTGGGTTGTGAAGGTCATTTATGCAGACAATCCATGTAAGATACGGGTACTGTTGCTTGGTAGACAAGAAGCTGTCCCCGACATACTGAATTGGAAAAGACTAGATACCTGCCTAGTCTACAGCCAATTTTGATGACTTTACGTACGTATTTATTTCGAGTTTGCCCGACTGGGTTTGTCTTGAAAAAGGAATTATGCACATTAATTATTTGGTGACCTACACACACACATATACGTCTCATTTGGGACACATTAATTCAAATGCCTCTGATGAGGACAGCATTGATTGCTGTCTGATTAAACCAGAAAAGTGTGTACCATTACTTCTAATTAAACCATTCGTCATATTTTATGATGAATAAACCCATAAAATAACAGATTTTCCCTAATATTCCTTGATATATTGCCGGTCGTTATTGTAAATCAATGGATGAAACATTTGAGTCAACAAAAATGATTTTATTGCCTGCATGGAAATGGGCAGATAGATATTTTTATGATAAAATGATGAATATTCTTTATGGCAATTGTTTTTGTTTGCTTCCTAAACAAACAAATCATTGATTGTCATTATACTTATATGCTAGTATGTAAATTGTACATGTGGGACGGGGACCACAAAGGACATAGCGGGACGAATTAGACAGATTTTTGCTGAACTGTAAGGTTTCTTTTTTCAGTTCTCGCACGGGCTCGTAAAATATGGAAGGAGTGGACGGAGGCCTTTGTTCAGGGGTGGCACAGAACAGGCACGCAGACAAGCATGCAGGCTGGCAGTAAATACTTCTTTTTGCTTTTGAAGCGTCTTTCGAATTTAGAATAGATTTTATTTTTAAAGAAGAGAATTGTCAGGTGGCGATAGGCGCCTTTAGTTTATGCAAAATAAGTAATTTTATATTAATAATTTACTGTCTATTCTCAAAAAAACCCTTATATATACTCCAATCCACATAGTATTTTATTCAGACATTATACAAGGTCGAAGCAAAATAACGGGCAAATTTCACAGACGGAAATGTTGAATAATAACTAACATGCGGTGATGAATCAAAAAAACCGGTCAAGTGCGAGTCGGACTCGCGCACGAAATTTTCCGTACCATTATCGTAAAAAACGGCAAAAATACCACGTTTGTTGTATGGGGCCCATACAACAAATGTGATATTTTTGTCGTTTCCACTTAAATATTTATGTTATTCTGTTTTTAGTAGGTATTTGTTGATAAAGCGGCAACAGAAATAAATCATCTGTGAAAATTTCAACTGCCTAACTATCACGGTTCATGAGATACAGCCTGGTGACAGACAGACAGACGGACCGCGGAGTCTTAGTAATAGGGTCCCGTTTTTAACCTTTGGGTACTGAATCCTAATAATAGGGTCCCGTTTTTATCCTTTGGGTACGGAACCCTAAAAATATTGACTTGAAATACCCAGTTGGCACATAAACTAGTGGAAAACATATAGGTTATGAAGCAATTCTTAGAAAACCATACCATTGCCCTGAAGTAAGTCTAAAACTACCCTTAATCAGCATCAAAAAATATTTTAATCGTTTCGCTTGCAACAAATCCAAGAGAAAGAAATTTGCAGCAAGCCATATCAAAAGCAAAGGAAATAGACTCGGAAGCATACTGGAACGTAAAAAATCAACAACAAGTATTTTCAATCCCGAGACATGCAGTAATGAAAAGGTGTACACTATTCGAACTATGCATTCTTTTATTAAATTTTTATTTTGTGCTATGTCAAGTCTTGCATCGATTTTTTACCATATTGTTAATGTATTATTTTCTTTTTTTGTGGCCTGCCAGTGAGTTTTATTATAGCTTGTGTGTTTGAGCAAATAAATATATCTTTATATTTTATCTTTATCTCATTGATTCTAAAAGAATATGCTTTCCTAAATAAAGTAAACCTTATTTAATTAATAACAAAAGATTTTTCTCAAAAGTTTTTTGTTTTTGAAGTCGGTTAAAATATAAAATATTTTTAATAACATAAAATAAGCCGGTTACAAAGGTCACATTCCGTCATTCAACGGACGTTAGTATTAATAGATACTTCTATTAATAATAACGTGAAGTACTCTTACGGGATTAATTAATATCAAAAATGGGTATTTAAAGAGTTGAATTAGATTTACATTTACCCGACTGCCGAAGGAGGGTAATGTGTTTATCAGTCTATGTATGTATGTATGTTTGTTCCTATGTGGCGTTCTAGATACCAAACGCGTTGGCCGATTTTGATGATTCTTACGTCAATCGTTAGTCTTAACCTTGCGAGTGTCACTGGTTACATTCAAATCGGAAAATAGAAAAATGGCGGTTTTTTGGGCGCCATAATGTGGTGGCCCATTTTTTTTAATTCTTCCTAACCCATCGTGTGGGATATGAAAGTAGAGGGTTTTAAGAGGTGATTTCAAAAATAGAAACACTCATATGTTTAAATGTACCTAATTAGAAAAAAAAAGTTAACTAAAAAGTTATAAATAAAAAAGTTAATTCAAAAAAACAAAAAACCTGACTGCTTAAGAAGTGAACTAAAAAGACGTAAACAAGAAGAAAATCACCCTGTGCAGTGGGAGGATACATCTGGTTTTGGTCAGCCAGCTCGCGAATATAGCAGTCGGGTGTTTTTTTTAATATTAATTAATCCCCTAGCTTAGGGAAGCTACTCTTCATCCAGTCTGTTATTATATATTTGACAGATGCACACTTATGAATTTTCATAACAGGCAAACATAGACAATAAAATGTGACATGGACGCTGACAGTAGTGAAGCGAAGCGAAGTGCTTATTGGCTCCGTTAATTCGATAAATTATAAGTCACAGTTAAGTCAAATTTACGTTGCAGTAAATATCACAGGGTAAAGATGTGAAGATAAAATTTTGAAAAAAGTATTTGGATATATAAATATAGAAAAAAATCAAATAAAATAACTAAACTACTTACGATTTTATTATGATGAATCATTGTATTCTTCTACATATAATCTAGACCCATCACTTGAATCCTCACTAATATTAATTATTAATTTTCGAGTGCACAAATCGTGCTTAAATCGATTAAAATTTCTTCATTGATGAAGTCTATCGTTATAAGAAATCGAATCGAATATATGGACGTAGCTTGTGGCAGTTAAATTAAATAGGACAATTACTTTAACGTATTTTGATTTCATTAGGTCTTCACCCTATGGTGGCTTTTAAAATATCTTTAAATATTCTTAGCTTAGTGCAAATGGACACTATTTTTGGTTTTAACTCTATTACGTAGCATATTAGGTTAGAGGTAAATTGCTTATTAGTCTTTTATTAAGAACTTTGTTAAAATCCAAATAATATGATCAATCTTCCAAAACTAAATATCAGTTGCCAGCTTAGAAGAGGAGATAACAAGACACTACATTAACGCATTAGTTCATCTATATCACTAAATTATTCATATATATTCATATTGTTTTTTGTACACAAAACAAACATAAACAAATACAGTAGAACAGCTTATGTACAAAAGCGAGCAATTATTAGTTTTGAAGCTGTAAAATCTAAAATTACAGTCTAGATGGAGAGTAGTTTGTATTGCCATTGTATAGTATAGTCGTATAGTCAAAATCGTGATTGCTACCAACCTTACTATACTATTAAAAAATGTCAATTGAACAATGAGGTAATTACATATTTGTTATTCTTAGTAAAGTTTCTATTAACTGGGAATTTCTCTCATAAGTACAATTTGAGCATCACAAAAAACGATATGAGAGCAAGAACGGATAGCACTAATTGTAGAGGTTTCTCAAAAAATCTGATGCAAAATTAATTCCTTTTGCAACGTACTCGTAAGGTGCTGAAAACATAATATGGTGACGTGTAAAGCTTGATTGCTGTAACCACTGTAAGTTCAGCACGGGGGTATCCTCTTTATTTAAATGATCAAGTAACGGTGTATTCCATCAAACAGGACCCTTGATAAGGTTTCACCCACCCTTCCCTTCTTAATGACACATTGTTTAATGAATCAAAAATAAACGAACCAACAGCTTGACAAAATAAATCTCTTATGAATAATGAAAAATGTTAATGTTCTCGACGTCGTCAATGCAATACTAACTGCACAGATACTTGGTTCCTTTCTCATTATTTCCATTGTACTGTATCTTAAGTATTTTCAAGGAAATCTTCGTCTCTATTATTTTCAAAGAGAATGTTGCATTCGGACAATACCACTGTGGTATTCTTTGTAATATTGTCATAATAGTCAGTGGGAGTAAATTGAAATTGTTTACTCTTGAGAAAATACTTGAAATTGATTATTTTATTGTTATTGAGAAAAATAATATTGTCAAAAGTGGACCCTGTACAAACTTACATTATAACTATCTTAATGCTTGGAGCACTTTTTACAAGCTTTTTATAACATTGCAATGTACTTATATAATTATGTATGTATATGTATGCTTATCAGAAGGAATCTTAAAACCAGGCATGAAAAAACACCTAAAATTCAAAAACAACAAAAAAGCCGGACAGCGACGATACCACCACATAGCAACTAACAGCACCCTCCTCCCATAAACATTCCATAAAAAACTATACGCAAGAAAACAACAACAAGAATCACCTCACAACCCGGCTGGTCACCGTGGAAGATTACAACCTCCACCCTCCAAGAAACGGAAACTGTTCCCGCCAAACAAGATATTGCCAGATATCAAGAAAAAAAACTCAAGAAAAACAAAACAAACACAAGAAAAAGAAAATTGTAAAAGAGTACAGTGCAAAAACAAAAGTGAAAAATTAAATATACTAAATATAATATAATAGTAATAATACTAAACTATGGCCTGACCTGTCAAGAGTGACATATAAAATTTTCATCTCCAAATTTTCCAATATAAAATAATATAATAATACAATAGAAAAATACAATAGAACAATGTACAAACACACCAATAAAATGAAAAATCAAGAAAATAAAAATAATTTACAATAGTGACGATAACACAAAACTACAACATGAAAAATCATTTGACAAACAAAGATGATTAAAACATGCTCACAAGAAGCCAGGCCCGAGCACTATCCACACGCCCAACATCTTCGGGTTCGTCGCTCAGCTCCGCCTCGCAGGCGCCGGGAACACCTACAATCGTGAGTGAAGCGATCCCGGACATTGCAGTTGCGTCGAGTTCGAGCGACGAATATTTCTCTCCGCCGACGACACCACCACCTGCGCGTCGACGGGGAGGACGCCGGCCGCCGGACAGCCTGGGACCTCGAGGCCCATCGGCCTCTGACAGGGTCCCCGCTCCCGGTGGAAGTGTGCAGCGCATGCGATGGACGCAATCGATCAACGAAAACGTCATGCGCGCATACTTTGGGGCTACAGAGGGGGGAATTAACCTGACTGCGTACCGTAGTCGGATGCTCTCTCTGTTTCAGGTGCTGGAGCCAGCTGTCAACGTTTCGGCCCAACGTCTGTCGGATCAGGTGCGGGTCATCCAACGTAACCGTATGTTGGATGATGCCGTACTTGATAGATTGCGCAATGAATCACGGAATAGCCGTGTCTCGACTGCCTTGCCACTGGCCGCGGTGCAACTGCAACCCAGTGTTTCACCGCGACCAGATAATTATGGTGAGGATGACGACGACAGGGCTATATCTGTGAGTACCCAATGCAATGCACGTTTAAGGAGCGCTTTGGAATGTGCATTCAGCGAGTATCGCTCTATACCGCCTGAGCTTAGACCTCGACTACCTCGTCTGCCCATGCATAAGAAAAATAGGGCGCTGGTGTGTGCTCTAGATTCGCAGCTATCAAATGTTTTTGATAGCAGCGAAGACCTTGCCGATACCCACTCAATACTGTACTGGGCGGCTGCTGCGGCATGTCGTGTAGCTAACGTCAAATTCCCAAAAAGTGACAGAGCTACACGACCAGCTGTACCAGCTTGGCAGTCCAGGATTGAGCGTCGTATCGGTGAGGCTAGAGCTCTCATCGGCAAACTTATCTGCTTCAGGGAGGGCAACACTCGCCCTAGAGTGATGCGCTTTGTGAGGCGGGCGTTCTCGGGGACTGATATCAGTTCTCGAGATTATCTGTCCCACGTCACAGAGCGTATCGACTTCCTGAAGCAGAAGATCTATGCATGGGCAAGCCGTATTCGTCGGTACAAGCGGCGAGTGGAGCGATACACTCAGAATCGCACATTTCAAAGCAACGAAAGGTGGGTTTATAGGGCTTGGGAGCGACCCGGCCAAGTTGTGACTGATATGCGCCTACCAGATAATGAAGCCATGTGTTCTTTCTGGCGCGATATCTGGTCGGTGCCTGTCAGTCACACCGAGGGTGACTGGATTCGGGAGGTCGAGCAAGCGTGCGATCTGATACCACAAATGGGGGCAATTACTATCAGCCCCCAAGATGTAGCTCGTGCAGTCCGTCCGTTGCCCAACTGGAAATCTCCAGGGCCAGACGGACTGCAAGACTTTTGGATTAAGTGGTTCCAAAGGTCGCACGCTCGTTTGGCATCTCAGTTCCAGTCTGCCTTAGAGTCAGGGTCGCTGCCCCATTTCCTAACGACAGGAATAACCCACCTGCTCTATAAATCGGGTAGTACTGCGGATCCTAAAAATTATAGACCGATAACGTGTTTACCGACGGTCTATAAAGTTCTTACATCCATTCTGAGAGCTAAAAATAATCAACATATAGACAATAACGCCATCATGTCTGCGTCTCAGAATGGATGTAGGAACGGGTCCCGCGGTACTAAGGAGCTGCTCCTTATAGACATTGCCATTAGCCAACAGGTTCGCCGTACCCGCAAGGATCTGGCGACATGTTGGATAGATTACAAGAAGGCCTATGACTCAGTGCCACATACATGGCTCATGAGGGTGCTGGAGTTGTATAAAATTAATACAACTCTGCGCGCCTTCCTGACGTCATGTATGGAGCAATGGAGGACGGTTCTTCACTATCCAGGATGTCGACAGATTCAGGAAAACAGTGAACCTATAAGGATCGAGCGCGGAATATTTCAGGGCGACAGTCTGAGTCCTCTGTGGTTTTGTTTAGCCCTGAACCCTCTCAGTACTCTGCTGGAGGGTTCAGGTCTGGGCTATCGGTTGAGGAGAGGTGGTCAGGTCATATCACACCTCCTTTACATGGATGATCTGAAGCTCTTTGCCCCCAACAAATTGCAACTGATGAAGCTACTGAAGGTAACAGAAACCTTCAGTGACGCCATCAGGATGGAATTTGGTGTGGACAAATGTGCAGTCATGCATGTAAAGCGAGGGGAGATTATGGAATCCGTGGGAATACAACTCTCGGATTCCATACCCCTTAGATCCCTTTCCTCAACCGAAACTTACAAGTATTTGGGTATGTCGGAAGCACTAGGCATCAATGTAACTGACGTGAAACAGTCGTTGAAGGAACGCTTCTTTGGCCGCCTGGGAAAAGTATTAAATAGTCTTTTATCAGGCGGGAACAAGGTGCCCGCCTTCAACGGCTGGTTCATGCCGGTCTTGATGTACTCTTTCGGCATACTCAAATGGACTCAGACAGAACTTGACGCCCTGGATAGGAGGGTCCGCAAATTGCTTACCGCAAATCGTATGCATCACCCACGTTCATCGGTTATGAGAATGTATATCCCTCGGAAGTGTGGGGGTCGTGGCTTTTTAAATGCTAAGACTCTACACAACCGCGAGGTATGCAGTCTTAGGGAATACTTCCAGGCCGCTGACGTGGGTATGCATCGAGATGTGGTAGCAGTGGATAAGGGCCTTACCCCGCTCTCCTTGGCTAACGAGAACTGGCGCAAACCTATAGTATTAGATACTAATGACCGCAGGGAGGTATGGCAGAGCAAGGAGCTTCACGGACGCTTCTACCGGGTCCTACATGGCCCCGATGTAGATCTTTTAGCGTCCGTGGCCTGGCTGCGATTTGGTGACCTTTTTGGGGAAACCGAAGGTTTTGTCTTTGCGATAATGGACGAAGTTATGATGACAAACAACTACCGGCAATACATTGTGAAAGACGGTACGGTTGACATCTGTCGGGCATGTCACCGACCGGGGGAATCCATCCGTCACATTATCTCCGATTGTTCTAGTCTAGCTAACGGAGACTATTTGCATAGACACAACCTTGTAGCCAGGATTATCCATCAGCAACTTGCTCCTAAATACAATCTTGTGGAATCGGAAGTGCCTTACTATAAGTATGTGCCCGACCCAGTTCTCGAAAATAGCAATGTCACGTTGTATTGGGATCGGTCTATCATCACTGACAGGACTATTGTTGCCAATAAGCCTGACATAGTGGTGATAGACCGACTAGAGCGTCGCGCAATGATTGTTGATATAGCGGTCCCCCATGACGAGAACCTCGTGAAGACTGAGAGAGATAAGAAAAGCAAGTATCTTGATCTGGCTCGCGAGGTTGTCGACATGTGGGACGTGAATACAGCGATCATTGTGCCGATAGTCGTTACGGCCAATGGGATAATAGCCAAGAGCCTCGACGAACATCTGAGGAGGCTCTCGTTGGGCAGCTGGATCAAGGGCTTGATCCAGAAAGCGGTACTCCTGTACACGGCACGTATAGTTAGGAGGTTCCTCTCTCAGGAGCCCTGACCACCGGTAGCTTGGACCCTGTTCCCGATACCGGTGGGCTACTATTTTTGTATTTTAAATGTTTTTTTATTTTATTTTTTTATAGAATAATATTTAAAAATGTAAAAATATGTACATAAAATGAATAAATGGAATAATACTAATATAATAATAATATATAAACATATACTGTTAACTCTATGGATGGGAAATAATAAGGGCTTTTTTATTATAATGTATGTTCGGGTCAAATCTTGCAATAGAATTTAAAAATAACTCCATCCAAATATCGTCAACCGATTAAGATAAAATTTTGCATACACGTTTGGTTTGGATGACAATGCACGGTAAGCTTGTTTAAAAAAGATTTCTTTTAAATAAAATAAAATATTTCTCTGCAGTCCTCATAGTAGTCTCTCTCATAATTATGTTATGCCTGAATATAAATCAACCTATCAATGTCTTAGTTACTATTGTTTACCCTACATTGCAACTTTTGATCATTTATTCACTTTTGGTTTACTTTAAACTCTTTTAAATTAGGAGCTTGACCTGTATCGGACCAATGGCCCAATTTCTCATTCATGAAAACTTTCCATTTGCTTTTCATTCGACTGTGACTTTGTCGGGTGTTTCTCTAAATATTTTCTCCTTCAGTTTACCAGTATAATAAAAAAAACCCGGAAAGCATTTAAAATAGGAACACAAGGATAAAAACGAGAGCCAACCTTCCTTATCTGGGATACTCATCATTTCGCCGCAGCTTTGAGAGCGTAAATTTAAAACCAGCTAAGCGTACCGTCACAATTTTATGAAGAGACTAAAATTAAAAAAAAAATTATATAGTTAACAAAGATGGTTTAAGCTGGATGTGGCCTTTTAAACTTATTTGCCAGTTTATGCTCACACCTCACTTCACCCGAATGTAATGCGTTACTGATTCATTGCACAAAAAAGAAATGAAAAATTGTCACAAGGTGATATCCAAAGACCTTATACGTTTTTCTTACTACTAGACTGTGTACCAAAATTTTTTGTTTAGCTAAAATGAATTCTATCTTCATACACCTAGGTTAGCTATTTCCTTAAAAGCGGTAGCTAACCAAAAGCGGTCCTGGCGAGAGGGTTTCCGCTGGTAGTGTGTCCTTGTCTGACCTCTTGCTAGCTCAACTAATCATTGGGTATGGTAGAAATGGTAGAATTTTTTTTATTTTCTTTGTATTTTATACCAAAACGAACAATTCATAGACTTTGACACGTATTTAAATATTTCTAGAAACGTATTTAAATATTTCTACAGTTCCTATATTTAATCAATTCGTTGTATTTAAAAAAAAACATTAATACTGAGTAAGAGTAGTACTTTTAAATGTTTGAACCTGGTAATATTAAATGTAACGTGACGGGTTGCGGTATTTTCGGCGGACTTTTTTCACAGAACAATAACTTTGTTCGAGTGAAATTCAGCGGCTGTTAATATTATTTGCAAATTGATTCGTAGTGGAATACGCAACAATTGGTGCAGTTTTATTTTTCAACTGTCTACGCAACTGGACAATATGTGAAATCATAGAGATCCTTTGAGGTATATTTAGCTGTCGGTATTTCAAAGCACCGTGTGAAGACTGCAGGGTCATCTAATGCCTCTCTTTCATGAGCTTAAGAGTAGGATCAGAGAGCTTTTTGTTCCTATCTACACGATTGGTCTTGAAGAATGAGACTTTAGGAGACTTGGGATTTGAGGATTATTGAGTCCTCTCCCTTTCTTCGAACTTCAGATAACACTTTAATACTCCATCGTAAACTGCTCAATTCTTCTTCGAGTTCGGTGCTTTTTTCGTCGATCCAGAGTGTCCGCGTGTTGTACGTTGCCAGGTCCAGTCGTCGGTATTTGTTGGGGTGTCGGATCTCCTCCCGTATTCTAAGCACCCCTTGCCATACCGTAACCTCGACCGCTACTGTAGTGGAGGGTACAGGTTGCCGGGCAATAGGGGTTACGTTTTATTTGTGCTATTCATGGGGTGTGCTTTGCAGGCTGGTTGGCGATCGCAGTATGGTTGTTACAAATTCACAGAGAAAGCTGCTGCCCATTCTCTGGTTTTTCCCTTAGTCGCCTCTTACGACACCCACGGGCAAACATGGGATGGTGAAATTCTTTACGCCCGACACCATACGGTTAGTGATGTAGATACCAAAAAATATAACTATTTTTTTTATTAACTATAAATTAGGTAGGTTTAGGTAGCGCAGTTAGGTAGCATAAATATATCGGGATACTTAAACTATCGTTTTTACAATCAATTTGTCCCGTGTTCTGTTTTGTCATGGTCACCTCATTAGAAAGAGACACACTACCAACGGGAGCCTTCTCACGTGGACCGGTATTTGCGCCATAGTGCACAGTCTAGTAGTAAGAAGTATAAGGTCTTTGGTGATATCTAAAGTTTGGGCTTAGAGTTGCCAGACTCTTACAGGTTGCCTGGCAACAGATTTTTCACCAAAGTGACAGACACTTCAACTTGACATATGAACCACACATAATTTTATTGTTTGTACAAATGTAGATTTTGAAGCTCATGATTGTCTACTGAGAAATGAATGGTGAAAGAGAAACGGTTGCTGAGGAAACCTTTTAAGGTTTGGCATTATTTTTCTAGACGATTGTTTTGTAAGGCGTTTATGAAAATGGGCTGTATGACATTTACATTTTATGATAAATGTAACAAAGCTGAAGTTTCAGAATTAGAGATTTTGTTTTAATCACGATCAAACCCCACAATCAAAACGAAAAACAATAAAACTTCTATTATAATTTAAATTATGCAAAGCGAAGCTTAATACTGAGATGGCAGACGAGTTTTCTCATTAGGAACCAGATGTTTTAGATATTATTAAGT
This sequence comes from Orthosia cruda, assembly GCA_964057195.1. Taxonomy (NCBI): domain Eukaryota; kingdom Metazoa; phylum Arthropoda; class Insecta; order Lepidoptera; family Noctuidae; genus Orthosia; species Orthosia cruda. The sequence continues at coordinate 41,751,089 of OZ059830.1, forward strand.
ACTTTAGCAATCAAAATTCTGGGCCAGGAATCGATACTGTTACCCAAAGTGTTTACGGTGAGGGTTACAGCTTCTTATAGGTACAGCATGGTTTCTTTACCTGCTGCGTCCCTAGTTTAGATTAATAAAAAACAAGTAATATTTTAAAACACCAGACACATTTTTATGTCATGCTACTTAATTTACCTAGTAGTAGACAAGCTTCAATCGACAATTCACGGAGGAGGAGGTATCTGTCTGTGGCATCATAGCGCCTGAACGGATAAACCGGTTTGATTTTGTTTCTTTTTTTGTTTGACAGGTGACTTTATCGAGAGTGTTCTTAGCTGTTTGATGAAAACGTGTTCAGCGGTTCAAAAGTTATGGGCGTATTACTGTTTGAATCGGAGTGTTTTCGCAAGATATCGTGTCATAACTACGTGTTCAATAGATTGTCGATCAAAGCGTGTACGCCACTAAATCAATTAGGTAGCATGAAATAAGAAATGTGCCATGGGTTTTTAAATTTTACTTGTTTCTACATATATTATAATATCCTCGGTTGGTGCAGGATTGCTACACATTTCGTGATAAATGTTCGACAAGTCCCCTGTCAGTTGGCTTCGACCCCTAGCACGCCGGGGACCCCAGGGTTCCGAAATTGTCAGACACTACCTCAGATCAAGTAAAAAAGGTAGATTCCGCACGGCCTATAGTTTAGGTGAAGCCACAAAACTCAGCCGATTCTTGTAAACACACGCGCTCACGCACACACAAGCAATAAAACTACGCTGATTTTTGTTAGTATCTCACGGACCGTCGTGCAATAACTTTGCCTTAAAAATGCCGTCCTGTGTTGTCAAGAGGTGTAAAAACAACACCATAGTGAACAAGAAGTTTTTAGGAGTATCGTTTCACACGTAAGTACACGCAGAACTATTTGTATTTTTGGTTTTCCAACATAGTTTTGAGGTTATTCGGAACAGATAATGTTTTTTTCCCGAAAATGACATATTGGGAGAGTGTTGCCAGTAATTCTTATTTCTAATTGCCCAAAATGTGGGTAAGTAGGCAAAGTCAAACAAAAATAATTAAGTAGAGAGTTGACCTAATTAATGTTTATTTTCTATTTAAATCACATGAATACATAAATATTACATACATAATTATGTAAAAATACACAAAAAGTACATACAACCTATTTCTGATCTCCTATTTCTGGCATTTTTCTTAAATTCAACAAAAACTACCTTGAAGTAGATGCCTCCGATTGCACGACAGAAATAGGGCACCACTAAGTTTGTTAGTATTCTGTTATAAGTTAATGCTCTATTTCGTACTTACAAATACTTTTCATTCCATCTGAAAAAGTATATTTTTAATTCCATGGAGTGGTTGTTTTTGTAATAAAAATTTATATTTTTATAATAAACATGTTTCACATAACCTTTGTTGTATTTTTAGTAAAAACAAATGTTCCGAGCTGCTTGGTGTTCTTACACATGAGCGACAACAAGCGTTTATTAAAAACAAACAGACAGATTTCCTTTCACATTTGCATATAAAGTACTTACATAAAATTATGAAATTAATATTTAATCCCAATTAAATCATTTGAGGGACTTTTAAAAAAAAAAGTGGCAAAACTCCAGTGACTCACACATAGTTAAAAAAGTGGCTTCACCTAAACTATAGGCCGTGCGGAATCTACCTTTTTTTACTTGATCTGGGGAGACTACAAATAATAATCTATATGTATATGTACTTTCTCTTTTAAGTGTTTTGTGTGTACATAAATAAATAAATCATAATAATAAATAAATAGATTTCACCAAAATCCTAATTTACAATTTCATAGAATTAAATTATTACAATAAATAGGCTGAAACATTTAGTTATTTTTTTTAATGTCATCTACATTCAGCGTAATACATCTTAGGGGCTGGTATTTTTAACCAGTTTCTACCGAGGAGATTTTTTACAGTTTTCGCACACGGTCTAGTTTCATATGAAATTTCGGAAATTTAATTTGTTGCTTGACAAAGTGGTTCCTCTTCGTTTTCTTTTTTGGATTTATATATGTACACACAGCAATACCTATATGCAAAGAAAGGATTTATTAATATTATAGGACTGATTGAACAATAGGCCTTTTATCTGAAGGACAAATAAGACAGGCTTTACATATTTCTAAAGAAACAAATGCTGCTATTTTTTATTCCTAAGATAGAAGTAATCCAATTGTTGAAAATCAGCTCTCTACTGATTCGATTACATATTTTTATTATAATTTTGAGCTACTCTATTACTGTATAAAGTCGATAAAACCAAACTTAAATAGAAACTTAAATAGAACAAAGAGCTGTAGATATATAAAACGTCCCATCGATTATATTTGCCTTCAAATACCTACTACCGATTTTATTTCCCTTAAAATCAGTGATGTCTTTCCAATGACCGATTTACAGTAAGCTCCTTTTCGTATTAAAAGCCCCACATCAATGAAAAGATTTGCTAATTTCTGGAAAGCATTATATTCCATAGCAAATTACGTCACAGTCCAATAAATTCCTCTTGACATCGTAAAAGCTATAATAGCCAGTCCTCTCGTTTTGAAAGGCTTTCCTTAACAATAATACTCGCAGCAAGCATCTCGAACTAGTGATGTACTTTGCTTAGTTGTAATCGACAGTGTGTGACTGCAAGGAAAGGATACCTCATATCTTTCAAACTGCTAGACAGTAATATTTATGATTAAGAGATCGTTAGATACATCTTGACCGCCCAAGTGTGTCCAAGAACAGGTGAAGTCAAAAAAAACATGGCCGTTTTTGGGCGCCATATTGTGTGGGTACCAATTCTTTTTTGCTTTTAAACCCATCGAGTGTGGTATCAAAATGAAGGGTTTTAAGAGGTGGTTGAAATGTATATTTCTTATATGTCAAAAAAAAATATGAGAAAAAAAGTTGTAAATAAAAAGCTATTGCATAGCATTTATTCTAGATCCAGTCTTGGAAAAAGCGAAAAATAAAAACGTTAAAAACTCGAAAACGTAGTGAGCCAAACCCGCATTTATTTACGATTAATAAAACTCTAAAAAACAAAACAAAATACCCTTATTCACATTGAAATAAGGTCGCTTTTCTTTGACAAGCAAAAGTGACCCTTATTCTCAAAAGCATAAGGTCCACATTGTCACAGAAACAGCTCAGAGAGACCGATAAAAGGCAAAAAAATTACGACCAACAAAAATTTTAAAACCCTCATATCTCAGAAACGGTTGGAGTTAGCGCATTTCTGACAAAAAATTTGCCCCCCTGCCACCCGCTACTTCATCCAGGAGAACAAGATAGGATTTATCCCCCCCCCCTTAACCGTTTTCCTCCCCCCGCAAAAAAAAAATTCATTCTAAAAATACCAACACGGAAATCGAAAACACGTGCAACAAACCGCCCCCCCGCCCCCCTGCCCCTCACCACTCAGATTCCACAGAATTCAAAAACCTTATTAAAAGTCAAAGTATCACCGCCGTGCCCGTCGGAGTGGGGAGCGTGAGGTTTTTTCGTTACGGAATTTCTGGATTCGGTCCCCGCGCTCAAGGCCCGCGATAGAAGCTATGCAATAGCTTAAAAAGTTAGTTTAAAAATATAAACTCGACTGCTGGTCTGGCTGATCAGGTGGTCAGGCAGCTTGCGATCATCCGACAGCACAGCATGATTTTCTTCTTGTGTATTTCTTTTTATTTCGCTTCCCGTCCGTCGATTCTAAAAATCTCAAGTTGAATTATAGCGTATCATGTATTTCAGTTCCGTATTTTCTACACAAGCATTTTGGCATTAAAAGGTACGCAACGAACTGCGTGGAGGAATGTAAGAGAGACAACTTAGTCTGGGTTATGACTATGTTCTAAGCCCCTGTGAGGTCTCTCGAACTCAATCAACCCTAATAAAACCTACGAAATTATTCGCACAACAGTATAAATTGCTACACAAACAAATGTGAAAACATATATTTTATCCAAAAAACAACTAGACATTTGCCCTAACCACCACGACATAAATCTACAAATCAAACAAAAATGAAACACCATTTAACCATTGTCCAAATTTAAGTCGACACGAGCCGCATTGTCATCGAAATGTAACATCACTATCCGTAGTTGTCAGTTGGACCCGTGACACCGCTTGGATAACCACCAAATTACGTCGAATTCTTTTGTTGTCGAATGAATAGTGTTGAGACAGCGATAGACACTGTTATTTCCCCTTTTTGTTTGGCTACGATCCGCAGGGTAGATAAATTACTTAGGAGTTAAAGCTACTGCTGAAAAATTTAAGGTTTCACCGTGTTTACTTTTTCCGGCGTTTATCTTTTGTTTGGGGAATGGGTCATTTGTATAATTAGCTAAGTTTTGATTGTTGTACCATTCTAAGCTAATAGCTTGCTTTATAATTGAATTTTTAACCGACTTCAAAAAAAGGAGGAGGTTCTCAATACGTCGGTTTTTTTTAATGTATGTTCCCCGATTACTCACAAGACGCCTGGACCGATTTCAAAAAATCTACTTTTGTTTTGAAGGGTATACTTCCTAGTTGGTCCCATAGTCATCAGGTCAGGATCTGATGATGGGATCCTAGAACAATCGAGGGAACTCCTCAAATATTATAGGCATACATATAGTGATTTTGGTATTTTCATCAACAATGCAATCACTTGCACTCAGAAAGTATAATTTGGTGAAGTGGAACTGATGAAGAAGACCACAGATGGCCACTGGATCTCCTAAATGCTAAGTATGTCACGGGTATAAGATATCTTGAATAGTTAACCGACTATGATGACGCAAATAGTCGGTTAACTATTCACCTGTAAAGACCTGTTCACTCTTGGCTTGAAGACCCCTAGGTTGTAGCTATCAGGAAACAAGGACGCCGGCAGGGAGTTCCACTCCTTAGCTGTACGCACAATGAAAGTATTTTCAAAACGCTTTGTGCGTATGGGTGGGATATCCACCATGTACCGATGGCACATTGCCGTACGTCTTGTAGTCCGATGATGAAAAGGGCTTGGCGGAATCAAATTGTGCAGTTCCGTCGCGCACTCCCCGAAATGTAACCGATAAAAAACCGACAGGCTGGCAAGTCGGCGTCGATGTTCGAGGCTCTGGAGCTTTGAGGCGACCAGTGCATCGTTGCCAATAAGCTTTTTGGCCCGTCTGTCAATCGACTCAAGTGCATCAAGCTGGTATTTGGCAGATCCATCCCAGAGGTGAGAGCAGTACTCCATGCATGACCGAACTTGCGCTTTATACAAGTTGAGCAGCTGTTCAGGCGTGAAGTACCGTCTCACCTTCGCAAGGATCCCCAACTTTTTTGCAGCCAATTGAGCCTTTGACTCAATGAATGGACCAAAATTGAGGGTCGATGTTAACGTAACACCAAGAAGTTCAAGATGGTCCGTTATCGGCACGGTTACACCACGGAAGGATGGAGCCGGGTGGAATTGGCTCTTTTTTGCGGAAAAAAGACACGCCTGGGTCTTAGCAGCATTGAAACTGACTAGATTGGCATTGCCCCATTCGGAGATTGTCTCCAAAAACAGGTTCAAGCGCTCAACCATAGCCTCCCGAAGAGACTGGACTTGAGGCCCAGTAGCCCGTGCGCCAGATACGTATCTCTCAGCAACAGTGCTGTCGTCTGCATACCCAAAGGTTCCGGGTTTTAGCAGGTCATTAATGTAAAATAATGTATTAGATAAGAAAAAGGTTAATTTTTCAGAGACTTAAGTTAAATTAGGCGTCACGGCAGTGGTAACATAAGTAGTAAAAGCTGGCCTCGTGTTCAAATGAAACTCTTTACGTTGACCTTGAGGGCAAAGTGCTACCTCCCACAAAATACGGATAACTAAATAGTGACAAATGGTTTTCAATGTATTTTTTTTTTATGTTTTTGCACAAACCGGGCAATACAATTGCAATTACAATATAACTTAGAGAATAAATTAAACTGTATGCCTTAAAATACTGAACACAATGTTGTGATGATGTACACTTTCGTCTTCTTTAAATATATATATTGTAGACTAGTTTTCTAAATGTCTTATTAAAATTTGAAATGATAGAGTCAATTGTCCTTTTTTAGGCAAGCTAACAAACACTGATAGGGTATAATTTATTAGTAATAGTCAATTAGTGTATTACCTAAAGGACCAAACATTTCTTATTTAACATTTTTCAATATTAGGATCATTTTTATTTAAATTATTTCAGGGCAGCTTTTATTCTTATTTACGCCTGTTTAGAATGATTATTTTCTTGGCTAGTCAGAAAACGAACCAGCGCTCGATGAGGAATGAGAAATTCTTGTGTGAGTGTGAAATTTCACCAATCTTACTTTATACTCGGAGAATAGTAACGGAAGCAGTGGTGGCCCAGTGGTATCGGCCGAGACTTACAAGTTGAAGGTAGCGGGTTTGACCCAGGCAGGCGCTTTTAATCATAATTTTAATGTTCCCACTGCTGGGACACAGGTGTTTTATTTTGTGTAGATTATTTCATCACCACTACTCTCAAAAACGGAGAAGCAAAACATCATGAGTGAACGGCATGTCCTAGAACCAAAAATTCGAAGACGAGGGTTTTCCACTAACCCGCATTGGGCCCGCTGGATGGATTACGGTCCAATCCCTCTCTTACAAATTGGAGGCCTGTGTCCCAGCAGTGGGAACGTTAATAAGCTGATGATAATGATAATAGTAATGAAAATGCCTTATTCCCTTTTCTAGGGTACTTTAATGCGTGATACCAAGTTGTTGATGCTTCCAGAACATTTTTTCCAGCTGTCCTACAACAAATAAAAAATATGTGATTAAAAAAGTCCACCAAAACATTAAAGCTTAAAAACCGGCCCAAAAACCATGGCCACGTAAAACCTTATCTAAGCATCGCTGCAGTTACCTACATTTTCCGTCATAATTTATTTACTGCCTCAAAGTTGGAAGAACGCCAAATCTAGTAAAACGAATCCGGCGTTTCAGCGACTCTCTTGCGGTTTTCAAATGAAAACGCTTGGTAAACTTGCGCAGATGAGCACTGTTATTTTGTAATGTGTTAAGCACGTACGACTTTCAACATGGAAATTCAACTTTGAGACCCAAATGATACAGTTCATATTTCTAGGTCAGGGTTCTCGGTTGCTAACCAGATGATTACATAAAAGTACCGAGTTAAACTGCGAGCTTTTAAATAATGATTAGGTACAGTTTTGGGGTAGTTACGCCATATTTGTACTCGGTTTAAGGGCTTTTATTTCGAGTGCTGTAAAATAAACTAAGTGTGTGGTTGAGACTTTTAGCCTGATGTTTGTTTTTAAATGAAGTTTTACATTTTTAAATATGTAATGAAACTTTTTGTTGAAGATAGTAGAAAAATACAACTCGAGATTTTCTTGAAACCTATATGGTAATATCTTTCTCTGTCCAAATACTTTCAATTGGTATACTTTCTATTGAAAAAAGTAGCAAAACTTCAAAAAACATCATTTTACGGCTGAATTGAAGAGCACCCTTTCATAAGCTGTAAGACACTGCCTTTAATTTTTTTGAGGAATTTTTGCGAGGTGTCATAAAAACCTCACAATAAAGAAGTGCAAGTTAATGCTTAACGTACTGCTAACAAAGAAAAATATATTCTGTTTGAAAAGCCAACAAAACAGTGCACTGTGCAGTTAATCAACTTAGCAAACTCCTTCAAAACAATTTATAAGATTCCTCTCGATCCCTCAATAGAAATAAATACTCATAATGAATCTTCGACGCCTATTAAATATTCAAGTTTGGTATATTAGAAAATCCTTTATCACCCCGACTTCTGGAACTCGTTATAAATTGCCTGTCTTTTGTTTCTTTCGGCCAATCAAAGTGACGGTGGGGCTATTAAATTCGCGTTTAAATTCGCGCAGCTTGAACATTTTGGGCACGTAGCTTGGCTTTTGGCAACAATGTGCTGTTTTCATGATGTTGATAAGAAAATTGTATTTTGTTGCCGATTTTGTGCAGGCATATTATAGGTTGGGGGATTACATTGCTGATAAAAATGCTTGGCCCAACGCTATTCCAGCTCCACAGCCACTAGGGCACAAAAACAAGTGATAAGCAGAAAAGTTCTGAAGTATTGTCGGACCTGCTGAAGACTGTACGAATAATTATAATATATATTTGTGTTGTATAAACTCAATTTATTTTTTGGATTATATAACTGCACAGCACATATGTGAGTACTATGTACCAACTGTAAATCTACCATTTACTGTACCTATGTGTCGTTCGTTGCCTTCAGTGAGCCCTGGCAGTTGAGTGTGTCATGCTCTCTCTAATGTCTCTCTGATGGTGGCACAAGTGTTCGATCATTCGGTTCCCTTCATGATGGTTGAGCTGAGCGGTGCCGATCCATGTGTCATATTCGTGAACGGGCGCCATCAGTTGGGATTGGTCATATCTTAGCTGCCTCCGCCTGTTTTTAATTACCTATTTATTGTATTTTTAATTGTTTGTTTTACTCTAGACGCTTTTAAGTGCGTTTTTTTACATCGTTCTCACATATATGTATTTTTCCTACAAGATTATTGTAACCAAATACTTGTAAAACACATTTTTTAGTTTTTTTTTTAAAAGAGTTATTTTGGAGTTTCTTGTCCGTTCTTCTCCATAACAAGCTACATTTCCGAATGGACGGTAGAATCAATTATTATAACATTTAATTTATAATATTGTTTGCTTAATCAATTATATAAAAAATTACAAAGATAAAGCGCATCAAAGTTCAGGAGTGGGAGCTTGTGACGTCAATTTGTATGTATAAAGTGTAGCACACCGTGACGTCACACGATATTTCAACGCACTGTATCGTCGTAATTTTTTGCTTACGTGGCAAAAGAAAAATACTTGTTCAATATTTTTAGGTTATCTAACTGATGGACTAAAAATATATTTTTTGTCACCAATCCCTTACATTTGGCATTTTAACCATCGCCTTCGCTGACATCTTGTCTATAGCCACTGGATTAGAACATAAGAAGAATGTGTGTATCAGTCTATATATGTATGTATGTTTGTTCATAAGTGGCGTTCTGGAGACCAAACGCTTTGGCCGATTTTGATGCTTCTTACGTCAATTGATTTGTCTTAAGAAGCGTTTTTAGTTTGTTTCGGATTGTCGATTTTTTAATTAACTTTTTTTATTTAATTTTTCATTTAACAACTGGCTCGCTTTTGACCACTATCTTCTCGCATGATGGTAAGTGATGATGTGGTCTACGGTGAAGCACGCTTGCCTAGAAGTAACCTCACTCTTGACTTAGGGACCCGTATGTTGTAGTTATTAGGAAACAAATACTCTGGCAGGGAATTCCAATCCGTAGCTGTGCGCACAATGCAAGTATTTGCAAAACGCTTTGTGCGTATGGATGGAAGTTCACCATGTATCGATGGTGTATTGCCGTACATCTTGTAGTCCGATGATAGTAAAGGGCTAGGCGGAATCAAATTGTGCAGTTCCATTACACACTGTCCTAAATGTAACCGATAAAAACCACAGGCTGGCAATCCAGTGTCGATGTTCGGCTCTGGAGTTTTGACTTAACCAGTGCATCGTTGCCAATAAGCCTCTTGGTCCGTTTGTCTATCGACATCAAGCTGGTATTTGGCAGATCGGTCCCAGAGGTGAGAGCAGTATTCCATGCATGACCGAACTTGCGCATTATATGAAATACCATGAAATACCATCTCACCTCTGCGATGATCTCCAACTTTTTTTGGAGCCAGCTGAGCTTTTGCCTCAATGAATGAACCGAAATTGAGGGTCAATGTCAAAAAGTTCGAGATGGTCCGTTATCGGCACGGTTACACCATGAAAAGATAGCGCCGGGTGGAATTAGCTCTTTTTGTCAGAGAAAAGACACGCCAAGGTCTAGCGGAATTGAAACTGACCAGATTGGCATCGCCCCATTTGGAAACAACCTTCAAATCTTCAGATAACCTATCCAGGTTCAAGCGTTCAACCATGGCCTCCCGGAAAAACCTTATCTGAGGCCCACTAGCTCGTGCGCTGGACATGTATCTCTCAGCAACAGTGCTATCGCCTGCATACCCAAAGGTTTCGGACTTAAGCAGATCATTAATATGCAGCAAGAACAATGTTGCTTAGAGAACCAACCTCTGAGAGACTCCTGCTAGTATTATCTCTTATATTTTTTTAGGTTTTTTAATATAAATTTTAGTAATTTCACCAATCTTTCGCTCATTTTATGGCCTGATAAGACAAGCCAATGTTTTGACTTTAATAATAGCTTCCTCAAGTTGAGGACGTTCACAGAGTTTGTCCTTTTTGAGTTTAAGATCCAGACGACGACGTTGGAATACAACACCGTTTGATTTCAATCTTTTGTACATTAGTCTTAATTACTGTTTTTCTTTCTCTTTTGCAACAAAGACGTATGTAAGACACATCACACCCACTTACGCACACTTAGTTTTAATAAATGTTTATCCTGTATGTTTATGTGGTGTACAAAAAATATATAATAAATTATAAGATCACAAGATGCCTTATTTTTGCGGTAGGTATCTTAACTCTTCGACATAGGTACTGCCCACCTACCTCGATCCTACGCTTAGTACTGTTGGTTGGTATAGCTTTTGGTTGTTAACCAATTAGCGAGTTCCACCTTGAGGCTTGTCGTGCTAAGGTCTACTGTCTTCTACCTTCCACCACCAGTAAATAGTGACACACTAAATGATCATTGATTCCCTTTTTTGCTTCCAAAAAACTGGCTTTAATTAAATATTTTAAGACGTAGAAAAAGGAAAATAATGCAACTTTAAAGTTTTATACTTCAACAAATAAACTTGTTTAAGGACAGGGGGCATCAGTTGTCCTAATTATTTGAAAACCAAATAATGCTTAATAATAAATTAACGAACTAAACAATTTAATAGGCGCCCACGAACAAAAATTTTAATTCCAAACGATTTTCAATCAAAGTATAATTTATTCCTAACGAAGTAACAATATCAAAATGTGGTTCAGTTTAATATTTTCTATCTGCCAGATAAATATTCATTCTGTTTAAATTTCAACCCGCTCAAAATAAAAATTACAAGAATAAATTTTAAAACTGAATAGAGCTTAAATATTAAAAATTTTGAATTGGATGGGAACACATCCTAAAAAAATACAAACATGTAACAACGTGCGATGTAGAAACGGAGGTCCGTCTGAACATCACACGGTGTTATTTGCAAGAACATAAAAGAGAAAAGAAATCATATATTTGCTGATAATGTAGGTATACATACAAGTTGGAATAATAATTGTCCCAATACATTCGAAAAGAACGAAGTTTCCAAGTTGAATGATATGTACTCAAAATGTGCTCGAATAAATTTAAAAGCTGTAATACTTTATAGGGAATGCTTCTCAAGTATTGGTAATGCTTCTACCAAACAAAAAGAAATACTACCTATCATGTCTAATACTCTGATTATATATATTGTTTCTTTAACTTCAAACGGCCTTAGGCCAGTAACATTATATTAGATAAAAACAAAAGTCATAACTTTTCACAAAATTAGAGATATCATATCTAAAAAAACTACAAAAGCGAAAATGCAGTCTTGTCGCAAAATGCATTCCCCAATTGGAGTATTGGGGGAATAAATTTTGCTAAATTGACTGACCTAAAAGTAATTTTGCAATATGCAGGTACTGTAGCAAAAGTTCTGTCAAATATTTAGGCAGTTTTTAACAATAATATAATCTTTGCAAATCATGCCAATGCTACTATTGAATAAAAATATAATACAGTCTATCCATATCACAAGTCAACTTTTTCCTTACTCTAAGCCGACCTTTACTATAGCAGACGAAGACGGTACGGAAATATGTCGCGAAATTTATTCCCCGATACTCCATGCCAAATTGACATTTAAAGTTACAGTCATTTTACAATTCATCAACCCAAAGTACTGTAGCAAAGTTCCGTCAAATATTTAAGCAGGTCCTAACAATAATCTTCGCTAAACATGCTAATGTATGCAAAGCATCGTTCACACAGCTCCACTGGGAGCGTTTTAACGTAATGTCGTCCGTCACGGACTCACGGTACGGCATCCATTTGTAAAGGCGGCATCTGCTCGACTCATATCGCGGGATTGATAACTCTCGCATTAATCTGAAAGGCTGGGGGAAGGGCGCTTTAAAACTATTTTGGGATTTGTTGGGTTTGAGGAATTAGTTTTAAGTGTATTGGAAATTATGTAACCTAGTCACAATTTTAATTCTTTATTACTGAAGGCCGTCCTACGCTTTTACGAATTACCTATCGAGCTGCTTCCAGGCCACTCCGTCTTCGGGTCCTCTCAGGGCAATGGTCACAGTGAGTCCTGCTATCGCCTTCATGTGATGAGCCCAGCAAGTAGCGGTTTTTTTCCACTGTATCGCATTTTTCCAGACTGTATGTTTATCCGCGCAAGCGGTGTCGCTTGGAGACCAAAATAACTTAGGATGCCATGGTTCCAAAAAAAAACAACTTAAAGCCAATTACATCATCAAAACCACTAACTATAATTACTTTTTATTTCCAATTGACAAAATATGTACAAACTTATACACTGTACGTAACCAGAGGGCTGGTTCGTTATTTGCACAAAGAATCAGCATTGCCATTCAACGTGGCAATTCTGCCAGTCTTCTGGGCACGTTCCCGGAAGACAGCGATGTGGAGGTGCACGTCGAAGTGAACCTTTCTTTTGTAAGGTTTAGTATAAGTTAGTATAGTTTAGTTTTGTTTAGTGTTTAAACCATTAACAACATTAAGTTTTTCATCATTGTCACCTGCCTAGACTTTTCCAACAGTCGCCAGTTAACGGCAACAGGTTAGCTCCCTGTTTATCCGTATATTGTTAAACACCAGTATTTTAATTGGAACTCCTGCCTAAATTAACTCCACAATTCAGCTACTAGGTAACACAGTACCCTTTGGCCTTGTCAAGAGGACAAGATAAGACTGCGGGGCGAGTACGGCCTCTGTGATAGGCTTGATTCACACATTTTTATCTCAATTTGGGAGTATAAACCGTGATAAAATGCGTAACTCAAGCCTATAACAGAGGCCGTGCTCACTCGGCTGGTTATCGGATTTTCAGGCTACTGACCGTAACAACTACCAAAGATCTACAAACGAAAAAAAAATCTTCCTCCTCAATCTGAACAACACAACATCAATTCAAGCACATCTCAATAGAATCGAACTGAATCAATTTAAAGGCATCGAAACAACGATTGGATAAATTAAAAACGCGAAGTAAATTGCAATGTCAATCAGACGACGCTGCGTCATTGCTCAGGCAATCAATCTTCATGAGACCGCGGGGTCTTTAAGAAAAATAAATTGCTTCTTACGTCGCACGGTACGAGATAAACTCGCAATATGAGTGTAAGCTTCGCGTAAGAATGACGTGTCACGTATGTACTACATAAATATTGGCATTAGGGAGGTCTAAGAAAAGAGATTCGCTGCTTGAAATGGGGAATATTGTCAAGGTTGTTGTGCCAGTTCATTTATTTTTGTTTGTTTAAAATTACTGATAGATAATCAGGCAAAGATGTACCTTATGCCTGTAAGTTGCATAAAAGTGTGAAAGTAGCTTGCATTTATATGTAATAATGTCAATAGACATTCACCAATCAGATATTATTATGGCACAATGGCATCTAAGCTACCTACTTGCACAATTTATGCAAGTTACAGGCATGTGTATTCACGCCCTTACAGAAAAACAAAATACAAAGGAACAAATGAATAGCTGATATCGAAAGAACAATAAATCTATATTATAAAGTTTATTTGAAATTAGAGTTCCAAGTCAAACTGAAGTTATCACCATTCAAAGTGACCCGTTTAGTAAAACGGCAATTTAAGTGGTAAAAACTCGTTGTAGTATTCAGCAATTGTAATGATTTTATTAACGTGATTTGGGAATAATAATACAAATAAGTAAGGAAGTTAAACCAGTAATATGCTGGTAGCAATCTTGACCGCACTTTCGGGGTTGTCCTGATAGTCGTGACATACCTTTCCACTCATCAAGCACCTCCATATATGTATGTATCGCCCTTGGCGCTACGTCACTAAAGCAGCGGTTGCTTATGGGGGAGGAGGGCCAATAATTGAGTGTGCATGTCATCTCCTTCCATTTTATAGCCGTGTAGATCAACAGTGGTCAGGCAGTGGCCAATAGTCCTTCTATAGTATTAGTTAATCAATCCAATAAACCTCCCAAACCCAAAGCCCAATGTGTTTTGTCTCCATATTCTGCAATAGTCCTGCACCAGCCGAGGATTGTCTTTGGTTGCTGTTGCTTAGTGACTAGTGCATATAGGGATAATCGCCGGTTGGTGTAACATTTCATCCTACATGTCTAACAAGGCCTCTGTGAATATGTTTCGGCCCCTGGTACGCCTTTCGAAGGTCCGGGACCCTAGGGTCCCGAGGATCTCAAAGTAAAATACAAATAAGGCAGAAAGGTTGGAAATATACATAGGCACTTGTATCATCGTTTGTTCTCGAAGCAGCGTCCTTTCTCGGCAATTTCCAAAGGGATACCTAAGAGGATGAACTTCAGAGCTCCTACATAGCTTTGTTTCAATACTGCTTGTTACTGAACATTAGTTGAACTACCTAAGGTTGACTAGTCCGATTTATCAAAATACCATGTGAAACTGTTCAAAATGTCTGATATTTAAAATGGAGATAATGTTTTTACAAATATCAATGCGGAAACAGATTCATGCGGCTTTGTCTCAGTTGAGTTATCACTAAAACTGAGACAAGGACTCTAATTTTGCTAATGCTAAATTATATAATATCTTGTGTCCTTTTCACGAACAACGCCTAGTTACGTAATGCCTAACTTCATTCGTTTCTCATTCTCAGAGGTAAGTCTTAAGCTACAAAATCTGAATTTTGTCACCTCCTTTTACTTATTTCAGTAAACAGAATTACTACAACTAAATGTTACAAATTACCCTGTTTTCTTCCGTTCCCTAATGACTGTTTTTCAGCAAAGATTGTATCTCTTGATAAGCAACAAACAAGTGCTAGTCTGACATAAGTGTAGTAAGTGTTCCACATCATCAAAACGATTATAGCCCTCCTTCTTTATATGAGGCCTCACTTGTTAATACGCATTCTATGATTATTTTTGCTGAATACCTATTAAGACGACGACAGTTGCCAACGACCTTGAGGGAACAAAACGCGCACTCTTTTCACACCCGCGCGACCCAAAATACAGTATTTTTTTGCACTTTCCTTATTATTCTATGACTTTAAAAAAAGCCTAAGATCAAAATGTAGATAGTTTAGTCTTTGAGATGGTGACAATTTCATTAAATAAAATACGCCCGACGGTATTGATGCTATTGTCTTTGTTTTGTCCGTATTAGACAAAACTTTACACAATTAATTACACTATGATAAACAAGTAAAACTGAAAATGTTCATAAATCAAATTATTAAGAAAATGGTCTAATGTTACATATACTTTTTCCAAAAAATTACGACCAGCCGTTTAGACGTGATTCTCATTTTAAAATCAGCTACTGAGGGTATCTGCGCCTTAAGGATGAAAGATACAGCCCTGTGTCTAATGTACGGACATACGGTTTTGGCTTAGTAACAGGGTTTAATTCGCATCTTTTGGATACGGAACCCCAAAATCAGGATAATAACGGCTCCGGGAACATCATTAGCTAGCTCAGGTGTCAATAAAAGGTAATCGAATATAGCTCGTCTGGATGTAAACATGTTTACCAGGACTTCACTTAGGTCGAGTTTTTCTTTATCCTTTGTTACATGGGAAAGCCTAGATTTAACAAATTGTTCCACGAGGATTCTTTGAAATTATTGAGTGCTTCTTTCTTAGCCATCCAAAATCCAATATTACATCTACGAAATCTACTATTTGGTCTTCACATACGTAACAATTATTTTTTAATTTCCAGAAATTATAAAAATGACTATGACAATTTGTTAATATTTAAAAAGTCCTGGGTTCGATTCCCAGGTAGGGCAAAGTGTTTTCCCATCTGGAATTTCTCAGTAGATTTGTGCCTGGTTGATGACAATAGGCTCACCCTATCGCCAACCCTAGGGAGAATACTGTCGTGATGTTATGTTAAAAAGCTTGCCAGAAAACGAAAAGTCCACAGTTAATTCTAGATTTGATGCATGGTAGAGATATTGATAAATATTGTAACATGTCGATTGTGAAATCCAAAGCATGGGCATAGATTTAATGTTTACTAATGATTAGCATAAAATATCTAGTCATAATTTACATTGGCATAACTTTCATCATCACTGCTCTCAAAACGGTGAAGGAAAACATCGCAAGGAAACCGGCATGTCTTAGAACCAATCATTCGAAGGCATGTCTTCAAATTATTGGTTTTAAGACATGCCGAACATCCACCAAACCGCACAGGGCCCATGTGGTGGATTATGGCCCATTCCCTTTCACAGGGAGGAGACCTGCACGCACAACGGACCAAATGGGCGTCTAAGTGCGGAAAAGGGGTCCATCTAGAGTATCCTACATTGGCATAACAAAATTCAGCATAATTATCATTACGCATAATATTATTAGGCATAATTTTTTTGCCATAAATACTGTTGGTATAATAATAATGAAGCATTATGTTATAAACTCATAATAATATTTGCACGTGATAAACATATAATGTTATTACCGATATAACTCATATAAAAACAAACATGTTTACATTTTAAGTGTGGCCCAAGGGCCACCCCTGCCCCACCTTAACCTAGTCCAATAGAGTAATTCCCAAATTATAATAAATAATTTAAGTACATAACACCTACTTTTTTAATTTTCATATTCAATAATATTATGCCTTAAATATTTATGCATCTCCAAATTATGCCAAAACTAATTAGACTTTTGCATTATGCCAAAGAATTATTATGCTGAAAGAAGTTATGAGAAAATGTCAAGCCAAACAATATTATGCCTCAAAATTGTATGCCAAGAGGAGGATGCTCGCGATTTTCCAATTTGATTATCTTCAGCCTACCTATTTAAACTCTATTGTCTGCCTTAATCATTCCACTATGATAAAATGTGTACCTTGTCTCATTCCCGCTGTAAAATCTGATAGTTACCACTTTAGGTTACAACCCTTGAACTTCTAGACAATTCTATTTGTTTTCAACTTTCAACTAGCATAACACGAATGTTGTATACAGGCGTTACATTAAAATCGATACCCATTAGTTGGACACTTTACGTGACATGTTAACCAATTCTACTTGAACTATCACGTCATTGGTCTTTATTGAAAAAGAAACCCTATTTTTGTAAAAGTAAAGTGTAGAGTTCCATTTTTGTGCATTATCGGCAGTTCTTGGTGGACTGGTCGATTTTCGGACGGTATTTCGTTATGCATTTCCCTAGGATAGGTAAATTGCATTGTTTAGTAGTTCAGTAACTAGTTAAAATTACATTGTTAGCTTATTTAACTTATACAGGTTTATTTAAAATTTCACTTGATGCTTGAGTGACAGGGGGACTGTTACTGCCCGGGTCAGAGTTCGGATAATTGCATATGTTAAAAGTTAGATATATGAAGAGGTGAAGGTCCAAGATATGAAAAGTTAGTTATGTTGGGGTCGCCTGTCGTAATTATATTCATCTCATCACTAAGGACCGGATTATATGCAACATAAAAAGCTTGAAATATGCATGAAAATTTGAAAAATATGCAACATTAAAGAGTTTGAAAACGAAAAAAAGGTAAAAAGGTTATTCAATTGTATATTACCAATACCAACATGTAAAAATTTTGTAGACGATAAGAATTCATTAAAACGGAAAATTTATTTAACATTTTTGTAAACGTAAACCATCAGGAAAGTAGATATTCTAAATGTCTCCAATCAATCAAAATATTTTTGTAACTGAAAATTGTTAGTGTATAAGGACGAAATTTTGGTTATAGAGCTTATTATTATACTTATCAATAGGGTAGCCTACCAAAAATATAATAAATATAGCGAAAATATGCATCATAACTAGATATTAGATCTATACCAATATTATAAAGAGGAAAGATTTTTTTGTTTGTTTGTACCGAGTAGGCTCCGAAACTACTTTAAAATCCAATTCCAATCTCAAAATTCTTTTATCTATGGAAAGCTACAATATTCCTGAGTAACATAGGCTATAAATTATTTTAAAAAAAAATGAGATCCTTATGAGAATTGCAATAATGTAACCCAAAGTAGCAAACTTTAGCCTGTAAAATTCATGATTAAATATGTACTACATGATTGAGGTACTCATTATTAACTACAAAAAAGACTGGGATAGTTAAGTCGCAATAGCAGTTTTTGTGTTCCAGAGCCTTGAACATCGTCGCCGAGTTGCCAGCTTGTCGGTTTTTATCGACTACATTTCGGGGAGTGTGCGATGGAATTGCATGATCTAATTCCACCCAGCCCGTTTCATCATCGGACTACCAGACGTACGGCGATGCGCCATCAGTACTTTGTAGACATCCCACCCATAAGCACTAAACTTTAAAAAAAATACTTTTATAATGCGTATAGCTAAGGAGTGGAATACCCTGCTGGTGCCTGTATTGCCCGAAAGCTACAATCTAGGGGTCTTTAAGTCAAGAGTGATAGGTTACTTCTAGGCAAGCGTGCTTCACCGTTGACCATCGCTTCATCGCTTACCATCAGGTGAGATAGTGGTCAAGCGCGAGGCTATTTTATTTCAAAATATAACCGTTACGACTGTCAAAGATATACGAATGACAGCCGGGACCATTAGTCATAGACCATATAAGCGCGTATTTTGCGTACGGGTGGGATTCGTTTTCCTCACTCGATCCATCCCAGCTACTCGAGGACTGTAGAAGCGCTTTGGTATTGCCAACTATCCCCTGTACGGTACCTGTGTTACCGAGAAATTGAGCCCTGTAACCAGCGATTACTGTGCAGCTTGGGAGCAGGTGTCTGTCTTGTTCTGTTCCATGCATGCTCTGCACAGTGGGCTGTCCGTGATCCCTAAGACAAAAACATGCTTGTTAAATGTCCCATGCTCAGTCGTTACGTCTGTGACTGCACGTAACTGTGGTTTAGTCAGTTTCAGGGCTTTCTGCGTAAAATGGCCACCTAAAGAGGGAAGTGCCACCTTGGCCTGCCTGCACTGGCTGTGGTAATTCCACAATTTGTGGTACACAGCCGGGACCATTATACTTATGCCTCGTATACGGAGACGCGGGACGCCGCGCGTCCCGTAGGGTGGTGCTGGCCGCACTTAATTCAAACATACGACTTCTTCTTCATCGTGTCTCCGTAAACGAAGCCTTAGCTATACTAACAATATATAAAAAACAATATCCAGGTTGCCTGAAAGAGATCGCGGAAAGCGATAAAGCTGCCCATTGTATTTTGTTTAGTATTAAGTTTCTTTTTCTTGTTTATTATGGTGTACAATAAACTGTATATAAATAAATATAGAAGAAATAGACATTTATAATTGTAGCCTTAGAAAACGAGCAATTTAATTGAGTACCACATAATAGACGACAGAGCGAGCCTTTGGGTCTATTTCTGATTTGAGGATTTTGAGTTAGAACGTATCAAATGTACATTAATGACAAAATTGGACAGGTTGCCAGATTAAAATAGATTATGAAACTCCAATTTCAAATATTTCATTCAGAAATTGCGGGTTTGCTACTGTCTAATATTCCTTGATAACTAGTTGGCTTTCTTAGGTATTAATCAGATAAATTATTTTAATTACGATTTTCGAGTAGACATCATAATAGTTCGTTCGTGAGAATGCGTACCAGTTTGTGAGAGAGACAGAGCTAAATAAACATTATGAATAGTACTATTCCTTTTGCACAACGGAATTATGATGGAAGTGACCTGCATAGCGCGATCCCAGCTCTGTGTTAAATATTAGATATCAGTATTGCTATTCAAAAAAAATGTTTCTTACTCTTTAAGAATATCGTGCGGTGTACCTGCAATGCATCCACTGCAAGTAAATAGGTGTCATTTATCGTTGTTCTCGGAACATTACACACACTTTCAAGGAAATAGCGGTAAAACTTTAGTATTTTATATCAGGTAAACGTTGGATATTCTTTCTGTTGAAATAAAACCTGTAATAGATAAATCATAATAATCAATTTACATATATGTCCTTAGCTGTTTTAATGAATCCTTCGACCATATGAAGATTTGTAATCATTCAGGCATGTGTCCTTTTCAGCCTAACCTTTGTGACCTTAGAAATATAGAAAATCACGCCAGTATATTGCCCGAAGGGAAAAACAGAGCTCTATTTATTAATAGTTTCAGTTCCGTAAAATAGAGACCAAGCCTTGTAGCTAAGCTGACATCTGTAGTACAGACATATTCAGGATGTCATTGTAAAAATCCTGGTGAAATATGTCAATACACACACTGTCCTTTCAATACACACTCTGACTTTATATTCAGCGGTTGAGATTGAAATATCATCGAAATACCATCATCTTCCTGCCCTTGTACCATGTTACTTCGAGTCGGTGCAACACGTTTGTTTCTTCCATTCCGTTCTGTTCACCAAGCACCGTCACGATATCACCGAGTGCTTTAAAAAAAAAGAGGAGTTTCTCATTTCGTCTGTATCTTATTTTTTATATAAGTTCCCCTATTACTCAAAGACGTCTGGACCAATTTGAAAAATCCTACTTTTGTTTGAAATGGTATACTTCCCAAGTGGCCCATAGTCATCAGGTTAGATTCTGTTGATAGGATCCTCTAGAAATGAGAGAGCACTCCTCATATATACTAACTACACTACTTATTATAGCGATTACAACGACAATAATTTGCACTCAGAAAGTATCATTTGGTGAAGTGGAACTGATGAAAAAGACCAAAGATGGCCATTGCAACTTCATAATACTAATTGTGTCACGGGTATAATATATCTCGAATAGTTTACCAACTATGACAAATACTTATAAATAAATGGTAATGATGAAAATGTTACCATCGAACTGATCTGATAATGAAGCCGGAATGGAGGCACGGTAAATCCTAAATTAAACAATGTATTCTAGTCATGTTTGGGCTTATTGGAATTATCGTGAGATGTACTTTGGCTATAAATGATTTTCATGGTAATTGGTACCTCCAATCCCACCAAATCTAAAAAAATAGGTACCGTATACACCGACTTCGGAAAAGGAAGTTATATTTCGCATCGTGTTTTGTTTTGGAAGTCGGTTTGATTTTTTTGTTAAAAACTTTTTCTGTATCTACATCATAAATATAGTCTAGATTTTAAACAACGAAGAATGCACACGTGATACAATTATGTCACAGAATGAATCATGTCGATTTAAATACGTAAAACTCCATCATTTACTATTCAATAAACCGAAGTCAGACGAAAGTGAAACTTAAATGAAAAATATTAATTTTCATACATGAATTCGATTTTACTTTTCAAAAGATTCTGTTTTCAGTACATAACTTTTTTACATCTACACTTTGAATATCGAAATACTTTGAATATAGTAAGTTTTTAATAAAAAAGTTGGAGAAAGTCAAATGGATTACAATACAAAAATATTCTTGGCAAGGGTAAGTAGGTTGATGCAAAGAAAAAGCTGGACAATTTAATACTTATAATTAGATAAACTAAAGTTCCACAGCTAGGTCGCGGGTAAGTAGTCACAGTAGTTCTGCACCGATAATCATCACTTAGTTAATACAGGGTACCGCCCTTTGGCAGCACGTGGAAGACACGGGGACCTGTCAGCACAGGCTCAGCGATGGGCCACCGGAACTGTGGCGGCTAGGGTTGCGCAGGGTAGGCCGCGCAGGCACCGATTCGCGTGGCGGTAGGCCACAGGTAGGTAGGCCAAGACCTGGGCAGCGTGCGTAGGCAGTGCGTAGGTAGCGTGCAGGCACAGCAGTAAGCAAGGGCAAGGGGTCAGCCCTCAGCCGTACGGTGAAGTGCGTCCCTGGTAGCACGTGGCAGACGTGGAGACGCGCGACGGTAGCCACTGGAATCGAAATGCCAGAGCGATCGCGTTCCTGAAAATTAGAGTTGCTTGGGTTTTTTTTAGAGATGTGGCTATTAACCATATTAAATTACTAATTTTGATATTTAGTATCATTCGACTATTTTCAGTTGAGATCATCACAACGCTACAAGGTACTAACAGAGATAATTAGTCTTATATAGTCTTACGAGTATAACACAATAAAAATCATATAACGATCTAATAAAGGTACAATAATGTCACTGAAGAAATAAATCTGCTATTGCGTCTTTCTTTGTACATTTGTATTTGAAGAAAATCATAAAACGCAAAGAGCTAATTGGACTCGCCTACCGAGGGATCCGTTCTGTACCTTCGAAGATTTTGTTTCCATTTTAAAAGATATCGTTATTGATTGCTTGACTGTTTTAAAAAGATTTTCGTAAATTATTGTTAAATTTGATTACAAACTAATATTTCGTCTCCTAAATGTAAATATAGGAGACGAAAAAACCGCTTTGTTGTTCTTTTAGATCTATAATTGTTTTTTTTTTTCTTTATTATTATTTATGTGCTCGCTTTTGAGCGGACCGAAGGTAAGTGGTGTGGTCACCGTTGACGTTGATGCTGACGGGCTCTTTCCAGTCCGGAACCTTAAAAACGTCCTGCAGTGCGGCAATGAGCTGTTTCAGAGGTATACTATGGCGTCTCCCTGTCTCGCACCACCACCAAGGGATGGGTTCCGAAGCTGATTCTGGAGTCGGAATGACACGGTGGCGTTTTGTACGGACGCCACTATCTTCTGAAGGAAAGCGCTAATGTGGTCGAAACTATAAATTAATCTGAACTCACGCAATATAGATATTTATTTGTGAGTGAAAACCACGCCACGCTGCGTTTCGACAGGTCTTCACCAGCCCTAAACCGATAAAGCAATATACCCACAAAACCGATTATGTCCCAAAAATTGAGAGTTACCAAACATTGCGTGTTTACAGACACTAAAAATACTGTTATTAAAGGCAGCACAGGTTCGTTTAAACTTGCCCGTCAAATGGGTACGTTTCTACTATGTAATTAATTTTCGTAATTCCATGTTTTCTTACAACAGTCACATTTTGAATGAGTCATTACAGGGACAAATAAAAAGTTTTGTGGATACGGCTATAGTTATAATCATAGAAGCAAAAAATAAATGGTGGTAGGTTGTCGTGATATATTTTACTTTTTGTTTCGTCAATGAATTATTTTGATAGTTTGGATAGTTAGGTGGAAGGACAAAGAAACGATATATGGGCTATTTGAAAGAGGATAAAGCCTCCACTACACGTCGACATATGATGACATCTGCTGATATATCTGCATTCGCAGATACTTCAGCAGATGTCATCTTCGAATGCATCCGCAGAAGTGTAGACGGAGAAGTTTGCTCGTCTGTGGTAGATATTTAACGTCGACAGATGCGTCTGCTACTAATCCGTTTGGTGTCGGTTTTTGTGGCATGCAACAAAGGGTTTCAGCGCGAGCGCCCGGTGTCTATCCAGACGTCTGATGACTCGTCAGTATTATTGGAGTTGTATAGCCAGTAAATAGTAGTAATTAAAACGAGTTGATAAATAAATAGCTGCAGCAGCTACGGTCTCAATATATTTTTTTTTGTTGCGTTGCAATTGCAGAATTAGACGAAAGACCTACAGACGTGTGGTTGGCTCGTGGTGGTCCATCTGCTGAGCCGTCTGTCAACGTGTATAGGACTTAAGGCTAAAAGGGAATGACAACTTTGCTGACTATATAATATGACTTTTAAAGAGAGGAAAGAAGAAGATGTATTGTGCTGAACCCTATTTCGGTCAGGTCACCAATTTTAATTAACAACAAATAAAGGTGCAGTTCTATGGTAGCTGAACAAGGGCTGACAGACATACTTGTCTCGTTTCCTTCCTTTCGATGCGGAACTCTAAAAAAAAAGTCTATTTATAAACCTCAGAACTCAGCTTACCCCAAAACCGAGCAAGTTGGTCACATTGCACTTAACCCGTTACCACAGTGAAAGATAGTAACACCAAGTGTCGGGTACATAATAAATGAATGTAATTCCTATGAAAAAAGAGATTTTAGTAAGCGATAGAAATACCGGAAGCGGAAGTCCTAGAAAGACATACATAGAACTTATTGGTGATGTTCTTCAGAAAGGCCAGGAGCGTGTGCAGTACTCATAAGCGGCGTGCGTGTATGACTTGATTATGATCGTGAGTGAAACAAAAGAAGTATGTAAGGATCGTGACAGGTAGTGTTCTGTAGTTTCTGACTACCCCTAAAGTAGAGTAAAGTCGCCCCTAGGGGCGAGTGCTCTCGGAGGCGTGACCTACCGAAGATGGTCCCAGACACCTCGTAAGGGGTTGCCTGGTATAGTGTGCCGCCTTTTATAACGTAATGTTGGTGAAGGAGGCCACTATAGGAAATCTCAGTAGACAAATAGGGGTACCCCTAAAGTAGATTAACCCAGACGGCGATACTTTTTGTCTGCTGCGGTACAAAATATATTTGTTGCAGGTCGGACAAGTATGATTAAACTTTAAATTTTTTTTGGCTTTTTCTGATAAGCCATCTTTGCAAGTGGCTCATCAGGTTCCCCTAAGAAATATTTTATTATTTTACGAATCAATCTTTGCGATTGAGCAACACCTTTACGGTAGTGCAAATCTAGCTCTCAAACAAGAAAGCCTAAGTTCTTTGGACTTGACTGTTGACTTTCGGACGAAATTA
The DNA here is from genome assembly GCA_964057195.1 of Orthosia cruda. Taxonomy (NCBI): domain Eukaryota; kingdom Metazoa; phylum Arthropoda; class Insecta; order Lepidoptera; family Noctuidae; genus Orthosia; species Orthosia cruda. Next base: position 41,775,972 of record OZ059830.1, read on the forward strand.
TTTAATTTTCGGAGTCCAATTCATATAAAATACACTGACTTTCTAGTTTTGCCTACTCTGTTTTCAAAATAATTTCAAGAACTTCAGATAAATGTAACAAAAATACAACATGAAATGTATAGTTGGGTCATATTTACCCTTCGCCGTGTTTGCCCTCTTCTATGCATCGGTGAATCTATCGAGCGGCTTGTAGTTCAGGTTAGAGTGGAAGGAACGAGAGCGCGCGGCTGGTCACCCATGCGATTGACCGACCAGATTAAGTCAGCAGTGAAATAACAGCCGATAGAGAGGGATAGCGTCGTATCGACAAGCAAATTATGGCAACCTGAAGTCTCACTGCAACATGAACCACCACGACCGCTGTCCCAAGAGTGTGCTGAAGAAGAAGAAGATTCATCGTTGCAGACGCAGCAGACTAAATAGCAGTAAGAGACGAATAGAGGAGCTCCTTAACTACTTAGCTACTGAATGGGGTCGCAACATTGCTCAAATAATTCTAGGAAATACATGCACTTCAAAATATCACGGGTCATGAAGACCCAACTGTGCGCTCGCCGGGTTAATTACATCCTTTGACTGCCAATTTCTTCTTTTATAATTTTCACTGACCGTCTAAGACGGTTCAAAAAAAAGTAGTAATATTATTAAAAGCGAGGCGCACATTAAATCTCTGAATGCCTCAAAGAAAACTACGGAAACAACTTGGTAATGTACTGCTGGTAAGGAAAATATACAGTTTCTTAATGAATTGAAAATGGCAGGGGATTCTACTGGCTGTCACATTGTAGGTAAGTTAGTAAGCTGCTGTACTAAGCGTTTGCAAAGAAAAATTCAAATAAAGGTATTAAACTTATATTATTTTTGCACCTATTTCGATTTGATTTTCTTTGCGTAGACAAATTAACATTGTACACTTTTTATGCTAGGTATAGTTATTTTTATTTTGGTTCAAAACAGGTGTTTATTTTTGTTTAAATGAAGCGCTCTTTCTCTCTCCTGCTTATTTAAAACTAGAGGACGCCTCGCGGTTTCACCCGCGTAGTTCCCGTTCCCGTGGGAATACAGGGATAAAAAGTAGCTTATGTCACCCGGGGATAGAGTAGCTTCCCAACGGTAAAATAATTTTTCAAATCGGTCCAGTAGTTTTGGAGCCTATTCGGTACAAACAAACAAACAATCAAACAAACAAAACAATCTTTCTTCTTTATAATATTAGTATAGATTTTGCTGGGCCCTAGAGGGTCCTTAATTGTTTCTATTTATTTATAATTATCACCTCTAGTTGTAGTTGAGGAGCTCCTGGCTAAATAAAAACGCACGGGTTGATCTTCAAGGTTAAGCAACGCTTGCCGATGTCAGTCCGTGGGTGGGTGACCATCTTTACATAGTGAGTTTATTCCGTACCTCGGAAAACACGTTAAGCCGTTGGTCAAGGCTGTCATTTAAATATCTTTGACAATTGTTACGGGTAGTCTGACGCCTGATATCTGACACCAGTCTAACCAAGGGGTATCGTGTTTATCGTGTTAGATAGGCAGTCGCTCCATGTAAAACACTGGCACGCAGCTGAATCCGGTTAGACTTGAAGCCGACATAATTAGTAAAAGGCTAGGCATATTGATTTTATCACCTGTACCTAAGTGTAGACTAAATATAATATAACATCACGTCTATGTATCATAACAGGCACGTATATGCACACAGCAAAAATGTCTTGGGTCAAGTATATTTTTTTATACTATTTTTTAAAGTATTATATTATTTCAATTATTGTGAATCTATGTCAGTTATTTTTTAATTTTCTGATTTAGTTTTAAGCATGGTTTGGCAGTTTGTGAAATTTATGCGGCCTACCTGAATGTCCTTTCTTTGGTATTGTTCGTTAAATCGTTGAGCTCCTTAAATTCTGAGTTGAGCTGCATGGTTACTGACGTGCACTGACTCCACTCAATCTGGCTAACCATTTCACCACCAATCTACATGGTCTTCACATGATCTAAACAAAATTATGTTTGGACTTTAAAATAGTCTGTGACCTCTGAGTTTGTTTCGGCCTTTTTTCCACAGAGTATCTAGTTTAAAAAAATATGAGCGACATGTAAAAGCGTTTCTGTAATAAAATCATTTATCATTTAACTATAAAAATTAACCAATTAATATTTACCACATCTAGTCTTCCAGACTTGCTTCTTATTTTAATTACTATGTTTAAGATAACAATTTATTCCTATATTTTGAAAGATTATAAAAAAATGCTATTTTTGAAAACTGTGGGCAATCAACCTTAGTTAATGTCGTCAATTAAATGGCAAAAATGAGGATACTTAAACTTTTTATGGTAAAGATAAAAAAAGAAAAACTGTGTTTTCACCATAGACATGGATCACAATCACAGCGATTTGGCATGCTTAAAATCAGTTCATCAAAATCACTTTGAGGAATGGCCACCCGTGTTCTTTCTAACAAGTGAAAAAGTTGTTGAGGCGTATGCACGGCATCTATACTTGGCAGAGCTCTTCTTTCCCATGCGTGCTCAATTGGGTTGAGGTCTGGCTATTAAGCAGGCCACGGCAGAACGTTGATGGGAGCATCAGCAAGAGTGCGATACTCTAGCCGTATGTCGACGTGCATTAAACGAAACGTATCACCCAACCAGCGTCGCAAAGAGAAGATCACGTCTGAAACAATTCTCTCTGCATAAATCTGAACATTAAGGTTGCCCTTGATCCAAGTAAGATCGGATCTTCGACCGATCCAAATACCGGCATAAATCATTATTATTCCCCCTCCATATGAATGAACTTCCTGTCAAAATTTTAAACAGAATGTTTAAAATGACGTCCAGAGGTCCTCCAAACTCGAGTATGTCTTGTACCCGGCCTCATACCGATACGAGATTCCCTACAATTGCCAAGTGCTATTGGTGGCACTATTAGCGGCCTTCGGAAACGCAGACCCAATTCACGTAAACGATTACAGATGGTTTGGTTGCTTGTGCAGCAAGCCTGAAGAGCTGTGGAGCCTCGCAGCCAACATCATGGCGGTCATGGTACGATTCCGTCGAGCAGTATTTTGGATGTACTTGTCTTGTCTGCTTGTGGTGATGTGAGATCGTCCTCCATGTCGCTCTGCCACGCTGCCTGTGATACGATAGCGTGACCAGAGGGGCTAATGGCGCTCTGTGCAGTGCCAAGAACGACAGCGACAGTGAGTTGCCTTTTTTTTTGGGTGTTAAATCATCCAAAGACTTTTCCCGCTCTGGATGAAGCGGGAAGGCGCTTCAGACGTTTCAGTTCAGTTGCAGAATTTGTAATGGTTTTGTAAACACGCTATTACACACTTTTATAGGAATCCTGATTGATAGTTGATTTTATATTTTAGTCAAAATTGAATGAAAATTCAAATAGTGAAATGCACTAAAAAGAATCAATAACGATCCAAAAAAAACGAACTTGACCCCTAGACACTTTTGATGTATATAGATTACAGATCCGATTCATGCAATAAACATTTGATTTGAGAGATTGGTATGCAAAAAAATATCGCTACAATTATTGTTTTATTTTGACATGAGATCTGATCTCATGTCAAAATATATAATATGCCGAAGACAATGGCAAATAATCCAAATTATTGAAATAAATTGAAATGTCGTGTAAGTAAAACGCCTTAAATGAAGACACCTTTTACGTCATCCACGAGAGTGACTTAAATAAAAAATTATAGGCTATAAATGTCGTCGAAAAAATACATACCAAACGATAAAAAGTCCCATAATTGAACATCAATCTATTTCAGATCAGGCCCACGAGATTCGATTCCAATGACGTTTGGAATCGATTCATGGCAGTAACCAAATTATTCGAATCACGGTACCAATCGATGTGCAGCTTTGGAATAAATCTGAAACACTGGTTTGGCTTGGACATTTTTTACAATGTTTCAGTTTACAGGGGACTTGTCATATTTTTCTATTAGACAATGGTAGACTTACTATACGTGCATGTAAAAATCCGATAATTTTACAAGTTTATTTCATACATTTTCTACGTTCTATGCAAATAAATGATTTGATTTATTAAACAGCAATTATGTGAAAATGTGACAATATTAAATCTCACTGAATAATTTAATTCGATTTGTACAGATTAACAATAATTTACTTATGTGGTAGTCAAAGGGAATTACTGCAACTATTACCTTGGCTCTTTTACCTACACAGAAAAAATTGGTTTCGTACCTTAATTTATCATAATTTTATCTCTTACTGTTTGTCTTAAGCTATATTTCCCCATTTAACTATTGCAATAAAATATGACATTTAAAAATTTACACTGTGACTAACTTTCCCGACAAAATAATTCAATAATTGAACATCTATTTTACATCAAGCCAGCGAGAATCAAATCAGATGACGGTGGATCGACTCATTGAGCTAGCCGAAATGTACCGATTAGGGAGGACGGTACGATGCCGACGAATCTTATTGAATTTCTATTAAACACGCCATGAAAAGACCTTGAAGCGATCAGTGAATCGAATTGTTTTTATTTGGGCATAGAAACATTGTTTCTCTATGCCGATTTTGATCATGTTTTGTAGATTCCACCACTTTCACGATATCTCGAGTGGCAGTGCATAGTTTGTTTCAGCTGCAGCTTTAGGACTAAGGGCACAGAAAATTCGGGAAACAGAGTCAAAGTTGGTAGTATGTTTTTGTAAAAAATATTTTTATCTTTCACTTTTTAGTTGTATCTACCTAATAGGCAAGTAGTTACGTAAGGTATCTATAATGCCAGAATAGATAACCCGAATATCATGAAGCTGAACATAACCGGTGAAATGAGAGTGTACCAAGGTGAACTGTACACATCTGCGTACCCCCTTAGGACGTACTGGCGCGATGTTATGTTATAAAATGGTATAAACAATAAACAGACATGCGATTGCAGCAATCCCGAGAGGTTTGCCGTTATTTATTGAAGAGCTCTGTTGTATATCTCCGAAGTTCTTCATCAGATCTTTACGAAATTAAAATGGGACCAATTTCGGAATATATTCTTTCAAGCAAAAAAAATATTTTCAAATTGAACATAAATAAAAAAAAAACGTACTTAAAGTCTAACATAGAAACTCCTCCTTTTGATAAGTCGGTTAAAAAGAAAAGAACGGTATATAACCAACATAACTTAGCAGCTTAGTAAATTGAGTACCGCTTGAAAGTCTATCGAAAGTGCAAATCATTAACTTTACAAAGAGAAATTGAAGTTTTATTTTGTTAATAATCTTCCAATATTACAAATTTTCTCTGAGTCAACTGTAATTGTTGTCATTTAATAAAGAAAGTTTATCTAACAACGATTTAGTCCCAGCCATTTCACGCCAGAATTTATAAAAAGGCACAAAGTAGGTACGTCATTTCTTATATTTTCCGAGAATCTACCAACAAGCTTCCATCAGGCCCTAATGTTGACTTAAAAGTTAAAATGAAAGAAACTTTTTTTCTTTCAAACTTTGAAGGACTTCCAAACACGTTTAACGTAGGTTGACGCACCCCGATCAACTTCGAACCATAATAAATTTAAAGTTCTCCTGTACCGGTCAAGGGATTTTTAATAATCTTCATGCTGGGATGAATAAATTATTGGTTATTGAATAAAATTTCCAAAGTTTGACGTGGGTGCTTCGTTTGTTTGAAACAGAAAAGTCCCAGATTATCCTGATGTAATGGGTAGGCATGTATTGAGGTGAATTTATGAAATTCTAACTTCTTTTTCGACAGGTTTTAACGTTGCTTAATTCGGTTTTTTTGTTTATATAATAATAGGCCAATTAAATCTTTTATGTGGAACTCCCTAGTTTTCAAGGCTAGTGTGAACTGAGAGCCAAAAGTTGCTTGTCATAAGGAGAAAATGTGAGGGAGAGTACACTCGGGACTCCGGGGCCGGCCGGCGTGGAATATATTCAATATGCACTACAAGTTCACGTTTTGCTTGATTTCACTTCACAAGGAGAGATAAGAGAACTAATAAGTCAATTCAAAAAGTAAATTTCTAGCGTAGGCCTTTGGGTATTTTTATCCCTCTATTAAACGGACACAGCGCGGGAGCAGTAAACTGCCTATTTGCCATTTTTTCAAGTCCCAGCTCGCACCCTCACCTCAGTGAGATGATAGCGTGTCGCAGCGAGATGGCGCCAATTTTAAATAAGGAAGAGAAACAAATTGGATAGGATATTTAGAAGGAAAGGCTTAATGCTTATCCACATACATCTTGGATATTTTGTAGGTAATCGTTATCCCTGATAGCTGTAACTTTCTGTTGAACTCAAGGTATCATTTTGGCACGCGTTACATCATACACATCATCCATTGCTTTTCAACCTATTTATTGTTAATTTTCAACCAAAATTTAAAGAAAGGAATAATTATAAAATTATAATTTAAACGACGCTACTGCAGAGAATATCTAACCATTACTAACGAGACACGTTCGTACTCCATTTCAATGCAGGTGTGTTAAACATTTTGTTAATAAAATTACAGAACAAAATGTAGGTATTATAAAGCTATGCCCATAATTGTTGAGCATAATAACATTAAGTAATTCAACCCTTGGTATAATTACGAAAGGATAATCTCGTTACGGTTGTCGGCTCAAACTTTTATATAACTAAATAAGAGTTTACAATTACGGCAATGTCATTACACAATTTTGTGAGACTGTTTCAGTTTAAGTTAAGTTAACTTGTGTAATAAAAACGTTAATTTGTGTAGTAAAAAGATATGAGTGTTTAATTACTTTGCAACCACATTTGCATGGCATTGCCTAATTAGTTTTTTCGAACGCTTGTTGCGGAGTGCCGTATGATCAATGTTTCTCAGATTTATCAAACTATAAAGCCTGAAACCCTGTCAAAATTTGGAAATAAGGTAGGGTTTGCCACGTTCTTAACTACAAATACTCAATTCACTCACTTGGTCACCCTCGGTAGAGCGAAGAGGAACATGAGGAGGGGCCGCTCGTCAGGGTTTTTGCCGATAAGCCGACGACGTAGTGGTCAACAAGTAGGTATCGCTGGCACCTGGACAACATCGGAACTGAGGCAGGCCGCGATATCGTATAGGGCCTGCTATACCGGACGCCGTGGAGTTTTAGCGGGTTGGAGTCCCACATAACTGCACTGTCTCCCCGTGGTAGTGCAGTATGCATGAGCATTGCTCCACGCAAAAAGAAACTAGCTCAAGTGACATTCTTCAACGACATAGTGGTCATGGCTGAGACCATGGAAAGCCACAGTACAATGCGCGATGACCTCAGTAGAGCTTCGGAAAGAGTGGATCTTAAAATGAACATGGACAAAACCACAGATTGGAGGTAATCTGTGGACAAAACCAAGGCCATGGTGAATGCCCATGTAACACCCACTCCTAACAAGATCGGAAACTCTACTCTCGAAGTTATAGACTATTATATCAACCTAGAGAGCAGAGAGAGAGAGAGCAGTGGTGGCCCAGTGGTATCGGCCGCGACTTACAAGTTGTAGGTCGTGGGTTCGAACCCAGGCAGGCGCTTTACTTTGTGTAAATTATTTCATCACCACTGCTCTCAAAAACGGTGATGGAAAACATCGTGAGGAAACCGGCATGTCCTAGAACCAAAAATTCGAAGGCATGTGACATCCACCAACCCGCACTGGGCCCGCGTGGTGGATTATGGCCCATCCCCTCTCACAGAGGGGAGGCCTGTGTCCCAGCAGTGGGAACATTAATAGGCTGATGATGTGATGTGATGTGATGATATCTACCTAGGACAAACGATCTAGTTGGTAGCTCTAATTTCGAGAAAGTGGTCAACCGTCGAATCCGACTCGGCTGGGCATTTACCGCAGTGTCTCAAGACAAAAATCTATGACCAGTGTGTGTTGACAGTGATCACCTATGGGACCAAGACGTCGCTCACAATGGGTCTTATCAGAAAGCTTAAAGTCACTCAAAGGGGAATGGAGAGGGCTATGCTCTGCTTTTCCTTGCGTGATCATGTCAGAAATGAGGAAATCCGCAGGAAAACCAAAGTTACTGACATAGCCCGAAGAATTGCCAAACTTAAGTGGCAGTGGGCAGGGCACATTGCTCGCAGAACAGATGACCGATGGGGCCGAAAAGTTCTGGAATGGCGACCGAGAACCGGCAGATAATGCGTTGGAAGTCCTCCCACTAGGTGGTCCGATGACCTGGTTAAAATTGCGGAAAGGCGCTGGATGCGAGACGCACGGGATCGGTCAATGTGGCGTCGCCTGAGGGAGGCCTATGTTCAGCAGTGGACGCCTTTTGGCTGAAATGATGAAGTGACAATCTGTCAACGAAATCGTCTCGATAGCGATTGGTAAAATGTCAGAAATGTATGGGATGACCAAGCTATCGAAATGTCACGTGATCAATCCCTTTCATTTTGACATTGCGACCATCGCCTTGCCTGATAGAATGTCATTTTGAGAAATGCCGTTTTTGTGTAGGCAATTTGCTAAAAACTATAGTAATAATGAAATTGACCGGATTTTCTGAATAATGTCCATTACTTATTGGGCCAGGTAGTAAAATATGTGTTTTATTAAATTATTTTAATGTTGAAATTGATTTTAATACTGAATCTGTATGGTAGGTAGTTACGATTACTATCTAAAAAATAAAGCAGGGCTCCTAGTTCTGTCTGCAGGGTCTAACTAAAGTAACCTAATATAAAGGGGATAACGGGTGCTGAAGTGAGCGTGCAAAGCGAACTCTAACCTACAATTTTAATTTTAACATTCATTTCATACCTGTAGGGGATCCCTGCACTTAGTGATGATACCGGGGCGATTCTATGGGGATGATGATGAAATAAAACCGACCACCGCGAATGTCCGTTGAACACTGATTTATTGATTTAATGTACTTACACAAATTAGCTTAGTGATAGGTACGAAATGCTGAGTGCACAGAATGCACGGCGCGTGAGTATGAAAAATAATGTGCGGTTCCGTACATCCTGCCCGCAATCAGACAACTGATATGATTGATTAACAGAAAATTAAATTAAGAGACAAGTAAAATAATAAAATAAAATGATATAGATTGCTAATGATACAAATGTGAAAATACTAACTAAACGACTATTCTACGGTACACATGGGCGAGGTAGCCCTGTCTACACCACTGATTGTGAACACTTCACTACACTTTTGCACTGATGATCCACGCGATGCCGGTGCGACCGCCACAGGCCCCACCCCGAGAGCCTCTTGGCCCTGGGGGGCCGGCGACGCTGATGCCCTGCCCGTACTTCGTTGGCTTTTGATGAGGTACACGACGACGCCACCCAAGATGATTACCGAAGCTACACTGATGTACAACACAGTGTAGTGATGAATGTCGTGAATGCTCAGATCTGTAGATGACTGTTCCTTAACCTCGTCAATCTGAGCCCTTAATTTATTCCAAATGAGATGATGATCTTCAGCTTCACTGAAGTTCTCTGGCGCAGACGTTTTCATGATTTTGTTTAGTACGGACACCTCTGGGACTTCGATGTGATGATGAATATTCACGTGATTGATGAAATTGTTATGGGCATAGATACTGAAGGTCTCTCCTTTCAATGTGCAACCTTGACCTAGGGTAATAATCCCGTTGCCGACAAGGTTCACCATTGTGATTCCGTTGGCGCAAATAATGCGAGTTTGGCATTCCGAGCAACATGTGTACAACCAGCTGTTCGGCCTGTGTAATTTGATCCATTGCTCGTCACATGATGATTTTACGGAGTGGCATAGTTGCTTTTTATTGAATAATTTGATTTCGCAAATTGATTGTTTCATGTTTAGATTGTAGATGGGCATGTTTAATGAACATAACAAGATATCGTTAGGAACATGAGTACATGATTGAAGGTCTGCTTCTGATAGGAGAAATGCTGTATCCTTGCGCAAATTGTAGGCTATGAGCGGTACTGATGGAATGAGATGATAATATTGTTGTCCTCTCTTTTGCGAAATTGATATGATTTTGTTCAACTCAAACAGTTCGTTACTTATGAGTGGAACCTTGATCTCAATGATTAAGTAGTTAGAGAAGACTCTAGCCGAAACCTTTAGTAACCGGTACAAATCCTTGACATTCCTTAAGTCCACAGGTATCGTAAGTTTACCATTCAGTCGACTGGAGATAGTGCTCAGCTGATACGATAACTGCTCCGGTGACAGCAAATGGCTGTCAATGCGCCCGTGTGAAATATCTGTTACGGTTCCGATTAGCGTTTGCTGAATCCAACGAATATTTGTGAGAATTATTGATGCTGCTAGTGCCGATGAGGTAATGTAAAGACTATCTTCGTTTGCGAGACGTACCTTATTCACCTCAGATGATATATGTTGTAGATGTTGCTTGATAAATGAAAATTGTTTATTCATGATATCCTCGTTACGGCGTACGATGTTGAACTCAGATTCTAAGATGCTTGTTTGATTTTTTATAAGTTTCTGTAGATGTGCTTCATTATGACTGATCTGTTCGATGTCACCCTTATATTTTTCAGCAAACCTTTCGTCTAGTACACCGAATAACGAGTTGGCAATATAACCCACGCCGTCCACTAGGCCTCTCATTAGCCTCTTTGGACTTTGATATTTAAGTAACATATCATAATGTTCAATGTCACTTATTTCGTGCTCTAATTGATGAATGATACTCTGATATTGTTTATTTGCCTGAGTTATGCATAATGACTTGATATGATTGACGTAACTCTTGATCTCGGCTAACCCTTTCCAGTATGTCGTCATATTGTAGTAGACAACTAGACGCCATTCGTCCTGGATGTACTGAAGATTGGATATTCTATCGAAGTAAATAGCTTGATTCTGATCTAATGACGTCAGATTATACGATTCTTGATTGGGTATATTTTCCGCTGAAGTCGATGATAATAACATGAAAAATAGTAATATGAAGCTAGTGAATAGATTCTTCAATGAAACGTTGTTGCGAGGAAGTCGCTTTCTCTTGCTTCGCTCATCTGATTTGTTTTGATGGTTGACTTTTTCATCCTGACTTGTATCCTCGTTTACTGGTAACAACACAAGTCTGGTGACTGGACGTTGAATGATATTATTTTTGGTTTTTAAGCTGACTACCCTTACATAGCCATCTCTCCCAGGATGAACTGCTTGAATACGTCCTAGCGCCCACTTGCCGGGTGGCAAGTTTTCGTCCTTGATAAGAACGACATCGTCCACTTCGAAGTTCCTACTTGGCTTACGCCATTTTGATCTAGCCTGCAGTTGCTGTAAATATTCGCTTGACCACCTTTTCCAAAGGTGTTTGTTCATTGATTGAATGAGTTGCCACCTAGTTGACTGGTTTATGTGATCTGGATCAGTCTGTGGTCTAGATAGAAGCGGGCCGCCGATCAAGAAATGACCTGGCGTAAGAACGTCGTCTTCAGGGCTCTCTGTCAACTGACAGAGGGGCCTTGAGTTCAGACATGCCTCGATTTGAAATAGAAGTGTAGTAAATTCCTCGTAAGTGAGTTTCTGATCTCCGATGATGCGTTTCAGATGATATTTGAGGCTTTTCACCGCAGCCTCCCAAAGACCGCCTGCACTTGGCCATGCAGGAGCGTTGAAGTGCCACTTTATGTTCATGTCATTGATGTTATTGAAGAAATCGGTGTTGATTGTGGCTATGATGTCTTGATATTCCTTCTTTATGATACGGTTGGCACCTACGAAATTTGTGCCATTATCACTGTAAACGTGACTTGGTGTTCCACGACGGGCCGAAAACCTACGAAAGGCTGCTAGAAATGATGGAGTACTGAGATCAGAAACTAGCTCCAGATGAACAGCCTTGGTAGACAAACAAACAAACAGCAATATAGCCCTTAACGGTTTTGATTCCACGTCCCTTATTAGCCTTCAGCTCGACGTGTCCGGTAAAATCGACACCGGTGTGAGAGAAAGGTCGTGACGGGGTGACTCGTGGTTGTGGAAGATCGGCCATGATTTGATGATATTGCGTTTGAGTAAAGCGCTGACACTTAACGCATGATCTCAACTTCCTTTTGACGGTACGGATTCCACTGATGATCCAATACCTGTCTCTGATGTATGAAAGTGTCAGTCGCGGGCCTCCGTGCAATGTGGTAATATGAGCCTGATCAATGATTAAATCTGTGAGACGACTGTGGCTTGATAATATGATAGGGTGCTTTGATGAGTCGTTGATGCGTGCGTTTTTCAGTCGTCCACCTACTCTAAGGAGACCGTGTTCATCTATGAATGGATTAAGACATGATATTTTGCTTCTTGGATGCACATGCCCCTTTTGATTGATAAACAATATATCTTCATGAAATTGTTTTAGTTGGTCATCTTTGATAATGATATTCAATGCATTGTTCAATTCTGATGACGTTAAAACATCTGATTTTGATGTGCGTTTACCTCGTGATTGCGTTATGAAACGCGAGACCCAAGCGACGATTCTCAGAATGCGAGTTAAGGAACTGTAGTTCTGTAGTAACTCGTGTATCAATGAAATATGATTTTGATATAAAGCCGTGTTTACACTAGGCTTCTTGGTTTCCAAATCTGGTGATTGATATGAGGTGGTAGGGAGGGTGCTTTGTTCGAAATTGGTTATCCATTTCGGACCCTGCCACCACAGCGGATGGCTTGAAAGCTTCCGTGACGTCAGACCCCGAGTAGCGCAATCTGCTGCATTCTCTTCGGACCTCACATGATGCCAACTTGAGGGTGGAATGATAATAGTGATTTTGTTGATTCTGTTAGCTACGAATTGTTTCCATTTCTTCACGTCGCCTTGGATCCACCCTAAAACTATCATCGAGTCTGTCCAGGCGTAAATCTCCACATCTTGATTTGATAATGGTTCCATGACTTTCTTGATAAGTTGAGATAGTAGTAGCGCACCACATAACTCTAGTCGTGGTAATGATACCTTTTTTGCCAGTGGTGCTAACTTTGTTTTTGCTACAGCGAGCGTTGATGTGCGATCACCCTTATTGTCCTTAGCTACTACATACACAACACATGCGTATGCTTTGTCGGATGCGTCACAAAATCCATGGATTTGATATGATTGGTTTGTGTTGCCGAGATAACGTGGAATGATAAATTGATCTATGGTGTTGAAATCATTCTTGATCTGAATCCAGTCATCTTGAATCGGTTGCGGAACTTCTTCGTCCCATGATAAATGTGATGACCATGCGTTTTGAAAAAGCAGTTTTGCTCTGATTGATAATGGTGACAGCCAGCCTAAGGGGTCAAATATCTTTGAAATTTCCGAAAGTAGCTGTCTCTTTGTGACGCGTTTATCGTGATAATCCAATTGATTTTGAAAGGTGAAGCTATCCGTTGATGAGTTCCATCTTAATCCAAGTGTTTTTCTTGTTTCCGAGCACTTGAAGTCTAATGGGTTGTTGAGTTGATCTGGTGATAGATCTACCAGGAGGTCCGGTACGTTACTGGACCATTTCCGGAGGTTCATACCAGCTCCCTTCAGCGTCTCAATGAGTTGATGCTGAAGCTCCTTCGCTTGTTGAATGGTATTTGCTCCACTAAATAGATCGTCCATATAAAATGATTGACTCAGGGCTGACGAAGCTAGAGGATACTTGTCGGCATCGTCTATTGCCAGCTGTTTTAACGTTCGCATCGCTAAGTATGGAGCGGCCTTAGTACCGTATGTTACGGTAGTAAGATGATATTCGTTAAGTATTTCTTGAGATGATTGCCGCCAAATGATTGATTGAAGATGACGATCGGATTGCCTGATAATGATTTGGCGAAACATTTTCTCTATGTCTGCCGTGATAACGTAACTGTACGTTCTCCAGGTTAAGATGAGTGTCATGAGGTCTTTTTGTAGATTTGGTCCGCAGCACATGAGGTCATTTAGGCTTTTTCCTGATGTTGATTTCGCTGACGCATTGAAAACGACTCTAAGTTTTGTTGTTGTTGAGTCTAATTTCATTACGCCATGATGTGGTAAGAAGTAGGCACGTTTTGATTCATCGACATTATTAGCCGTACACATGTGACCCAGTTGTTGATATTCCGACATAAACGTTTTATAATTTTCTGCAAATGATTCATTATTGCACATTTTTCTTTCCAACTGTTTGAATTGTGCGATAGCCTTAGATTTTGATGATCCAAGCTGATTTTCATATTCGGGTTTCATGGGTATGCCAACCTCGTATCTACCAGTATCCAAACGACGAGTAGCTTGCTGATAAAACTCTTCACAGTACTGCTCCTCACGGGTAAGGGGTGATGATGATGTTTCTACGTCCTCTATCTCCCAATATTTTGATAGTTCTGATAAGTCATTCGTCGCGATATGACAGTTAAATGTGCGAACATTGCCAGACAGGATCCAACCGAGTGCGGTCTGTTGCGCAATCGGAGCCTGCGCTGGTCCTTTGATGAGACCGTCCATGATGATTTGAGAATAGATACTCACATCCAAGAGAATATCTATTGGCTTAGACACGTTGTATTCTGGATCTGCTAATTGAAGATGCTGAATGTGAGGCCATGATTGTTTTTTGAATGGTGCACCAGGCAAGCAGTTAGCGACTTTAGGCAGAACCAGTGCTTCTGTAGTAAAATGATAGTCGCCGTAGATAGATTGACAGTCGATTGATACCCGTCCTTTGCTTTGTCTAGTACCAGCACCTATCCCTGATACTGATGCGTTGTATCGTTGACGCTGCAACCCTAATCGCTGAACAGCGTTTTCCGATATTAATGATATTTGTGATCCCTGGTCTAGAAGTGCCCTAAGGAACACGTAGCTGCCGTCGGAACACTTGACTTTGATTGACAGCGTGGTCAACAATAACTCTTCGTCCTCCCCTGCGACATGATTAACGTTAGGGTGGTTATTTGGCGATTTTGATGATGAGACACAACACGCTTCATGGAGTATTGTGTGATGATCTCCTTGACAGGTTTTGCAACGTTTCGTTGAAGTGCATTGATTTCCGTCGTGACTGAATAAACAATTTCGACATATATTTGATTTCGTTACCAATTTCAATTGTACATCTGATGTCATTTTCATAAATTTTTGGCATGATAGCAAATTGCGAGCATGATTTGAATTGCATACAGTGCATTTCGATGTTTGCGTAATGATGGCCTGATAATTTTTGTTAGCGAAACCTTTATTATAGTTTTGCTTATTATGCGATTGATTTGGGTTCCTTTTGCTTGATGATGAGGGTTCCTTAGTAGTTTTAATGGGTTCAAGAGCAGTAAATTTACTCTCGAGATAAGACATTAATTCCTCCAGCTTTGGTAGGTCACGAGGATTCCTGCGTGCTTCTTTGTACCCAGCATATGTTTCTGGGTCCAGTTTTTTGCAGAGCAAGTGAACCAACAACGGATCCCATGTATTCGTATCAGCACCGAGATTGTGTATCGCGTGAATACATTCGGTTGAGGTATCGTATAAACCTTTGATGTCTAATGATGTTTGCCTTTGGATGTTGGGTTGATTAAGGAAGATTTCGATGTGATTGGTAAAAAGAAGTTGAGTATTATTGTACCGATGTAGTAAGATATCCCACGCTGCATCGTAGTTATCTGATGATATATGGAGATGATGAATAATACGCTCTGCCTCCCCCTTAAGTTTTCCCTTAAGATGCTGCATCTTCTGAGCTTTCGTGATCGAATTGTTGTTATGAATTGTCTCGGTGAACAAGTCATAAAATGTTGGCCATTGTGTGTAGTTCCCGCTAAATGACGGTATATCAATGTGCGGGGTTGATCTCTCTAAATGAGATGTTGAGGAGATCTTCTTATTCAGCTCTCTTTTGATGTTTTTGTAGACCAATTCATGATTGTTAAACTCCTCGTCGTATGATAAGTCACCTCCAGCTAGGATATGATCGATTTGCAAATGTTGCGTATCTATCATTGTCCACTTTACTTGGATGTTTTTGAGCTCATCCTCAAGTTCCCATTTGTCCGATATCTGATCAATCTTGATACCTTTGACCAGCCGAGTAAATGCCCTAAAGTTCGTGCGTTGCAGCGATATTAGTTCGTCTAACTTGCCATCAGGTTGAGTTGATTTGTTTGATTTGCCGTAAGACGAAATGAGATTCCGTACAAATTGATAATGATCTTTGCCCTTTTGATACGTGTTGTCGAGGAAATAGTCGACCGCCGCATCTTTATGCTCCGATATTTGCTTATGATTTTGTTCGAACTCTCCCCAGAGGTCGTCTATCGCGTCTAAACGTTTCCTGAGGTATTCCGTAGTTTTGCGAGAATCCGAGTCCTTGCTAAAGTTGACCTTGATGGTAGTAAAATTGGCGATGATTTCCGATTGACGGGCAATAAGATCTTCCATGATGTAGGTAGGTAAAAGGAACAGTCTTACTTGGAAATATGATGATCCACGTGATGACGATGCTGACTGCGGACGCTGAACCCTTGCGCCACCCGATGATGTGCTCCAGGGAGCCTGATGATGATGATGGTGATATCACGCCGTGATTTCCTTACCACGACCGTGCTGTTGACCTAAGCTCAAGTCAAGTGTAACTCAAGTATAGGATGAGAGAGTGAAAAAAAAAGAGTTTCTCACTGGTTTGATCACAGAACCACGTTCGCGAGAGATTGCCACTGAGCTGTGCGCGCGCTAGCTCAAAGTACCGCGACGAGGTCCTGATGCTAATCTCGAAGGACCAAAATAAATGTAGGAGATCCCTGCACTTAGTGATGATACCGGGGCGATTCTATGGGGATGATGATGAAATAAAACCGACCACCGCGAATGTCCGTTGAACACTGATTTATTGATTTAATGTACTTACACAAATTAGCTTAGTGATAGGTACGAAATGCTGAGTGCACAGAATGCACGGCGCGTGAGTATGAAAAATAATGTGCGGTTCCGTACAATACCTAATCTGTCCGTGTCGAGGTGCCCTAATCTGTCGAGGT
Organism: Orthosia cruda; assembly: GCA_964057195.1. NCBI lineage: Eukaryota > Metazoa > Arthropoda > Insecta > Lepidoptera > Noctuidae > Orthosia > Orthosia cruda. Next base: position 41,792,997 of record OZ059830.1, read on the forward strand.
CGCTTCACTCACTCGTGGACTAATTCGCTGAATATGGCGGCACCGCTTACAAATATTATTTTACGCTAACCGATTCTATAATCCTGCTGATCAAATAATATAATTTCACTGTGAAAATATTTTTTACGTAGATATTTCATGCTGACCGACTATTTAAAATAAAAACCGGCCAAGTGCGTGTTGGGCCACGCGTAGTAATAGGGTTCCGTAGTTGTACAATAATACGGACTAAGAAGAGGGCTTTTTGTTGTTTCATGATCATTTAAACGGTTTCGGCGGCTCACACATACATTTTATAAGTTGGTCGACTATTACTCATAAACTTGTAAAGCCTACTTAGCTGTAATATTTTTCCTTTTAATTTCATTATATATACTACTACCGTGATTTTTTCACATATCCAAAAGCAACCATTGCAAGCTGGTAGCCGGAGCAGCGGGTAGCTCGCCGTCCGATAAGGACCAGGCCCGAGTCGACGCCGCGTTGTGTTCCACGCGCGCCTCAAAGAGATTTCAGCAAAACTGACGGGGTCCGCTAGGGCCGATGCCTGTCTGGGTTGCGGATAAATTTGAAAAAGAGTTACCGCGCCCCTGGCTCAAGAAACTGATAGAACACGGGTGGGTTTTAATCAGTAAAACTCTGACACGCCCTCCCGCTTCACCCAGAGCGGGAGAAGTCTGGAAGATTTCCCACAAAAAAAAATCTGACACTTGACTTATTTTCACAGACCCAAAATATTTTTGAATGGCCTATTCAAGGATACCCAACACCATGCGATAGAGAGAAAAAAAAAGAATACCCCACTCTACGTGTACAGGAAGTACCCAAAATATTTACTATACCACTTTGTCGGTGTGATGCCTATAATTACAGCTTTCTAGTACTAATAGTCTCTGAGCTAAGCTGCGGACAGACGGACAGACAGGCGGATGGCGAAACTATAAGGGTTCCTTGTTGACTATACTGTAACCATAATTATCGAATTGCCCAACAGTAACGTAGCAATACAATGTGATAAATAATCAATACAACCCGAATCTCTTCAAAGTTAGAGTGAACAGGCTTCTTCTGGATAAGCTCACTCCATCGTCGACTCTGTCTCTGTCACCTATGACTTAGACTAGAGTCAAGAACAAACCTAAAAAAAAAAAAAAACATATTGACCGGGCATTATACATAGTGCCTTGATTAATCACTTGGTACATGAAACATACCCTCAAAAACTAATAACCTCCTTCTGCGGCAGTAGGGTAAAAAGGAGCCCGTATGGTTCGATTTCGTCTGTATAATAATGCTGTTCTAATTGAAAATCACGCATGATCGGCTATTTAAAATCATTTAATTACTTCAAAATATTAACAAACTCTCACTATAACGAAACAAAACTGCCAGCAGTTACATTAGAACCATTTTTCATAACAAAGAAACATCGGAATTGAAAGTAGCAAAATGTTGTACTCAAAAATAAGTACAGGAGCAGCGTATTTTAAAATAGCATTCTAGCAGTTGGCTCCCGTCAAACGTAAATAGAGCGATCTAAGCTATTGGGGCTCGAACCTTTATTAGCGCTCGATCTACGAAGCACAGAAACAAAGGATATGACAGTGCTGAGAAAATTAGTTTCAGCGTTGAACTCGGTGTTATTAATTAATGACAACTTTGTTTGGGTGAAACTTCCTTTGACGTTCAAAAGTGCCGCTTTTTGACGTTCGAAAGTGCCGCTTAATGGCCTAATTTAAAAAGAAGAAGTTTTTGTTTGTTTCTTTATGATTGTTATTGATTGATTTTTAATTTAGGTTAAATTTATCAGTTTGTGAGATTTTCTTTGTCGTTTCGTGAATGCTGATGTGGCGGAAAGAAATTCTAGTGCTCCCAGGCCCATGTCCAGCAGTAGACGTATTTTGGCTTAAAAGATGTTGATGATAATTCCATCGTTGGATTAGTCATGTTACACATGTATTCGTCTCCATATCTTTGTCGTGCTGCTAAACTTCTGTGAAGGCCAAGAAAATGTGAGATTCTGTTGGCGATAATGAATGCCGAAAATTCATGAGATTGCCACGCGCTACGGAAATAACACATGGGTTTTGAAAAGCAAATCATTGGTTGACGGAGGCAAACATTGGTCGTTATGCATATCGATTGTCAGTAGTCCACAATGAGGGCGGACAATAGTGGCCCACCACCAGCGCCCCTAGCGGAAAATTCAAACGCTGTTGCGTTTCAAATTGCCGCTTTTTTATTGTTTTAAATGTTTTCCAAACATGCCATATTAAGATAGGTACAGGCACAGATAACATAATACTATCATACAGATGCCTCATCCCATACAAAGAAAGCGTGCAGACGTAACGAGCGTTTTCTATGTAAATCGGTTGAGTTCGGTTCCGTTCCACGGGGATAAATAAATCACCATCTTTATGCGTGGAACGGAACGGAACGGAACCGAACGCGATCGATGTACAAAAAATAATCAGAATAATCAGTAAAGTACACCGGCACGGTTTCTTTGTATAGGATGAGACACCACTGGTACAGGTTTTACCAACCACTGCTTTAATAGGGTTTTATGATTTGAAATTTTTTATGAAACTTTATTTCGAAAAAAATAAAGGTACTGCGTAAAACTGCAGAATATTTGATTAATCGCACTTCTACGGCATTAGAAATGATTTGCGTGCGCGTAAAAAACGTTAAACAGATATATTTGAGGACCTTACTCGCCAGTGGCGCCAACTGGTGAGCACAAAAACGGAAGCCCTCTTTATATAACCTGATTGATCACCTGAAATTTTGGTAACGCATGTCAATCTGATTCATTCTTGAACTTTCGATAATCACCATCGCTGATGGATATATACTTTGGTAACAGTCTCTATCTAGACTCTACATTTCACACATCTGAAAATAAAACCACACTTGCAACTATTTTTACGCTCAATACCATTTTCATAGAGAATAGATTCTTGTTTCCGGGCGGTTGACGGGCGCCATCTTTCACGTCACCGCGAAGTAGCCGTGTTTCGACATAGATATATTGAGAGCACAGCATATGGGCTATGATTGACAGATCATCGAGTCTCTGTTACCTGCGATAAAGACAATCGGGTTTATTTATTGTAGGTGTCGCTTCTCTTGTTACTGATATATCAGAAGGACAGTTACAGTAATTAACAGCATTCTCTAATCAGAAGGACAGTTCCGTGCGAGCATCGCCGCAAGCTATGTTTTTGCGCAATAATTGCTCTTCAATACAGAAGTTTTGGAGTTTTTGCTGGTTTTCTTTTAATAAGTGCATTTGACTAAGAGCGAGTGATTAGCAAACGACTGTGTAGAACCTACCATACCTACAGTGTAGAGAATTCTGACTTTTATGACTTAATTGTTTGATCGCGCGATGATTGCTGATTACTTTTTTACGTAATAAGGCTGCCGCGACACGCAGCGCAGCAGACGATCCCTCATCCTCAGTGCCAACTGTTTCGTCAAAGTAAAAGATGATGTATGCCAATCCAGTTACCTCTATTATTCTGCAGGTATAATTTTCTTCTTTTCGGTACAAATTACCCTCGGGACTTTTAATTCTAAAATGACTCGTCATTTTATCGTACAAACATCCTTATCTTAAATATGTGAATGTGTATCAAATTAAGCTTATTACTAAGGTTCGGTCGACCTTAATATCTACTCAAATTGAACGCTCATTACTCACTTTCAAACATATTTAACTTTTTAGTCACAGTTTATTTCCTTCAAACTCAAATGTCTGATCAGAAGTCCGATCGGATGACCCAGAATAGTAAGTCATATCTCGAACTCTCGATGTTCTACATTGTTGGACTAGTAAGTCGGAAATATGAACCGAGTCTTACGTAGCTGTGTAACTTCTGTACTAGAAGTTTCTCCGCATTGGTATTCAATAGGCATTGGCGTCGCTATATTGCATTTCTGCTCCTCAAGTTAATCTGCACTTTGATGGCTACAAATTGGTAAATCACAAGATGGACTGAGTAACTTAGTTATATTTGTAGTAATTGACTGTGATCCAATGACTTGCCATTAGTACAGTACACTGTACATTTTTGGCGAAACGTGTGACGTCCGAAGATCGAAGTAGACATTACGAAGACGTAAGATAATGAAAACCTGCCTCTGCCAAAAAAAATGAAGTGTGATGCTCAGAGTTGTAATGATGAAGACAAAGCGGAAGATGACCTAACTTTGTTGGACCATATGCAGTCGAATGCTTAGAGCTGTAATGTTGGAGTAGAAGCTTTTATAGTCTGTTAGTTTTGCTAAAGATATAATAATAAAAGGAAAATACAAAAAACAAAATAATTGGTTTGGTTTTCAGTACAATAAAAAAAAACATGATAATACGACTCTCTTTGATTTAAAGAGTCAATCGAAATAGGTTTCTTTGTCTCTCCATTGAAAACCATGATATGTTACTACATTCAAAAATCGGGGCCAAATATCCCGTTTCATTGTGCAACTTTACTCAAACTAAGGGAAAAAACAAAGTTAGGAGTTGTTTTATGAAGTTTCACGGACGTACTTGGATTGATTATATTAACAACTAAACACCAATAACTATAAAATAACCATGGTGCTACTTAAGTTAGGAGTAGTTTTATGAAGTTTTAGGGCCGTACATGAATTGTTTATAATAACAACTAAACACCTATTACTATAAAAGAGCCTTGGTGCTACTTAAGTTAGGAGTTGTTTTATGAAGTTTTAGGGCCGTACATGAATTGTTTATAATAACAACTAAACACCTATTACTATAAAAGAGCCATGGTGCTACTTAAGTTAGGAGTTGTTTTATGAAGTTTTAGGGCCGTACATGAATTGTTTATAATAACAACTAAACACCTATTACTATAAAAGAGCCATGGTGCTACTTAAGTTAGGAGTTGTTTTATGAAGTTTCAGGGACGTACATGAATTGATTAAAATAACAACTAAACACCTCTTACTATAACAGAGCCATGGTGCTACTTAAGTTAGGAGTTGTTTTATGAAGTTTCAGGGACGTACATGAATTGATTTTAATAACAACTAAACACCTATTACTTTAAAAAAGCCATGTTGCTACTTAAGTTAGGAGTTGTTTTAAGAAGTTTCAGGGACGTACATGAATTGACTAAAATAACAACTAAACACCTATTACTATAAAAGAGCCATGGTGCTACTTAAGTTAGGAGTTGTTTTATGAAGTTTCAGGGACGTACATTAATTGATTTTAATAACAACTAAACACTTATTACTTTAAAAGAGCCATGTTGCTACTTAAGTTAGGAGTTGTTTTATGAAGTTTCAGGGACGAACATGAATTGATTAAAATAACAACTAAACACCTATTACTATAAAAGAGCCATGGTGCTACTTAAGTTAGGAGTTGTTTTATGAAGTTTCAGGGACGTACATGAATTGGCTTGAATAACAACTAAACACCTATTACTATAAAAGAGCCATGGTGCTACTAAAGTTAGGAGTTGTTTTATGAAGTTTCAGGGACGTACATAAATTGATTTTAATAATAACAACTAAACACCTATTACTATAAAAGAGCCATGGTGCTACTTAAGTTAGGAGTTGTTTTATGAAGTTTCAGGGACGTACATGAATTGATTTTAATAATAACAACTAAACACCTATTACTATAAAAGAGCCATGGTGCTACTTAAGTTAGGAGTTGTTTATGAAGTTTCAGGGACGTACATGAATCGATTAAAATAACAACTAAACACCTATTACTATAAAAGAGCCATAGTGCTACTTAAGTTAGGAGTTGTTTATGAAGTTTCAGGGACGTACATGAATCGATTAAAATAACAACTAAACACCTATTACTTTAAAAAAGCCATGTTGCTACTTAAGTTAGGAGTTGTTTTAAGAAGTTTCAGGGACGTACATGAATTGATTAAAATAACAACTAAACACCTATTACTATAAAAGAGCCATGGTGCTACTTAAGTTAGGAGTTGTTTTATGAAGTTTCAGGGACGTACATTAATTGATTTTAATAACAACTAAACACTTATTACTTTAAAAGAGCCATGTTGCTACTTAAGTTAGGAGTTGTTTTATGAAGTTTCAGGGACGAACATGAATTGATTAAAATAACAACTAAACACCTATTACTATAAAAGAGCCATGGTGCTACTTAAGTTAGGAGTTGTTTTATGAAGTTTCAGGGACGTACATGAATTGGCTTGAATAACAACTAAACACCTATTACTATAAAAGAGCCATGGTGCTACTAAAGTTAGGAGTTGTTTTATGAAGTTTCAGGGACGTACATAAATTGATTTTAATAATAACAACTAAACACCTATTACTATAAAAGAGCCATGGTGCTACTTAAGTTAGGAGTTGTTTTATGAAGTTTCAGGGACGTACATGAATTGATTTTAATAATAACAACTAAACACCTATTACTATAAAAGAGCCATGGTGCTACTTAAGTTAGGAGTTGTTTATGAAGTTTCAGGGACGTACATGAATCGATTAAAATAACAACTAAACACCTATTACTATAAAAGAGCCATAGTGCTACTTAAGTTAGGAGTTGTTTATGAAGTTTCAGGGACGTACATGAATCGATTAAAATAACAACTAAACACCTATTACTTTAAAAAAGCCATGTTGCTACTTAAGTTAGGAGTTGTTTTAAGAAGTTTCAGGGACGTACATGAATTGATTAAAATAACAACTAAACACCTATTACTATAAAAGAGCCATGGTGCTACTTAAGTTAGGAGTTGTTTTATGAAGTTTCAGGGACGTACATTAATTGATTTTAATAACAACTAAACACTTATTACTTTAAAAGAGCCATGTTGCTACTTAAGTTCGGAGTTGTTTTATGAAGTTTCAGGGACGAACATGAATTGATTAAAATAACAACTAAACACCTATTACTATAAAAGAGCCATGGTGCTACTTAAGTTAGGAGTTGTTTTATGAAGTTTCAGGGACGTACATGAATTGGCTTGAATAACAACTAAACACCTATTACTATAAAAGAGCCATGGTGCTACTAAAGTTAGGAGTTGTTTTATGAAGTTTCAGGGACGTACATAAATTGATTTTAATAATAACAACTAAACACCTATTACTATAAAAGAGCCATGGTGCTACTTAAGTTAGGAGTTGTTTTATGAAGTTTCAGGGACGTACATGAATTGATTTTAATAATAACAACTAAACACCTATTACTATAAAAGAGCCATGGTGCTACTTAAGTTAGGAGTTGTTTATGAAGTTTCAGGGACGTACATGAATCGATTAAAATAACAACTAAACACCTATTACTATAAAAGAGCCATAGTGCTACTTAAGTTAGGAGTTGTTTATGAAGTTTCAGGGACGTACATGAATCGATTAAAATAACAACTAAATACCTATTACTGTAAAAGAGCCATGGTGCTACTTAAGTTAGGAGTTGTTTTATGAAGTTTCAGGGACGTACATGAATCGATTAAAATAACAACTAAACACCTATTACTATAAAAGAGCCATGGTGCTACTTAAGTTAGGAGTTGTTTTGTGAAGTTTCAGGGACGTACATGAATTGATTTTAATAATAACAACTAAATACCTATTACTATAAAAGAGCCATGGTGCTACTTAAGTTAGGAGTTGTTTTATGAAGTTTCAGGGACGTACATGAATTGATTTTAATAATAACAACTAAATACCTATTACTATAAAAAAGAGCCAAGGTGCTACTTAATTAAATTGGAGTATTCAAACGAAAAGTAAAAATTATCATAATTTTTGGACAAAGTACCCCGACTTTACGGTACCTAACTGTTTTATTATTATTAATATTTTCTCACTTCTCCGCTGTTGAACAAATTTAATATCGATGGCACATAGATGGATCTAGATTAGGAGATAGCATGCTTTTTATTTCGATAAGACAATGTCATAATTGCAGAAATTCACGCTTACGAAGCTGTTGGCAAAACCTAGTTAAAAATAAATTCCTATTTTTAAAATAGGAACCGTTCCTCTTCCTTACGCCTGCAGACATACCTACATAACCCAAATTGTCAGTAACGCCTTATCTAACTGTCTCAAAAGTCGTGGTGTCAACCAACCTATATCACATGTGACACATTCAGGTTGCCGCCGGATTGCACCGAAAGTTAACCGAAGTTGCCTTGTGTCTCGAAAAACTTTACGACATTGTGTTAGAGATACGCTCTGGAGTTTACGTGATTAATCTTTTAAGAGAGATTTTGAGTGCTATCTTTTTTTTTGATTTTTTTTAATGTTGTTATTGTGATGCAATTAGGATAAGAGTGAACCTATCACGGAGGCAGTTTGATATAAGGTTTTGGTAGAAAAATGTAAATAAAATTGTTTTCACCTTGACTTTGACTTCAAATTAGCGATATGATTATTTGAGAAACGCAAACTTGATGTTTTATGGTTCCGTACCTCGAAAGGAAAAAACGGAACCCTTATTTCTATAATGAATAAATGATTCTTCATTTTGTTGTCCGTTCGTCCGTCTGTCTGTCAAGACCCTTTTTCTCAGGAACGTGTGGAATTATGATTATTTGAGAAACGCAATCTTTATCTTTTATGGTTCCGTACCTCGAAAGGAAAAAACGGAACCCTTATAGGATCATTTTGTTGTCCGTCCGTCCGTCTGTCTGTCAAGAACCTTTTTCTCAGGCACGCGTGGAGTTATCAACTCTGAAATTTATATCAAATACTCAGATCTACAGTCCTTTAAAGCTGTGATAAAATCAAACTTCTAAGCCAACGCAATCAAAAGATACAGCCGTTTATGCCGAAAATATTCGCAAATTTTTGACACTCGCAAGGGAATCAAAACCTACAGGGTACTTCCTGTAAACTCAGAATTTTGAAATTTGGTACGAAGCAACGTCTTGTAGCACAGATAATGGAAAAATTGCGAAAACCGTAAATTTTTAGTTACATCATATAATAAAAATATTATTAATCATTTTAAACTTACTACCCCTTTCCTCATGAACGCGTAGTGGTATTAAATTGAAATTCATATCAAATACTCAGGTCTATAATACCTTTAAGCTTAGCTTTGTACGGAACCGAGGCAAGTCCGACTCGCACTTGGCCGGTTTTTTTTTCATGCTGTTCGTAAGTCTTCCCCCAAGTCCTTGTAGGAACGATCTTCCTGCGCTACCGGAACCAGCTCTCGTGGTACAGTCGACCAGCTGCTCATTAATTGTATAACAATTTGATAAAGACAGCAACTTAATATAGTAGCAATTTGAGTAATTTTTGTAGTGTGAGTGTTACAACTGATTCGTTGACGGAATGCGTCCAAATTATCCCAAAACCTTTTTCTGTCTTCAAAGGTGTGGAGTGAGTAAAAAAATATCAAGAGAAAATATAATAAATACATAAAAAAGACCTCAAAGTTATTTCATCTCACTTATTAGGTTCAACGTAAAGGTGAAACCCGCCCTAACAAAAACGCTTGGTCAGAAAGCGTAACGGTGAAATTAATGAAGTTTCGCCCATTTCTAGAATTCTTTCTTTTTAAAGCAATATATATTTCATGCTTGCCGCAGCAATTCTTTTTTATAGTTAGAAATTAGCAAAAGGTCCGCAGTTTTTTTTAAGATAGTGCTTGTGACATCAATTTAGGGCTCTAAGAAATTGTTAGCGGTTGAAGAAACTCAGACTAACAAATGTTGGGGCAACAAAATAAATACTATAAAACAATGGCAGTTCTGAATTAAAAAAAAATTCTAAGTAACGGCATTTTATTGTGAGAAGTGCCTACGACGTCATGCTTTAATTTTGGTTTAGATTTCTTTAAATCTTATACTGTCTTTTCCGATTCTGCGACTGTATTTTCATTCTAAAGCCAGTACTGCTTATCCTGACTCATGCTCAACTCTAACTAAAACTCGAAATAGACAGTTATGGCTATTTTATTACAATAAAATACTCGACCTAGCAGTCATATGTCAATGAGTTTGGCAAATGATTCTTCAGCTTGGCATACTAAAAAAATATTTTTAGTCTGTCAGATAGATTTCCAAAAAGTATTGGACACGTATTTTTTCTTTTGTCACGTTAACAAAATATGATGACGATACAGTGCGTTAAAATATCGCATGACGTCATGCCTTGGTACAATTTTTACATAGAAGTTACGTCACAAACCCCCACTCCTGAACTTTGATGCGCTTTATCTTGGTGATTTTTTATTGATTTGAATAAGCAAAAAATACATGTCCATTAATTTTTGGAAATCTATCTGACGGACTAAATAGAATTTGCTGTTTCTTACCCCTGTCATCATTCCTATTATGTTATCTTATCTTATGGAGTGGCCGAGATATAACTCGGACACTTCGACCCATTGGAATCTATTGTAGTCCCCTAGATATCCTACGCCTGTCCAATCTCGTTCACATATCGCACACCCAGATCAACACTGCACTATGTCGAAAAATCTCAAAATCGACTTTTACCTATCAACGAATAGCCAAAAATTTGCTGCATATACCACGAAGACAGGCGTATTTATATCTACAAAAATGTCCAAAACGCGCTAACTCTCTATTGGTGACCACGCGCTGCCAAAATCATACCGTCAACACAAAACTATTTCCAGTTGCAACTTGTCCGCCTTAATAACAGCACGCAGATCCTTTACGCAACAGTGAATTATTTTGTGATAATGCGGAGTTGTTGAATGTAAAACTAAAATTACTCGGAATTATTTAGTTTTAATTCAGTGTTGGTGACTGTGTTTATACTACGGGTTTGATACTATTTCGAAATAATACTCTGTTGTTGGCAAAGGTATGTAATTTTTTTGTATTATTCCAAAATGATTTAGTATTGTTCGTAAAAGGTGAACATCAGTGAAATGATGCACTATTGATGGTAGATATGAATTATGTACTAATTTTGTTAAAAATCATAAAAACATATTTTTTTATACAAATAATTGTTCTTTATTTACATTATAAATTAAGATAAATGTATTTGCGTTTTTTTTTTCGTTATTTACGGGAAGATTAATACTTTTTTTTTAGATAATGCACTATTGTTGAATTAATTAAATTTGTAATAGTTATTTGGCAGGTGATTAGGGGTCGTGGTTTCCCATTGCTTAAAAAGGCAATGGAAGCAACCACAAAAGACACAAGACCTTCTATTAAACAAAGCGTGGAAAAGGATGTCAAAATTAAAACATTGCAGCATCAACCACTTAGATGTCAACAGTGGCAGCATCAGCCGATGAAGTATCCGATAAATTCACGGAGAGACGCAGGCAGATTTCCAGGGCGAGTAATTTCTCCGAAACTGTTCACTTCTGCATTGAACTTCAACATTCTGAACTAGAAAGGGCTAGACATCAATGTTAATCGCGATTACATCACTCTACTTTGGTCTGCTGACGATAGGTATAGTAGTAATGGCTGAGACCATGTAGGATCTTAGAACAATGTTCGATGACCTCAGTAGAGCTTCCGGAAGAGTGCGTCTTAAAATGAACATGGATAAAACTAAGGTCATGTTGAACGCCCATGTTACACTCCTATCAAAATTGGAAACTACACTCGAAGTTGTGGACGATTATGTCTACCAGGGACAAACGCTTCAATTAGATAGGTCTAACTACGAGAGGTCAAACGTAGAATCAGACTCGGCTGGGCAGCGTTCGGGCAGTTGCGCGGTATCTTCTTGTCCAACTTACCGCAGTGTCTTAATACCAAAGTCTATGATCAGTGTGTGTGATTAAATAGTGTCTCAATACCAAAGTCTATGATCAGTGTGTGTGATTAAATACGGGACCGAAACGTGGTCGTAGTCGTGGCCTCACCAGAAGGTTTAAAGTCACCCAAAGGGCTATGCTCGAAGTTTCCTTGCGTGATCGAGTCAGAACTGAAGACTTGCGCAAGTGGTGTATGGGGGCAAGTCATCGGACTAAGTTGACATAGCCTGAAGAATAGACAAACAGTGGCAGTGGCCAGAGCACATTGCTCGCAGAGCGGATGATCGATGGAGCCGAAAAGTTCTGGAGTGGCGACCGTGAACCGGAAGACCTTGCGTTGGAAGACCTCCCACTAGGTGGACGAAAGGCCTGGTGAGGGTTATGGCAGTCCTCTGGATGCGAGACGTTTAATGTGATGAATGACATTTGGGGAAGGCCCATGTCCAGCGGTGGAAGTCTTTTGATTGAAATGTTAATTATACAATTTTAAACAGTTTTATTTTGATGTAACGGTGTTATAACATTGTTATTTTTTTATTCCTAACAATTTTGTGTTGTAAGTGTTTTGTATTCAATCAATTTTTCCATATTTTTCTTATTTTTTGACTAACAGAAGATTTTGTATTTTGTGATTTACATGTGTTAATTAACACTATGGGTGTAAAAAGAGTACTAGTTTATGTTTAAAATATAAGTACCGACAGGTTTTAGTAAAATTTTGCCGTTTATTTAAGTTTTAATAGGTTTATTACTGAAAAGAAAACAAATGGGTCGCTATTGTATATTAAATCACAATAAAAAATCAGTAGAATAATAGTGCATTATTTCAGAATCAATCAGTAAAAAGCACGTAACTCGAAATAATTATTTTTTATTTCGTTCAGTCATTCCACAACAGTGAATTAAATAAAAAAATACATTTATTTGCTTTATTAACGCGTTTTGAATCAATTGAACTATAACATGCTCATACGGATTGGATTTTTGACATGAAATATTCAAGACATTTGCAATAACTTTGACATAAATTAAGATAACGGTTTTACGTCGATTCTGAAAAATTTGCTATTTTGACTTAGTGCAGTGTTGATCTGGGCGTGCGATATGTTAAGTCAAGTAAATGATTGACATTATAAATGATTGACTTATAATAAGTTATAACTGTCAATATGAGTTTTAGAGTTAACGGACCTTAGATATAGAACGAAGGCAGTAGCATGCATTTCAGTGGCAACATTACCCATGTAAGCTGGCCTCGTATTCTATTGAAACTCCGTATTACGCTAGACCGGCTAAAGGTCAAAGTGTTTCAACTGACATGCGGTCTTATGTATATATTACTAAGACAACCCTAATATGTACAACTTTGACGTTTACGCAATTTTCAGACATTTGTCTTACATTTTAGGGATAACTTGGCCCTTAATAAAATTACTTTGAATAATAATTATTCATAAATAATTATTGTTTCACTTAAGGTCCTACATACCCTTTAGTGCCATAAAACGGTAACTTTCTAAAGCATACTCCTTAGTAACAGCTAGGTTAAAAGGTTTGAAAAAAATATATATTTGTTATTGATTCATGTACATAATTTTGAACACAAGGTTTTTTCGTGTAACTAATAGATTTGCTTTAAAAAAATACGATACTTTTTTCGCAACTTTTGGAAACTCCTCTAAAACGACTTGGATGTTTAAAATATTCTTACACAGAAAAAATTATGGCTGGAATTTCTTCATAACTAACATAGCATAGGTAAATCAAATAATATTTTGCAAACAAAACTGTTCAAAAGGAGGTTCAATATTGATATTTTGGCATCGAGCGGGCGCACGGCCAGTACAGCGTTAACATTGGGGCATATAATATAGCGCCTTAAGATTGATAGAGGTTCAGAATATTTTAATGACTTGTCTGTTTAATTAATTAATATTTAAGAATAAGGTCGCCTCAAAGCTCCAGAGCCTCGATCATCGACGCCGAGTTGCCAGCCTGTCTGTTTTTTATCGGTTACATTTCGGGGTATATGCGACAGAACTGCACAATTTAATTCCGCCTAGCCCTTTCCATCATCGGACTACAAGACGTACGGCAATGTGCCATCGTTACATGGTGGATATCCCACCCCAAAGCGTTTTGAAAATGCTTTCATTCTGCGTACAGCTAAGGAGTGGAATTCCCTGCCGGCGTCCTTGTTTCCAGATAGCTACAACCTAGGGGTCTTCAAGTCAAGAGTGAAAAGGTTACTTCTAGGCAAGCGTGCTCCACCTTCGACCATATCATCACTTAACATCAGACGAGATAGTGGTCAAACGCGAGCCTATAAGGAATAAAAAAAAGTTATCTTAATACCAGGATCTTTGTTCATTTTATATCTTTATTGCCCACAAGTAAATCCTTAGTAGATAATGGTTTTTCATGCAGACTTTGGACTTTCATGGATTTTGGGTCTGCGACTTAGTGTTATTTCGTTCGTTATAAGTAATCGAACCGCATACAGTTAGTTCGTATACATTTTTGGGTTTTCGGTCCATTCATTTTTGATAATCTCCTTTTATGCCTGTTTTCAATACCACTAGAAGAAGCGTGTGGCTAAATATCAACAGGTGGATGGTTTGATCTTTGAGGATAAACAAAGCATGCTAAAGTCACCAGGTCGGTCGGTGAATTTTCAATTAAATACAGAGACTGCTTGGAAATCACGTTGTTTTTATATCTTTGGCAGTCGTTATGGATAATGAAAAGCCAGAGAATCTTTCTTTTTTTTATTAACTATGTAAGGCTCGCGCTTTTACAATGTCACTATCACCACTGTCTCACCTGATGGCATACGATGATGTGGTCGACGGCATAGACTACTATTATACACTAGAGATAGACTGGCAACGTATGCTTTTCATAGGCAGCGCCATCTAGTAACCAAGACATTGACTATTCATCGGTCACGTGGTAAAATAGCTAGGTACCTATACATAGTACCAAGTAGAATAATGTAGAATGATTGAAAATTCTGTTGTAGTATATGAATCTAGTTTTGATCTGGTTTGGTATTAGTAAATCTAAGCCAAAAAAATCCAAAACTAGGTTCTAGTTGTACTACAACAGAATTTTCATCTATTCTACATTATTTTCCTCGGGATAGCCAATCCATTGAACCACTGAACTAGTTGTTTCGAAGATAATAAGGCAAATACCAATTTACGATGTTCATATTTATTGGGAAAATTAAAACATTACATGAAATGTTCACGACATACTCGCAGATTGTTGTCAACATATTTCTTTTCTTTCTTCTCACCTAGTACTTTTTGCGTTTTGCGACATTGTTATTTAGGTATACACAAAATCACAGTAAAATATGGTCCAAACCCCAATTTACGGAGAGCCTAAGCAAGTAATGCTAAAAACCTCAGAGGAACACAGCGGGCTCAACCCGTCGTGATTTAGAAACTGACACGATGAAAGATGAAACCGTTTATCGTCCAAGATTTTTAGTAAACACAGAGCAGTGAACTGAACTCGACGTAAATTACACTCAGAATCGGAAAGCAAAAGAAATCATTACAAAAAGATGCGCAACCGCAAACATTTTTGCAATGCATGACAATTGACATTTGAATTTCACCGGTCATCCTGTAAAGCCATTTCATATCCGTAAATTCTACTAATGGTTGCCTTTTTGATCAATATGATAAAAAGTTCAAAAAATACTAATACTGGAGAACTTTCCAAAGTGCAAAGAATATTACAAAAAATATTTTTAAATCACAATAGAATAAAATCAAAGATAATACGTTTACCCTTCTACTAAAAATATACTACTAATTTCTTCATGGATATTCGCTGGCAACACTATTCAGTTTTAGACGGTATGTAAACGGCGCTGATTGCTAAGAAATTAAAATGTATTTTATTTAATTGCCACCCTGTGGTCGACGGTGACGGATAGGGTGGGTCGTTGTCGTATTTTTGACGGACGAAACGCAACCGTTTTCCCAACGACGAAAACGGTTGCAGACATCGGTCTTCGTCGCAACTGGTTTGAAGACGTCTTGGATAACGAAACTTGGAGGACGGAACGAAAGAACTACTTTGTGAACAAACGTGGATCGATACGCAACATTCGCGACGAGTCGACGACGTTTGTGTGTAGTTGAATCAATTCACTTTCGACTGTATTTTATTAGCCGTAAAATACAAAATCTCACCAATTTTTTCGAAGACTGGTTTGTGCAACGAAAACGGACTTAAAAACTGTTTCACCGTCGCAAGAACGATTTTGTGAACGAACGTGGAACAATAAAGGACGACGCGACGTCTGCGACGACCGACGTGTGTCGTATTTGAATCAGTTCGCTTTCGAATCTCGACTGTATTTTCTGAGACGTAAAATAAAAAATCGCACGATGTAATTCAAAGACAGGTTTGTGCAACGAAAACTGCTTTATCCCAGGACGTAAAACGGTTGCACCGTCGCAGAACAAAAAACGGTCCTTAGAAACGGTTCGTCGTCGCAACGCCCACCATTAGTGACGGACGCTTGCTTAGAAAAACCTATCCACTCTTGACTTAAAGACCACTATTAATTTTATAGCTATCGGAAAACACAGATTCCAGCAGGGAATTTCACTCCTTAGCGCTACCGGCGCGCCTCCGCTTTCGTACTTTGTGTCTCTACGCAAAATAAAAGTGTTACCAAAACGTTTATTGCGTATGGGTAGGATTCTCACCATGTACCGATGGCGCATCACCGTAGGTCTAGTAGTCTGATGATGAAACGGGCTAGGCGGATTTAGTTTATGTAATTCCATCGCACACTCCCCGAAATGTTACCGATAAAAAACCGACAGCTGGCAACTCGGTGACGATTTCAAGGCACCTGTCTTTCTAATGGGTACCGTGTTACCCAGTAACTAGGTATTGGAGGTCAAATAGGTAGTAATTCCGGGCAAAATACCGGCCTGTGGTCATAAAGCCGACCCACCATAGTTGGGATGACTTTTTAAATATAGAATCAACACACAAATATTACGTTTTAAAGGTACGCTTAACGCACGAAAATTGAAGTTTGTTATTTGAACAAGAACCTTTAACCTAGAAATGATAAACAACATAATAACTTTCCGAAGTATAACATTTCTGACCGTTAGCCTTCAATGTTTCAAAGCAGTCTGTTTGTCTTCACCAAAGTTCTGATGGAACAAACATAGTAACTGTTTAACTTCCAACGATACTTTACCCGCATTATCTGATAAACAATTAATATTACGAACAAAACAAAACACTAAAACTGAAGGGGAATAAAAGATTCGTAATAAAAAATGGCGGTCAATTTGTATTTTACAGTCAAGTTAAGAAAGCGATGTAAGATAAAATTATAAAATTTAGTATGAAATGGATGATTTTAAGTAATGGGTTACTATGTAGTTTCAGCTTGTACAACAATTTTTTCCAGTGATCTTTTTTCAGTGGTGAGTCTTTATGTATTAATTATTTCTGCAGCAAATTTTCGCTTTATTAATTATTTTACATTGTTAGTAGGCAGTGCAATATTAGTTAAAAATGCAAAACAATATTGGTTGGGGTAAGTCAACGGCCATATTTGTCGAAGGCCCGATGTCGTGTGCAGCAAAAGATTCCCTGAGTAGAGATTGCGTATAGGCATAAAGTGGGACGCCTCCCATAGTCCACGTCCTTAAAACGGTGGCTTGATCGACTGAATGCGAAAAGTGGAGGAACGGGTGTTGTGGCATATCTTTTTTTTTGTGAGTGAAATTATCCAATGACTTCTCCCACTCTGGGTGAAGCGGGAGAGCGTGTCAGATTTACTGACCCAAACCCACCCGTGTTCCTTCAGTTGCTTGTGCCAGAGCCGCGGTAACTATCTTTAAAATTTATCCGCTACCCAAATAGGTATCGGCCCTATCGGGCCCCGTCACTTTTGCTGACATCTCTTTGAGGCGCGCGTGGAACACTACGCACCGCAAACTTGGGCTTGGTCCTTATCGGACGGCGAGCTTTCCCATTACTTGTCGTCCGCAAGCCCGCACCTACGGTGGCCGGGAATCGGCTTGCGACTCCTGACGCCCGGGGCCTCTCCTGCGGTGGCTAGGGGCGTGAGGGCGTCTCCTTCACGCGTTCCACTGCCTCCTTTGCGAGCATTACTGCTTTGCAGGAGGAGACAGCTGCCCATCCCCTCTCACTCCGTACCATGGCCTGGGCCGGACGTGAGAGGTCGCCACCGCCGATCGCCTCCATGAGAAAACGGCGGTGCTCCGCCCAAGCGGGGCAGATCTCCACCGTATGCTCCACCGTGTCCTCCAGGCACTATGGTGACACCCGGGCGTTTCCTCCCGCCTTATCCTGAACAGAAAACTCCTACTCACCTCGAAACAGCCGTGTCCAGTGAGGACCTGCGTCAGGCGGAAGGTGAGGACGCCGTGACGCCTCTCAAGCCACACCTCATAGAGGGGCCAACGCTGCAATTGTGGCGTGCCCAGCGCTGGGTTGCGACAGTCGCCCACTCCATGTCGCCGTTAGATCCTGCCAGAGGTCTGTCCGCCGAGCAGCAATTTGTCAACGGCAACGGAGTTTCGCCTCCCCACGCCACTCCCATATTTGCGTGAGGACTGTTGTGGCACACCTTGGAAGATGGTTATAGCCAGCAGTTGCTGCGAGTTTATTGACTTTGCAATAAATTTCTCATTTCAGTAATATCATTTAACTTTATTATTTGCTTACTACGATAAGATATTAGATTAAAGTAAATGAATTGATTATTTGATAATACATTGTTTAACGCGAGATTCAACCCCACAGCTAATGCTAAGTAGACTCACATTTAAAATTAACGGCGAATCTTGATCCTTAAACATTAAGACCCTCTTAAGACCACAAAATTAATTTGTGTTCATAAATTCTTGATTTAAAATCAGAATTAAATGAGCGCTTGAAATTCCACGAACAACCGAATCAAAGGTTAAGCAAACACTTAACTCTCTAAATTCACAAATACTTGTAGCGAAAGGGTTTGCAATCTCCCACAGAGCATCGAGACCCCTCTTCGGCCACTGCTGGAGAACGCAGACAGATGTGTTGCTGGGGAGTTTGTTGCGCGCGCCGTCACTTCTTCGTCTCAGCTAAATCACTAGGAAGTGGCGACGGGCAAACGTTTTGGCGACTGTCTTCATATCAAACTTTGAAGTGCAAAAAGTACTGGTTCTCAGACTAATTTGAATAAATACCTTTTGATTTCGGTTTTGTCAAAAAATCCCATACAAACTTACGTGTCAGTGAGTATCACTAATAGAAAATGAAGGCTCGTGACAATTCTAACAATAGTTATGACAATCAAAACGTGTGTTTAGTGAAACTGCGTGGCTACGAATATTATTAGTAATGGCGTCTCTAACCGAGGCCAATGCGGCATTCTAAGCTCTGTATTAACCCCTGAAGAACTCTTTAGTATAGAGTTACATTATTCTGCAACAGATCTCAAATATCAATGATTTGGAACCTTAAGTAGAAACAATATTTTTCTTTGCGAAAGATGAAGCTGTTACATTTTTAGATGGTTTTGAATTTGACAAAAATATTGTTTATATCCTTAAAATTATTTTCGATCAGCACCACAGTAATGTCATCTTCATATTCAGCGCTGGCCACGCAAATGTGTCTCATGGTGTCGGTATTTTTGCTCAAGCAGCAGGACATATCATTAAAGATCGTGGAATCTACAACACGTAGAAGAACATTATTTTAACCGACTTCAAAAAGGAGAAGGTTCTCAATTCAACTGTATTTTTATGTTGATGATTCTTTTTTTATTTAAAAGCTGGTGGTTCTCGTGTGTGTTTAAATTTGATCAAAATCTGATGAAGACATTCAGAGATAAACAATATAACTCTTCAATAAAAAACGGCAAATCTCTTGGGATTGCTGCAATCGCATGTCTGTTTATTGTGTACGCCATTTTATAACATAACATCACGCTGGTAAGATCTAAGGGGTACACAGATTTGATAGAGTTTACCAGGGTAAACTGTCACCCTGGTACACTCTCATTTCATCGGTTATGTTAGTTTTATATTATTTGGGTAATCTATTCAGGCATCACTTTGGACATTATAGTTACCTTACTATAGAACTTGCTCATTATGTAACACAATTAAAAACTAAGAAATATAAACTTTTTACAAAAAAATACAACCGACTTACATCCAATCTGGTAGAAGACGGTGGCAAAAAAATGTTTTGAATAGGACCTACGAACCTACCACAAACTGCCACCTGTCTTCTTTGCTCTATAACCAGCCCAATTTAATAGACTATAATTTTGATACCGCTTAACTCTAAATCGCACGGGGGCGGTTAATGTGGCGACGCCTGGGGGAGGCCTTTGTCCAGCACTGGACGTCTTTCGGCTCAAATGATGATAATAATGACTCTCTAAATTGTGGACTGATTAGCAAGATTAAATTACCACTAATCCACATAGATTGACAAACCATCCGTAAGGTTCCATCATTTTATTAGTAGGTGTAATATAAAAAAATATTACAAAATTCATAAAAACAAGTTCATTAAAAGAACCTCTCGAGACTCAATAGATAATTTTGACTTTAAATTATTTAACGCACAAGTGGATAATAAATTCAATTAATCCAGTATAAATTGGCCGACATCTCGCCGGAGAACGATGCTCCTAACTAATTACACTGAGTGGTAATCTTGGATAAATACCTACGTATCTCGTGATGCTTTTACAGAATTAATTCTAAAGTGTGCTGCAGGCAATCGTTTGATGTGTTATTGTAATTAGCTGAGGGTTTAGAGCCAGTTTCACCATCTTCTTCTTCTTATTTTCGTGTTTATTAACTCAAATTTAGTCTCAACCATTCAATTTTACTCCGACCATTATGTGGGTACTATGGATGCGAAACTTGGTACCTTATTAAACACCACAGAGAAATGTTGGAGTGATGCCAGAGAGCCATGGAGAAAAGAATTACAGAAATAAGGAAGTAAGATAAAGTAAGAAGTTGCAAAATACGACAGAAAACTAAGGTTGTTACCTTGACATAATTACCCAAATAGATCAACAGAAGTGGAGATGGGCCGGCCACATGATCCGAGATACCCAAGATAAATGGAGCAAAACTGTCTCCAACCCAAGGCACGGGTACCGCAACTGCGGACGCCAGCATGCAAGATGGGAAGATGATCCGAAGCCGACGGCTGGTCGCCACTGGAGAAGGGTTGCGCGAGACAGAAGCCAGTGAAAGTTGTTAGCCAAAAGGCATGCTGAACTGTAAAACTTTATTTAGACCCAACCAAGCTTGTTATTATTTTTGTTTGCGTAATTCAGTATAAAGGGTTTATTATTATTATGTGGGTACTAGGGCAGCTTTATCATCGCCATGACCAGATCCTGAACGGTGCAGATGGTAGCCTACCATACTTTATTAGTAATGCAATATCCCGTTAGCTGTCGGACCAATTTCTAAATGTCAAATTATATCTTGGTGTTGGCTTCTTTGTTCTGTTTAGTCTTCAGACTGTTGACTTATTTACATAGCGAATATTGACTTAAACATTGCGGCTGGCAACACTGGCGACAGGTCGTCAAAAAACGGCCTCGTAACTAATTTATTTTAAAATTATTGTTTTATTGTGTTTATTTTGTTAAAAATCATTTATTTGTATTAGAATCAAAGTATAAAGTGACACACGTAGTGTTTGTGACCAGTTTTTATTGTGATAACTCAATAACAATTGATATTTCACTAAGTCATGTACCGGCTGTCGACGTTTGAACTGTGGATTTGAATTCTTCGAACCGGGGGAGTATTTTGTTTTGATTTACGTATTTATTGCTGTATTATTTACATACTAATTACGTTAGCGACTGCTGGTAGGAGGTTTTAAAAAAGGCGATTTTGTCCTTTTACATATATTTAATTAAAATAAAAGTTACATTAGGTACTTATGAATAATTAACCTAAAGACAACCTCTAGCTTCGGCGATCGAGCGAGATTGATTGTCTTGATTTCCGATCGATTCCCATGAGAACGTTATGCGCGCACGGTCAGCACTTTCGTAAGTCTTTCTGGGTATCACTCACGCTTGCGTAACACTTGCAACACTTCACTGTAAGTTATGAATTGGTAGTACTATAGGTACATAGGTATGTAGATACATAGGAAGATATCCATAGGTAACACCTTCCCCTCCAGACGAGCAACTATTTGCGCATGTTTAACGCAAATATTGCGGCTTGGCGATCCTCTGGAGCGGCTTCCCGAAGGCTAGGAGTAGCAGTAGTAGTAGTTGTAGTCTCCGCTGCGGCTGATGCTGTCATTAAGGATCGTCGGCGACGTATAAGGTAGGCTATAACTAGTGCACCTGCACTTAATAAGGCTATGCCATAAAGCGGTGTAACTATGTGGTAGGTGCTTGTAATGCCTGTAGTGTCCAATTTTACAGGTTTTTCTAATAGTATTTGCTGCTGGATGTCGTGGAGCTTGTTTAAGTCGATTGTGTTAAGGTTGTAACGGGGTGATTCATTATCAAGGCTGGATGGCGTATCCTGTGAAATGGACATCAACTCGACGGCGTTTCCACGTACTTTGTCGTTTGTGTTAACGATAGTGAACTCCAAGGTCCTTACGGAGCAATCCTTGGGGATTGTTGCAAAATAGCTACCATTCAATAGTCGATGTTCTTCCTGTCCGCAATTAATCTGAACCCTTGTAGGTTTTGGGAACGTGATGAGGTAATGCTGGCTATCTAGTTGTAGAAGTGCTTCCTTGAGGAGAGAAACCGGAGTTGGGTGACAAAGTCCACCTATTTCTTTTTGGTAGAGAAGATGATGAATGCAATCTCGATGCGTGCGCCCTTGGTATGAGACTTTTTGTTCACAGATGTACCAGGTGTCGACCTTCGGGCATTCAGCCTCCATGTATACAAATTCCTTAGAGTCAGTTGCTATGTAAGGAAAAGGTGGCAGGATAACTAGAGATTTTGCATTAGGAACGGGACAAAGTCTGAATAGACTATAGATTGTAGGTGACAGAATAGGAAACTTGAGGACAATCACTATCTTATTGCTAGTGTAATATGATCCTATGCTAATTACATCATAGTAGTACCTAGCATCTAATTGAATTATTTGATCCAAATTGTATAAGGATTTTAATTTGCTTATCATCTTGTTCAATTGCTGAACACTTATAATAGAATGATGCATAGAATTAGTGCGACTAAACGCTAAAATATTCTCTAACCTATTTATTTCTAAATAAATATCCTGAATATTATTAGTTAATGCGTTAAATATCTGAAATAAATGAACGAATCTAGCTGTATGATTATCGCTAGTAACATTCAATAGATAGGCAATCGTTTTGGTAAGTTTCTGCTGGTTAGAGCTCAAAGTATCTAATACTCGCGATTGTTGAACAGTCATATCTTTAAATAGACTGACATGCTTATCAAAGCTGCCTGTTAACTTTTTATCATTACTTTGCAAAATTTTAATAGCGTGTTCGAATCGTAGAGCATCACTATGGTCTAAGTTGCCTGTAATACTTTTTATTAAAGAACCCAAGGGGTCGATAAGACCTCGTTTTAATCTTTTGCTAGGGCCAAAGGTTTCAAGGTGGGATGTTATCTCATCTAACTTTTTATATAGGTACAGAATATGATTTTTGAACGAAGATGCATTTTGTTTGGATAGGCTAGCAGTCAATTCGTCTAGCTGAGTTCTTAATAAGTTAATTTGGTGTTGAATTTTCTCTATGTTAATTTCTTGTAAAAAGATATGATCATGTGCAACAATTCTAGTTTTGCCTAGGTTAAAGGGTAATATTCCAGGTCCGTCAGATATGTTGTCAAGTCGGATGGTTTTGTCCGTCGGATTGTCGGCTAGTACCCGGTCCAGGGTCATGATGAGGGTTATGATCCTGCAACAATGGCGACTTTTTAATTAATTTGGATCGTTTTATTCTAGTTTTAGCAACTGGTCCAGATTTCTTAGATGTGTATATGTGTATAGGTAAGTTCGTGATAACTTTATCTTGAGTGTAACGCGATGCGAGCTTTTGTCTCTGCGCTATCGGATTCCTTACGTATACATTTTGTCCAGGCTCGTAATCTGTTTCAGGTTCACGGTCAAGGTTACGGTGAGCCATTAAGGTCTTGCGTTCGCGGTAAGATGAGTCATGTATTATTTTATATACTACGTCCATTTTATCGCGGTGGTCCTGCAGATATCGTTGGAATAATTGCTGAGTCAAGTCTAAGTCTGTCGGGTCTCTAGGGTCAAAGTGTCCAGTGATCAATTCGAATGGCCTGCATTTCGTCAAACTATGTACAGAACTATTGTATGCTATTAGTGCGTATGGTACTAGATTTTCCGCTAGTACATTTTTATGTTGTAACTTCAATAAACGTAGGTGTTCTAACAGGGTGCTATGAAAACGTTCTATCATGCCGTTTTCATGTGGTGCGTCAGCAGCAACGAGGTGGTGGTCTATTTTATGTAATTTGAAAAATTCTTGGACAACCTGATTTGTGAATTCGGTACCCCTATCAGTAGTTAAGGTGATTGGGAAACCGTGGTGAGTGCCAAAGTTTAAGAGGGCTTTTACTATATTGGGGGCAGTACAATCTGGTAATCGGTGTGCATGTGCGTATTTTGAGAATGCATCGATAATAGTCAAGTATTTTTCCTGTTCTATTGTTAAGACGTCTGCGTGAGCAAGTGCAAAAGGTTTTGTAGGTGGCGGAACTATCTGAAATTCAGGACGTGGGGGAACACGGTCGTATTTAGCTTGATTGCATATGACGCATTCATTAATGAATGATGTTATTTGTTCTTTTAATTTTGGCCAAAAGTATCTTTGTGATAAAGATAAGTATGTTTCATTAATTCCTCTATGATTGGTTTTTCCGGTGTGATATTTCGATATTATGTCTTGTTGTTCCAGATAGTCTGAGACGTTTTGAATTTCACGTTTAACTAAGATTATTTTAACTGAAGAACTTTTCAGGTTTTGCTGAATTACAGGAACAATAGTGTACATTTTTTCAATCGGCTGTACCATTATAGCTGTGCGAAGTTTGGGGTCAATAAATTTTTGAACTATGGATACGATTTCTTCTTGTAAAATATTCTCAGAAACTTCTACGACTGTCTTTCTGAAAGTTTCAAAGGGAACTGTAATTTTAGGTTTGGCTTTTAGTGATTTAGTGGTGCATTTTATGATAAGTTGCCGTCTGAATTTATTTAAGGGTTCTTCTGAGATAGGTATTTCTAGGATAGGACTTTCGTGAGATGTGTGTATTGTTTCAGAGTCATGCATGTCTAAGTCGGGGATTGGACTACTTAAAGCTCTTATAGTGGGTGCGGTGTCAGTTGAAGAGTCACTAATTATAGGTCTTTCATCAGGGGCTGTAACTGTTGATTCTGAGTCGGAAATATTGACTATTAGGGAAGGAGATTCCTCATTATAGATTTCTACCCGTGAGAGTGCATCGGCGTTTGTGTTGGATTTTCCCTTTTTGTATACTACTTTATAGTTATATTCGGACAATTTAAGTTTCCATCTAGTAAGGCGTGAACTGGGTTCTTTGAGATTCATGAGCCATTGTAGTGGCTTATGATCTGTAACTATGATGAAGTTCCTTCCAAAGAGGTACGGCCTAAAATATTTGACCGCCCAAACTATTGCCAAAAGCTCTTTCTCAATAGTCGAATAGTTAATTTCACTGTCGTTTAGTGTTCTTGAGGCATAAGCTATTGGTCTATCAGTACCTATTTGACCTTGGGACAGAATAGCTCCTAACGCTACATTAGAAGCGTCTGTCGTGAGAATGAAGTCTTTCGAAAAGTCCGGGTATTGCAAAATTGGATCATTTGTTAACAGGGTTTTGCAATGTTCAAAGCACTTAATATATTCGGGGGTAATATTGACTTTTGCACCCTTCTTTAAACATGTGGTTAATGGTTTTGTAATACGCGCGAAATTTGGTATGAATCGTCTATAGTATCCAATTAGACCTAGAAATGCTTTAATCTGTTTTTGAGTTTTAGGAATAGGGTATTTCAGAATAGCTGAAATTTTATCG
Source organism: Orthosia cruda (assembly GCA_964057195.1). Taxonomy (NCBI): domain Eukaryota; kingdom Metazoa; phylum Arthropoda; class Insecta; order Lepidoptera; family Noctuidae; genus Orthosia; species Orthosia cruda. The sequence goes on from OZ059830.1 coordinate 41,818,880, forward strand.
GGGTTAGGCTTAACACCTTCCGTTGTAATGACATGACCTAAGTACGGTGTTTCGCGTTTTAAAAATTCTGATTTATCTAGCTGTAATTTGAAATTTGATTCCCTAAGCCTTTGAAATATTTTACGCAAGTTAACAATGTGTTCTTGAAGTGACGTTGAAAAGCATAGAATATCATCCTGGTATACGATACAGATTTCATGTTGTAAGCCTCTAAGAATATTATCCATAACGCGTTGGAATGTGGCGGGACTGTTTTTCAGACCCATAGGCATTCGCAGGAATTCATAGTGTCCGTTACCGTCGGCTACACTAAATCCTGTCTTGTGAATATCGTCTGGGTGAAGTTCCACTTGGTAGAACCCACTAGCGAGGTCTAGGGTAGTAAAATATTGACAACGTCCCAACTTATCGAGAATATCTGTAATATTAGGGATAGGATACTTATCATCGATAGTTTTTTCATTTAATTTACGGAAGTCTATAACAAGCCTCCACTTGGTTTTGCCAGAAGCGTCCTGTTTTTTCGGAACTATCCAAATAGGTGCACTCCATGCTGAAGTGGATGGTCTAATAATACCTTGTTCTAGCATTTTCCTAATTTGGTCTTGGACTTCTTTTCTATGGATGTACGGATACCTATAAGTTTTAGAATGAACAGGAATTTCATCAGTAGTATTAATTTTATGTTTTATTTTATTCGTGAAGGTTAAAGGCTCATGTTCTAAATAAAATATGTCCGAAAATTCCTTGCATAATGATAATAAATTAGCGCGTTCCTCAGCGTTAAGGTGGTCTGTACGTAAGCGTGATGAAATTTCATGGAACCGGACATTGTCTTTGCTGTTAGCGACTAATGTCTGTTCGTTAAATATGTGTGCAGTTATTGGTTTATCAAGGCTAAAAATAATATCATTATTTGTGGGGTTATAAATTTCTACAATGCATTTGCTATTTGTAGCAGTTGATAGACATCCTGTTATATTACAGCCATTAATTGATTGCTGGTTAATTATTACATCACCTTGCGAAATATTAATAGGCATCTTAATTAGTCGAGTGGACTGTGCAGGAACAATTGTCTCTAATAAGTTAACAGCTTTAGAGTCATACATTTGAATTTTATTACAGGATAATTTAGTCTTTAGTGTACGTGTCTGAAGGTCTATTTTTGCTTGCCAGTGTTCTAATAGGTTCCATCCGATTAAACCATCGAAGTAATCGTGGAACTTGTAGATGAAAAACTTTATAGGATCATGACCTTGAAATTCGGAAAAGCACGGAACGATTATCGAATATTCATTTCTAGTAGTCGCGTGAATATTTGAAACAATGAATGGGTCTTCATAAACTGGTAAGTGGGAGAAATATTTGTCTACTATTTCAGGACTAATAAAAGACTGATTAGCGCCTGTGTCAATGAGCAATTTTAGCGGGGGGTTTTTTATCTGAATGTACGGGAGTTGTCTTTTGCTATGTATGTTCAGTTCTATTCTGGGAAATTGATATCCTCGGCCTCCTGAAAATTTTCACCGTCATATTCCTCCATAATTTCAGGTGCGTTTTCGGATGAATATACCTCAGGTAAGTACTGGGAATAGTCAATGCCATTAGTTTGGTCATAGTTATCATAGTCATCGGTCTCATTAAAGTTAACCTGTCTACGGTCAGTCTGTCCAGTCAAAGGTAAGTCGCGGGCTACAGGGTGACTTATGCCACTCATTGGAACGGGACCATTTTGAGTCTTATTACGAGGTGGGATTCTAAATCCGGTTGACATGTCTGCACGAGGTAACGCTCTCATAGCCTGTTGAGTTCTAGAAGGACCTTGAACTTGAGGTCTAAACATAGGTGAAGCCTGTGGTACAAAATTAGCATTATAAGAGTTGGGAATAAAATTATGTCTAGTCTGATTATGTAATTGAGGTAAAAATTTTGGTGGATTAAATTGTTTTTGAAAGCTAGTAGGTTTTCTAGAGTTTTCTATTTGATAGTTCTTGTTCTGCAAATAAGACACATTAATTTCTTCTTGCGCAAACTCCAGAGCCTTTTCTAAAGTTTCTGGACGCATGCACCTAACACGTGATCCAATAGGTTCATGTAGTCCTCTAGTGAAGGTTTTTAGTGCTAATTTATTATATAACTGTCTCTTAGCGTCTATGGTACTTACGATTTGCTCGTGTAGTTGGACATAGGCCATGATAGTGCTAAGCATGTTTTGCACACGCTCATAGAAAACGTTAGCCGTATCGGTACCTTGGGTAAGTTGCGATAGATCTGTGTAAAGTGAACATTCATCTCTATGATCCGAGAAACTATTAACTAAAGTGTTTCTAATTCCTTGCCAGTTGTCTGGAATACCATTGGTAGCTAATGTTCGTGCGGCTTTACCTGTTATTTTATTAATAATGCCGTTAAGTAGAGCTGAACTAACAAGTTGCTCATCAGGATGGACATATTCTAAAACTAACTTATCACAAATGTGCAAAAATCTAACTAAAACGTGGGAATTGCCATCGAATTCCGGTACTAATCTAAGGGCTTTCCATATGCCATCAATTTTAGCACTATTATCAGATTGAGCCATTTCGATTTCTGAAAGCTCAGTAATACTACCAAATCTTAATCTATCTATAGTTGTGTGCCGCGGATTCGGCTCACGATCCCTATTTCTCCTTGTCAAAGAAATCTTGACTACTTACAATAAGTAATGGAAAAGGATCAGGAATAGCAACCGATTTCTAGGAATTGCATAACTTAAAAATTACTCACAGTAGATACTGCATATCCAGTCTCATCGATGTTCAGACGAGGGTGGAGTTTCAGGAACAGAAGATTCTGTGGGCTCCTCCAACAGCTGCTCGTAGATTCGTAGAGATAGTCGACGCGTCGACGATACGACTATCAGGCGGTCTCGAAGTTTGATAACGCGCACTGACTCGACTATCCTACCGACTGCGCCAATTACGTTAGCGACTGCTGGTAGGAGGTTTTAAAAAAGGCGATTTTGTCCTTTTACATATATTTAATTAAAATAAAAGTTACATTAGGTACTTATGAATAATTAACCTAAAGACAACCTCTAGCTTCGGCGATCGAGCGAGATTGATTGTCTTGATTTCCGATCGATTCCCATGAGAACGTTATGCGCGCACGGTCAGCACTTTCGTAAGTCTTTCTGGGTATCACTCACGCTTGCGTAACACTTGCAACACTTCACTGTAAGTTATGAATTGGTAGTACTATAGGTACATAGGTATGTAGATACATAGGAAGATATCCATAGGTAACATACTATACACCACTCATACACTGCTCAGGGCTCTGAGCGACGTCCAGTACACACCGGCTATGTTTATGTCTCATTTTGTTTGACAAATTGTGGAAGCAAAATAGAGGACGAAAACACTTGCCCCAGACATAACATTCACTGCAAACCCTACTTCACACATAATATATCTTTAATATAGTGTAAATATTATAGGTAAACCCCATAGTTCATAAGCATTGTAAATACTTTGTTTCCACTAAAACTAATGTTCTTAGCAATAATCCTTATACAAAAATCTAATCGAGCAATAAACGCCAATGTTTAATAAAGCCTTTCCTTAAAGTATTACCTGTAATTAAGTCTTAGAATATTAATTCAAATAGCTTTTCTTTGTTCTTAGTTTTTTTTTTTTCTTTCTTCTTTTTCTCATATACCTTCATATATTTTTATAATCTTTTTTTGTAACGTTTCTATTGTTTTTAAACATTTTACTTCTTTTTAACTTTTAAACCCCTCCTATCTCAAGTTTTCAACTAACATAGTATTTTCTTCACATACTCAGCTGTTTCCTGTCACATTACAGGTGTCGCTTAAGGAAAACATTCAATATGATGACCCGGGCAGCTACCGTTCGTGACATGAGTATCAAACTGAAAGCAGTGCTGAGGGAGCTGGATTCATCTAGAAATGAGTGCAGCAAGCTACTGCGGGAACGAGAAGAAAGTGAAGTAGAAATTGAGTTAATAGTGAGCAAAAACACTCAACTCAAGAACCAGCTTGCAGAACTACACTCCCAGCATATGGATATACTTGACCAGCATCACCATCTCCGTCAACTGGTTTCAGATTATCAGCAGTGCCATGACACTCATGACCAGGCACTGAAGCGTATATCTGTACTAGAAGCAGAATTGTGCAAGGCTCATAACACCATTACCTCCATCGACTCGCTGAAAGTCAGCGAAGAGGTTTCTAACACAAGTAACCTGTACAATGAGCTGATGGATGCATCCAAACTGGAGTGTGAGCCGCCCACCATTACTATAGACCTTACAGGGGATGATACCATTGCTAAATGTCCAATTCTAAGTAGTCATAATAAAATTAAGAAATATATTAAAATCAATAAAAGTATTAAGAAATATAAGAAACTTATAAAAACTCAAAATGTTTGCAAATATAATGTTAACCTTAGGAAAGATTTAAGAAACTTAAAAAACCAATTAAATATATGTAATAGTAAATTAGAAACTAGTACACAAATGTATGATGTTGAAATTCAGAACCTTGAAAGGGAATTATTGAGTAGGGAAAATACACTTACGGAAATATTTTGTAAATATGAATGTAGTCAACAGATGTTGAGTGAACGCATGCAGGAGGCTTGTGAGTTGGTGGACCTGGTGAAGTATAATGCAGAGAGGTGCGAATCATTGACTAACAACCTCACCTGTAGTTGTGCTGCCGCTCTGCCACCTCTCATGTCACAACATGTTGCTACTACATCTTTACCTATTGATCATACTGCAACAACTTTGAACCCCACCAAAAGTAATGTCTTAGTTTTTTCTGATAAATTAGGAACAGGTTTTGGATCTTTGTTAAATAACCGTTCTAAACATACAATAGTGAACCATTGTTATCATAAACTTCAATTTAATGAGCTTATCCATAAAATTCAACAGACACAATTGAATGAGCAAAGTACTGTAGTACTTCTTATTGGAAATAGCCTTAGTATAACAAAAAAGGACATAGTTAATGGTATTGACACCCTACTTAAGTTAAGATTAGGCAAATTAATATTATGTGCATTGCCCTATTCTGGCAAGTTACTTGTTCATGAAAATGAATACATTTCTAGTTTGAATAACCTGATGCATATTTTATCTTGTCGTCATAGTGACCGTTTATTGTTTTTTGACACCAACAATTTTGTTAGTGATTTTGTTTTGATTGGGAACCATATGTTTCTTCCCAAAAATAGTCGACATTTATTAGCTACATTGTTAGCTTTTAATATACACGCAGTTATTCATAATTTAACTGAGACTAGGTTTAGTGATTTAACAGTATTATCCAGTTTTTCTGATAAAACTTTAAACGATGATTTTTTAAACGATTAGAGCCGACAAAAGAGAAGTCGAATAGTAATATTTTACTATATCATCCCTACTATCCCTACTAATATTATAAATGCGAAAGTAACTCTGTCTGTCTGTCTGTCTGTCTTTCTGTCTGTCTGTCTGTCTGTCTGTCTTTGCTTCACGCCTAAACTACTGAACCGATTTGTGTGAAATTTGGTACAGACATAGTTTGGAACTTGAGAATGGACATAGGATAGTTTTTATTACAAAAAATAAAATAAAATTTATTCCGGACATACAGCGCCATCTATTGGTCAAGAGTCGGCATCAGAAGTCACTATTCCACGCGAACGAAGTCGCGGGCAAAAGCTAGTCAAAATATAAATCGCTTCTCCGGCAAAATTTTAGACGTGGAATTGTTAGTAGATAAATACCACATGGATATCTTATGTTTTTGTGAAACTTGGTTAAAACCAGATAGGATGTTGTTTAATGTAAATAATTTCTCAGTTGCCAGCGCGTACAACAGATCCACAGTGGGTGGTGGTACCCTGATACTTTGTAATAGTCATCTATATATATATAAAGACAAGTCCTGACTGACTGACTGACTCATCAACGCCCAGCCCAAATCCTTGGACCTAGAAAGTTGAAATTTTATACAGAGGTTCCCTTTATAATGTAGACAAGGAATAAGAAAGGATTTTTCGAAATTCAACCCCTAAGGTAGTCAAATAGGGGATGAAAGTTAGTATGAAACTCTGTCATTTTTAATTTGAAATTAATGAAATATGTCATTTAGCGTTTAAACATTAAATAAAAAATACGTCTTACAGGATTTTTTTAATTTCATCCCTTAAAGGGGTAAAACGGGGTATTAAAGTTTATAAGAAAAATACATTTTTTATCATCAAAATTACTTGAAACTTAGTATTTCTGCTTCAATACAATTGAAGAAACACGTGTTTTAAGGCTTTTTTAATTTTATCCCTTAAAGGGATGTTAAAGATTGTAAGAAAAATTAATTGTGTATCATCAAAATTAATTGAAACTTAGTATTTCTGCTCTTCAATACATTTAAAGAAACACGTGTTTTTGTTTTATTTGAATTTCATCCCTTAAAGGCATAAAACGGGGTGTTAAAGTTTATAAGAAAAATAAATTGTTTACCATCAAAATTACTTGAAAATTTGTATTTCTGCTCTTTTAATACAATTAAAGAAAAAAGTATTTAAGGATTTTTTTTAATTTCATCCCTCATGTTATGAAATGTATGAAATTTTATACCTCGAATACCACTGATGCCATTTTCGTTTTGCTATCTATTACAATGGCTGTTGAATCATTAACAATTGATGGGATTATGGTGCCTCATTCCATAATTCCTATAATTGGGGATGGAGCCTGTTTGTTTCGGGCCATCTCTTATCTACTGTATGACACACAAGTGATGGCCAGGGAGGTCCGCGAGCAAATCGTTAGCCATGTGGCGGCCAACTGGGAAGAGTTTGCCATTATGTCCCACGATAGTAACGGGGACAATTATTCCTGCGCCGCTGAATACTGCATTGATATGTCACGCCCTTTTACTTATGGTAGTTTATGTGAATTGGAGGCGGCAGGCCAACTATTTCCGTGGGTCTTTGAAGTTTACCACAACGGTGAGCTGTATGCAAGTTTTGGTACTGCAGGTAACCCCGTGGGACGGCTACGCTTTTCCCATGACCTGTCACGTGGCCATTTCGATGTATACGTACGTAGTGAGACCGCAATGTACGAACCCACCTCGCCTTCTTCACTTATCCCTGTCGTCGCTAAGAAGATCACTAAGAGAAGAAGTGAAGTACCTATTATCTCACCGCATCAGAACCAGATAACGAATCATCTCTGTATCAATCATTATCTCTTACCGTTTCTACCAAATGTTCTAAAAAACGTCGTGCCAGATGCACTCACGCCACTCGGAAGAAACAAGTTGAAAAAGCTTCTGAAAAGTATGTGCAAAAAAATCCGTCTATTCATCGTGCTGCTGTGTCCAAGTATCAAAAAAAGAAGAGTAAGGTGCACATAGAAGCGGTGGCCAGATACCAGCAAACTCACCCTGAGTTGCATAGAAAAGCTGTGGCTAGGTACCAGCAAGCTCACCCTGAGGTGCACAGAGAAGCTGTGGCTAGCTACCAGCAAGCTCACCCTGAGGTGCATAGAGAAGCTGTGGCTAGCTACCAGCAAGCTCACCCTGAGGTACACAGTCTCGATACGATCAAAATAATCCTGGAAGTCGATTATAGTATACTTCATCTCCAATAACCTGTCACAGAAAATAAACAGCCCACCTCAAACAACGCTACTAGCTTTTTTTGAAATCTGCAAAACGGACAATTTTGCTAAGACGCTGCTGTACTTTGAAGTCCCATCTTACTTTGTCTGGAACAAAAATAAATTTTCCAGGAGGAAAAGGGGGAAAGTTGTAGTGGGCTGTCCCGGAGTAAAGAAAGAGCACGCTCTAGGTAGGGTCTACACGATTCATCCAAACAACACGGAGTGCTACCACCTACGCCTGCTTCTTCATGAGGTTAGAGGTCCGACATCTTTTGAGGATTTGAAGACTGTGAATGGCATTCTCTATCCAACATTTCAGTCTGCGTGCAAAGCCCTTGGATTGCTGGAAGACGACAAACATTGGAACACTACTTTAGAGGAAGCTGCATTGTGCGATTCTCCTTTAAAGCTACGAGAGCTATTTACAATAATGTTAGTTTTCTGCCAACTGTCTGATCCTTTAAGCCTTTGGGAGAAATACAAAGACAGCCTCTCTGACGACATCAAACGGCAACTGGAGAGAGAGTTGCAAGATAGTGCGCAGCTGCTCATAGACGAAGTGTACAACAGATGCTTGATATTGATAGAGGATGCAGTGTTAGCTCAAGCAGGACATAACTTGGCACATTACGGTTTACCTCAGCCAAAAAGATCTATAGCAACTTTGGGTAATCGAGAATATCTGTGGGAGATCAATTATGATACCTGCGCCCTGGGAGAGGTGGTGTCGAATAATGAAAAGTTACTGACAGATGAACAGCTTTATGTTTATCAACAAATCCTTGGCAATATTGAGAAAGGAATTGGGAAAATCTTTTTCTTGGATGCTCCTGGTGGCACTGGCAAAACCTTCCTTATTAATTTGCTACTGGCAAAAGTAAGGCGTAATCGTGTCATTGCCTTAGCTGTCGCATCGTCAGGAATCGCAGCTACACTGCTGGAGGGTGGCAAGACAGCTCACGCTGCTTTCAAACTGCCGCTAAATCTCATCCATATTGAAACTCCACTCTGCAACATTTCAAAGCAGAGTAATGCGGCCCAAGTGCTGCGCGATTGTAAACTTATAGTTTGGGGCGAAAGTACAATGGCGCATAAAGGAGGTTTTGAAGCACTAAACAGAACTCTAAAAGACATCAGAGGGAACGATGATATGATGGGTGGAATCACAGTGTTGTTAGCTGGAGACTTCCGTCAGACTCTGCCGGTAGTGCCAAGGGGAACTCGAGCTGACGAAGTTAGGGCTTGCATTAAGGCGTCAAATCTTTGGCTCTTAATAAATAAACTCCACCTTAAAAAAAACATGCGAGTGCACTTAATGAGTGATGTTTGTGCTGGACAATTCTCCGATCTCCTCCTTAAAATAGGAAACGGAAAAAATACGGAAACTGAGGGCAAGATTATAATTCCATCAGATCTTGCCTCAGTTGTGCCCACCGTTGATGACCTAATAGCTCGAATATATCCAGATGTCCAAAATCTACATTGAAAATCTATGGAATGGCTGTGCGAACGTGCGATTCTGACACCTAAGAACGATCAGGCTTCCGTGATTAATGACACTTTGTTGAAGTCGTTCGAAGGTGCAGAATACCAATACAAGTCTGTGGACACTGTGGTGCATACGGATGATGCTGTACATTATCCTGTAGAGTTCATAAATGCGCTAAACCCACCTGGTCTACCGTCTCACAAACTTATCCTCAAAGTGGGTGCTCCAGTAATGCTACTACGAAATCTCAATCCGCCCAAGTTGTGCAATGGAACCAGGTTGCGTGTGAAAGCCTTACATAATTTTTTTTATGGGCGATTATATTTACTGGCTGTGCTCGAGGTGAATCGGTGTATATACTGCGAATACCACTAATACCGTCAGAGTACCCATTCGAGTTTAAAAGGCTGCAGTTCCCCCTTAAAGTATGTTTCGCAATGACGATTAATAAGTCTCAGGGTCAGTCACTGAAAACAGCGGGCATTGATCTTACAAGGGACTGCTTCTCGCACGGCCAGTTTTACGTAGCGAGTAGTGAGTTCATCTAGCAGCCTGGTTGTATTAGCTCCTGAGGGCAGAACCTCTAACGTAGTATATAAAGAGGTACTTTCAGTATAAATAAAAAAAAATGGTCCTAACACCCTGTCAATAACAATGTAATTTGAATTATTTAGGAAACTATTTACCTTAACTTTAACTTTTTTTTTTATAGTATTAAAATTTCCATTTTACAGTTGCCTTCAAATTTGGCATTCAAGTAGGTAATTTTCCGTTCCGTTATGTATTCCGTTACTATTGTTAGAGTTTAGGATTTGTTATCCTCCAGCAATCATATATCAATCCGCGAGCCGCACCTCGGATTCTTTACTAAGCGGTGTGAGAAGACATTGTTCACCTGAATTAACACATAGGGCACTTTTAATCCCTGTAGTACATTCCCGTAGGATATTTTCATTAAATCCACGCGGGCGAAGCCGCGGGCAAAAGCTAGTTTAAAATATAAGGAAAGGAAGGATATCACTGCTTACTCTGTTGATCGCTTGTGTGAGGTAGCATGTGCAGAGGTCGAGGGGCATACTGTCTTGTGCGTTTACAGACCACCAGCATCAAACTTGTCAATGTTTTTGATAACAATGGAAGAATTATTAAGTAAACTTTTCATAGATAATAAATTAGTTTTTGTTTGTGGTGACTTAAATATAGATCTGTTAGTCAACTCGCCTGAAAAATGTAAGCTCATTTCATTATTTAAATCATTTAACCTAAAATATTTATTTAATGAACCAACAAGAATAACAGCAACTTCAGCTTCTTGCATAGATAATGTATTCACTAATTGTAAAGTAAAAGATTCGTTTTTAATTAGTGGCGTTAAGTCAGACCATACTGGTCAACTAGTATCTTTTGAGTTAGATAAAAAAATTAACCTAGCTAAATCAATTCGATTAAGACCACTTACTAAAAATAAATTAATATCTTTTAATAATAATGTTTTAAGCAACCTTTGTAACGCTAGTTTTGATTCAAACGACCCCAATATAAATTACGGCACGTTGTTTTCAACAGTTTGCCAAGAATTCAATAAAACGTGTCCTGTAAAAACAGTTAAAGTCAACAATTCCAAATCGAAATTTAGTGAATGGGTTACTGTGGGCATAAGAAAAAGCCGAGATATCTTATATAATTTATATTACGAAAAATCTTTGACTTCCGATCAAGTTTTTCACACTTATGTTAGAAACTATTCCAAAATATTCAAAAGAGTCTGCGCTCAAGCAAAATCTCAAATAATAATTAACAAAATTGGTGTTTCTAATAATAAAATAAAAACTATGTGGCAATTAATTAATAAAGAAACTGGAAAGATACAACAACGCGATCAGAATGAGTTTTCTTTGAAAATAACTAATCAAACCATTTCTGATAGGCAAGAAGTCGCTGAGACATTAGAAAATTTATTTACCAACATTCCGTTAGAGGTTACGAAGTCTCTTCCTTCCTCTTCTAAATTAGCTGAAGCTCTTCTTAAAGAAAACTTTACTAAAGACATACCAATCTTTAAATTTAAACCAATATGTATTGATTCAATTAAAAACGCGTTCAAAAGTCTCAATAAAAAAAATACTGAAGACTTGTGGGGGATATCCGTTAGGGTTCTTGGAGCTATTATTGACTCAATTGCTCCTGTCCTAACAGGCATATTCAATCAATGTTTGGACAGCGGCACTTTTCCTGACTTAATGAAACACAGTAAAGTAGTACCAATTTTCAAATCAGGCTGTAAGAGTGATCCTTCTAATTATAGACCTATATCCGTGCTTCCAGCATTGAGTAAAATCTTTGAAAAAATCAGCTGGAACAGATGTTGTCTCACTTCAATTCAAATGGAATACTGCATAGTCAACAGTTTGGTTTCACGAAAGGTAGGTCAACAACGGACGCGGGAGTAAAACTCAGCAGCCACATCTTGGAGGCTTGGGAGAGGTCCCAGGATGCCATTGGCATTTTCTGTGATCTCTCAAAAGCTTTCGACTGCGTCGACCACAACACACTGATCTGTAAATTACACCACTACGGAATTCGTGGAAAATCTGCTGATCTCGTGCTTTCCTATTTATCAAACAGACAGCAAAAAGTAAATGTTAATGGGGCGACGTCCTCCGGGTCTCTAGTCAAGATGGGCGTGCCCCAAGGTTCAATTCTTGGCCCTTTCCTTTTTCTTGTTTACATAAATGATCTCCCTTTTATGATGGCCAAATTATCGGATATAATTCTATTTGCTGATGATACTTCACTAATTTTTAAAATAGATAGGCAAGATACGGATGTCATAAATGTCAACGAAAGTCTAATTGTTCTCTCAAAATGGTTCGCAGCTAACAATCTTTTACTGAATGCGAAAAAAACAAAATGTCTAAAGTTCTCTTTACCAAATGTACCACAACATGACCTAAACTTAAATCTTGACGGCAAAAATCTTGAAGTTATAACGGAAACTGTATTCTTAGGGATTACTATCGATTCAAAATTGCAGTGGGGCGCGCACATTAAAACTCTTTCGGGTAGGTTAAGTTCGGCTGCATATGCAGTAAGGAAAATAAGGCAGCTCACCGATGTAGCTACAGCTAGGTTAGTATACTATGCTTATTTCCACAGTATTATGTCTTATGGCATTCTGCTGTGGGGATCAGCAGCAGACGTTGACTCAATTTTCATCCTACAAAAGAGGGCAATCCGCGCAATCTATAAAATGGGTCCTCGCGAGTCCCTCAGAGAAAAATTTAAAGAGATCGATATACTGACTCTACCTTCACTTTATATTTTGGAATGTATTTTGTATGTCCGTAAAAATCGGGGGCTTTTCAAAACTAGAAGCGACTTCCATAATTTAATTAGTAGTACTTCCGTAAATACACGCAGTAAGCACGAAATTGTAATACCCAAATTCAGATTAACGAAAACTAGCAAGTCTTTTCTTATAAACAGTATACGCTTTTATAACAAGTTGCCAAAGTCAGTTATAGAACTGACCGATGGAAGGTTCAAAAACTACATCAAACGTATCCTTGTTAAAAAAGCATATTATAAAATCAAGGACTACGTTGAAGATAAAAACATTTGGCCTTAGCTCCTTCTGCGCATGCAGCTTCCCTGGTAACTTGTAAACGGCACAAATATGTGGATGTCTCTAACTATTCTCAATCTCATATTTTCTTTCCTTCTTTTAATTAGACTTTTTACAATGGTTTTCAATCATCTTTAAAGCCCTTTGCTAAGAATAGTTACAGCACTGATAACAAAATTTGTGCAACATGTTAAATTTAGTCTTGTTATACTTATTTTATTATTTTTACCTTTGTATAGATTCTTTTACCGATTGTTTTGTGAATGTGTGAACATTGTAGGCCTTCTAGATGCTAGTTAACATTTGTTAACTTTTTTATATAATCTTTTTCTTTTTTTTTTAGTTTCTTACGATTTATTGTCATAATTCGGGCCTACGTTGTCCCCCCATATCTAAGTACTAATGCTGTAACATGGAAATATTGTAAAACCAAACCATTTTTAAAAGAGTAACCATAGAGTTTCTTGCCGGTTCTTCTCCATAGGAAACGACCAACCCGAACCGTGCACATTTTGTCGACGTTTTATAAGTGCCCATGTAGGCCTATGTGAAATAAAAAAATTGATTTTGATTTTGATTTTGCCCACTTGCACGACAAACTTAACTCAGAGTTAGTCGCTAACACTAGATTAATTTGACATTATTGTGTGGGAAAATGTTAATTTAACCTCGTGTTAGCGACTGTCTTAAAGTTTTACTGTAAATATAGTCTTTACCGCTCTTGATTCAGATTCATACTTCTTAATGATTCTGGTCTCCTGACAATTTCTAATTCTTTACCTTTCATTTTTCAGCTCGTCTTCTAAATTCCGCTTCATTCACAGTCTCTACATAACCTGTATAGGTAAACACAAAACAAAAAATAAATCCATTAAAAAATATGTTTTAGACAAGCTTTTTAGCTTACCGTGCGTTGGCCATCTAAACCAAAAGTGTATGCAAAATTTCATTTTGATCGGTTGTGGATAACTGCATTAAAATTAAGATGCAAGATTTTATCCAAACAAACATACATACATAAATTGCTAATTAATAAAAAGCTTGTAAAAATCCGTTATTTACTCACTGACAGACAACGCAACGACTAAACCACTGGTATGGGCCTAGAAGCATTATTATAAGTTCATATGCAAATTCGTAATTTTTTCGATGGGAAATTTCATGAGGCACACGGCTTGTTATCAAATACAATACGAAAAATATAATTACGTAAGGAAAAGGACAAGGCCATTTGCTTAATTCATACCTATAATTGGAATTTGTCTCATACCATATTCCGAAAGGGTTATTCGGGTTTACTCAGGTTTAATGAAACGCCTTGGGCTCAAGATACAACAACATATGGTACGTGATACTGGTATAAATTTATATTTATCTATGGGTATTGTATAAAAGCTTTCTCATTTTAAAGGATGTCGAGTTATAAATTCTATCAATTTTCTTGTGTTAAGTTTTGAGACTTAGTGTGGATGGTTTATAAGGATGATCAAAGAACCGATGGCTACCCATCGGTTCTCATCTGAATGCATAATGACAAGAGAGCATATGATTATTCATTATCATCAGTCTTTTAATGTTCCCACTGCTGGGACATAAGCCTCCTTTCTGTGAGAGGGGGAATGGGTCTTAATCTACCATGCGGTCCAGTACGGATTGGTGGATGTGACACGTCTTCAAATTTTTGGTTTGAGGACATGCCGGTTTCCTCACGATGTTTTCGTTCATCGTTTTTAGAGCGATGGTTATGAAAAGATGATATGAAGATGTATGGAAGATGATATGAAGATGTATGAGATGCATGTAAACCATATAAATGCACTCTTCCATAACTAATCAAAGCCACGCTTCGCACGAACTCGTGACTGGCAAATAAATTCAAACCAACAGAGCTAACCAGGGACATCACCCCGTCTACGTCCTAGGCAGCAGTGGCATTCCATCTTTTAGTTGACCAACCGCAAGTTCTGCGTGGAATGTGCTTATAATTATGCCGTATATTTAAATTAATTTTACTCCTCACATCCATTCTAGTTTAATCGTTACTGCAGCTACCACTATTTTGTCTCTGCATCACCCAAAGGTTGATTGGTAGAAAATGCTTAAGAAATAAAGTCCGTCTCTGTATCTTTGTGTCCTTAGAGATTTAATAAAATAAATAAAATAAAAATAATGCACGTAAAAGTTTTGCGTGTTAGTTGCGCAGTTCATTTGTTTGTCAGCCACGTGTTGACGAATCCTCCTATATATTCTTACAAAGTGAAGCCGTACCTACATGCGTAACTTAGGCGCCTTTCTCGTCGGCTCGGTGTGTCTTCGTTTCTGTGCCGAATCTGTACAGATTTTTTACCGAGTACATGTTATTAAATGTGAGCTTGCTCACTGAGTAGTTTCGGTACCTACAGATTCCGTAATGAGTGCATACACGCGTCTCTGTACCGAGCCACTTAACAGACTTCATCGCGGCCCTCCTCACCGTTTACTCACATGCAGCCCAGATCACAATAGCTATGTCAAACACCGTAACTTGTTTTCTACGGTGTTCGTCGACGGTCTTTAACGAAACGATACAGCAGCAAAACCGAGCCAGTCTAATAGTGGTACTCAGTAAAAAATATGTACAGATTGGTACAGAAACGAAAAGGCACCGAGCCGGTGAGTAAGGCGCCTTAGGTAGCCTTGTAGAATAGCACCTTTATCCTTTACTAACTTCCACGAAAACATACCTATTCATCTCCAACCACGCGTCAGGTATACATAACCCCGAAGCTAAGCCTCAAATTAACATAACTGGCAACATCAATATTATAAAGCCAATATAGTAGGTACAAGATAAACAAAGGTTAATCCGGGCACGTGAGCGACGTATTATGCTAAGTGTTGAGTCAACAAGCGATGGAGTAATAAACTTCGTTAGTGCTGAACCTTGTTTAGAAGACGGGGATTTGTGTTCAGTTGCTGGTGATGGCAAGAAGATCAAGAAAACTCAGATTAGTCTAGAAAATGTGTAAATGTGATGTTTTTTTTCGGTCAAGCCACTATGTCCTATTCCCAACCACTGCAATTCTTAAAAGCCGGCATCAGCAATTGCGACAGAACAGAATTAAGTAAAGAACAGCGGAGGAATAAAAATAATATAATTGCCACTTCCTTTCTTATCAAGGAGGAGAGTTCTTCGATTTATAACGAACGTAATAAAGTTGCTTGCAGTGCATTTCGAATTACAAATTCCAATCGCTAAACCCTCTCTGGTTGGGTGATTTTAATATACCTAAACTAATTTTTGTTTTCTTTGTTAGCATAAAATAGTTTTATCCCACATAAACCAAGCATTTCTTGGAATTAGTAGTGAAACAATTTTCAAAATCGGATCAGTAGTGCCAGATATATCACATCCAACTTATAATCAATTTTACATCATTATCATCCGTACAGAGGCATGGCAATGCCCCTGCCAAGACGAGCAAAAAGGCAAAGCCTTACACTTCTTGTCTCGTTAATACTAATCTGGAAAGTGATAACTATGCTTGCATAATTTTAGTTATGAACAATTAAACTTATAACTTATTTTAAGAAATAGACCACAAAACACAACAGTAAAAATCACAAAGAAACACAAAAGAATAAGGTGCATCTAATGCAAACCTTCGGAACAAAAGTAAACAAACAAATCTTAAACAACTTAACATTCAAGTCGCACCATAGATCTTAATGTTAATTGTAGAAAGAACAAATAAATCAAGAATTTCGCAAACAAAACTATAATTTAAATGCATTACAAAGAGCGCGATTTGTCGTTTCTCTTTATCTGGTCTTACGTCAGCGACGAAACTTTGTGAAATAAATCTACATACTTGAGATAACGCTCGAGTTTTCGTGCGGTTTTAAGGTTTTAAAACACGTTTGTAAAATCGTGGTTTGCGGGAATCGTATGTGGGGAAAGGTGCACGGTTTGAATTGTATTCATTTGTATGTACATGTTAATCTTAAATAAATTCTTCTAAAATCCAAAAGTGATCTAAAATCAGCAGATTATTACGGATCTTGGATAATTTTATAATATTTCATTAAAAAAATATGATAAATGTATGATATAATCGACTTCAATTGACTGCTGCAAAATTATGAAAAACGTTGAGTTTCGGCCTCCTTTTACAAATATGATTTATTTCCAGTCTATACATATAGACAATAATACATAATGATGTATTTTCAAGAACGAAGTCAACTAAAATACAATTAGGAAACCCGTATATTGACCCTTGATTGTTTTAATGGTAATTAATTAAATAAGACACAGTGGTGGTCGGACAAGTGCTTGTCGGACTTCACACATTTAGGGTTCCGCACCAAAGGAAAAATCAGATTTTTCAATATATGGTATTTGTTAGTAAACTGTACGTAATAATAAACAATATCACCAAATTTCAAGTTCATAGGTCAATGGGAAATTAAAAAATTCTTCGGAACAAAAATGTGTGATAGACGACGGACAGACTGACTGACAGACACGTGAGTGACAGCAAGAGGTGTCCGTTTGGACTCTTCGGGTACGGAACCCTAATTACCTAGGTCCCATTGCAATATTTTATTTCCGTTCCCGCCAAAACCCCCACAAAAACAATATGGAAAATAGCAAAATGACGTCATAAGCCAATAAGCCTGTTAGCATTCACTAATTACTGAACAAGGCGACGCATCGCTAACGCTCGCGTTAGCGCACTAAAAATACAAGGACAAAAGGCGCACCCCTAAAAGCTTGCTAGAAAATATTAAAAAATTACGTGTTTGTTTTTCGTGTTCTGTAAAAAATGGTTATTCATCATTGAGATGATAGAGTTTGTGAGTGGAGATCAGATTTTCAGTACCTTCATGTAAAGTGGCGACCAGCCCGCCGGTTGAACGCGTACCAAAGGATCATCGGGGATACAGTACAGTCTCCGGTGAGGCAGCCAGCATCATTGCCGGATTGCCGCCATGGGATCTGGAGGCAAAACTCCTTTGCCACGACAAATCGCACCTCGGCGGACCGAGCTCCCACAGGATCTCATGGCAACATGCAGAGAGTAACTATCGCAACGCAGCGCTGGGCACACCATAATTGCACCGATAAGGCCACTCTTTGAGGGGTGGCTTAAGAGGCGTCCTTACCTTCCGCCTGACGCAGGTCTTCACCGTACATGTTTCGGTAGGTCCATGTTCAGGATGCCTGTCTGGGTCGCGGATAAATTTGAAAGAGAATTGCAGCGGCCGTCGCACAAGCAACTGAAGGAACACCGGTGGGTTTTAGTCAGTAAAAATCGGACACGCCCTCCCGCTTCACATATAGTGAGAGAAGTCATTGGATGTTTTCCCACCACAAAAAAAGTGCCTCAATGTAAAAAACTGTTGCTCAGAAGCATCAGGTTAGACTGGAAGTCGCATGATTATGGGGGCTTTTCCTTACGAAGTCGATGTTGTCATGTCACAGATGCAATGGGGGAAATAGTGTAAAGAGGGATGTACATAGAAATATTATATGTGTATTTTTTAAGTTGTTGGGTATTCAACCCAACATTTTGGGCGGCCGGAGCACGCCGTCTATACTTCACACACATTTGCTTGATCCACACGGCTTTGGTGTGTGAATCCACAGCGCGGCGGCGACGCGGCGCGGCTCTGCTCCGTCATCTCTCTATCTAAATCTTACTAATTGGCCGGAACAATTGTATTTCGAATATAACGGCATTAAAAGCATTCGCCTATTTTATACATCCCACTTATTTCTCATCCACGAGCTAACAAAGTAAATACAATAAATGTAGGTATGAACGCGGCCTTAGACTTCTGCCCTTCATCTACTTATGGCACAATACAGAACGAGAGAGGCGCATAGCTAACGCACCATTAATTAGTCTGCATATTTGTAATGCGTTATTTATAAATAAACAACGTGTACAAAGCGTTTATATTTTGCGAGAGAAAGTGTTGCGAGCTGTTTTGTGTGAAATCTGATGTCTGCTCTATGACTAAAGTAAGCTATTTAGTTTATTACTTTATACACGTTTTCTATAATACTGGAAGTTGAAATGTAATACATAAACAGTAAGCAGTTTAATAGCGCACAAGGGGTTACTTAGATGATTACTAACTTCAGACATCTGAGCTTAATCTTAAAAAATACATTGTTACGAAAAGCAAACGTTTGTGCAAAATTGCAACACACCCCACCCGATCCCACACACACACACCCCTCCCCCACATATCCCTTCAAGTTTTGATTAAATACACACAGTTACCGGGACAGGTTTTCTTCTTTTTTATTTATTTATCGATAGGCTCGCGTTTGACCACTATCTCGCCTGGTGGTATGCGATGATGTGGTCGACGGTAAAGCAAGCTTGCCTAGAAGTAACCTATTCACTCTTGACTTACAGAATTGTAGCTATCAGGAAACATAGACGCAAGGAATTATAACTAAATAAAATATTTGTTTAGACTTCATGCACAAAAGGTACAAAGGCGGACTTAATGCCTTAGGCATTCTCTACCAGTCAACCAAGGGTGGTGAAGAGATAACATGGCAGGTGCATTGTTTAATAATAAAAATAGAACTAATTATTATATAACATACTAAAATAGGTAAAATACACATACATATATACAGAAAATAATATATACTTATATAAATACATATATATAAAAAGTAACAGAAAAGAAGAAAGTGAGATGACTCTGCTTCGTTGTTTTGAAGGTGAATCCGCAATTTCCGCTTGAATGCATACCGACTGGGGGAAATGTTGAAATAAAAAAAATATATCAATGCCTAGGCTAAATAAATCCTTGATCTTAGAAAACCGAAAATTTGCACAGGGGTCGCATTTATAATATTTACGAGAAAATAGGAAGGATATTTCGAAACTCAACTCTTAAAGGGGTGAAAAGTGGTTTCATGCGCGAGTGACGCCGCGAGCAAAAGCTAGTTACCGACATAATTAGACATTGCTTTCCTTAACGTTACTGAAAACGGGTATTATAATTCGTCAGTGGTTTAATATCTAAGTACAAAAAAGAAAAACAGCTACCAGAGGCCATAGACAAGTGACATTCTATCATAGAAAGCGTGGCGATAGCGATTATCAAAAAGACAAAATTGTATGAGATTGACAAGCGAAAGCGAAAAGTCACGTGAAAAATCCCTTAAATTTTGACATTTCGACTATCACCTTCACTGACATCGAATGCCACTGCCAATGTCTAAAGCCTCATCATCATCTACCTAGCCTTTTCCCAACTATGTTGGGGTTGGCTTCCAGTCTAACTAGATTCATCCGAATTCATGGTGTCAGACAGTCGTTCGGGTAGACAGGCTTCTGACTACCCGAACAACTGTCAAAGATCTTCAAATGACAGCCGAGACCAACGGATTACCCAGCCCAGTCACTGGTTTTTTTTTAAAAACCTGGTTAAAAACCATTTCCTTTCTCTCTAACGCTTTTCTATTTAGATCGAATCTCTGTCATCATTATTTAACCCTTTTTTAACCGACTTCCCAAAAAGGAGGAGGTTCTATGTTTTTTTTTTTTTTTTTTTGTGTATGTTCACCGATTACTCCGTCAATTGTGGACCGATTTTAAAAATTCTTTTTTGTTTGAAAAAGTATGTTCCGAAATTGGTCCCATTTTAATTTGGTGAAGATCTGATGAAGAACTTCGGAGATATACAACAGAACTCTTCAATAAATAACGGCAAATCTCTCGGGATTGCTGCAATCGCATGTCTGTTTGTTGTTTATAACATTTCATAACATAACATCACGCCAGTTCACTCTTAAGGGGTAAGCAGATCTCGTATTTCACCGGTTATGTTCAAGTTTCATGAAATCTATTCTGGCGAAATAGTTCCCTTACTAACTTGCCTATTTGGTACGTAGTTACGTACAACTAAAAAGTGAAAAATAAAAAAACTTTTTGCAAAAAAAATATTACCGACTTCCAAATACAAAACTACAAAGTGAAAAATAACTTAATTTTTTGAAGTCGGTGTCCATAACGCAAAAAAATGGTACCTACGAAAGACACCGACTTCAAAAAATTAAGTTATTTTTCACTTTGTAGTTTTGTATTTGGAAGTCGGTAATATTTTTTTGCAAAAAGTTTTTTCTAACGCATAACGCAAAAAAATGGTACCTACGAAAGACACCGACTTCAAAAAATTAAGTTATTTTTCACTTTGTAGTTTTGTATTTGGAAGTCGGTAATATTTTTTTGCAAAAATATTTTTTCTTTTTCTATAAATTTCATGTCATATTATATATGTATGTTTATACATAGGTTTATGTATAGTATCTATTATAGTAATATAATCATATATATATTTATGTTTTTATCTAATAGCAGTACACCGCAGACTACCCCCTTTGTACCCGACTGCCGAAGGAGGGTAATGTGTTTATCAGTCTATGTATGTATGTATGTATGTTTGTTCCTATGTGGCGTTCTAGAAACCAAACGCGTTGGCCGATTTTGATGATTCTTACGTCAATCGATTCGTCTTAACCCTGCGAGTGTCACTGCCTACATAAATATGGAAAAGAAAAAATGCCGGATTTTGGGCGCCATTTTTTGGGGGTTTTTTTTTCTTCCAAACCCATCGTGTGGGGTATCAAAATAAAGGGTATTATGAGGTGATTTAAAAAATATAACACTTATATGTGTAAATGTACATAATTTAAAAAAATACCTAAAAAGTTGTAAATAAAAAAAGTCAATAAAAAAATCAAAAAACCCGACTGCTTAAAAAGCGAACTAAAAAGACGTAAACAAGAAGAAAGCTGCTTTCAGTCGTTTGAGCGTGAAGAAGTATCAAACATACAAACACGCACACACAAACTTTCGACTTCATAATATTAGTGTGATGTGATAGTTTTTTTTATTAGCCTCAAATGTCCCACGCTAGGCCTCCCCAGTATAATTCTAAACACTTTTTTTTTAAATATAATATGTCTTTGAAAACTCCAACAATATTTTAGACCTCCTTCAGGAATACACCCACGTCCCAAGATGCGACCACTTACTAATGAAGAGTATGCTAATAAGTTACTCCAACTAATTTACAAATAAACGCCTTTGGCCTATGGAGCAAAGTTTCGTAGTAAATTTTACAACGCAGACTTTGAAGAACAAGTTTTGCCTGACCTAAGTGCTCGTTCACACAGAGATCCATTTTACCGGACCGCTTTATTGTATACGTTTTTATTCGGTGCTGACGTATGTAGTTGTACAAACGAGTTGGACATGGCAGTATTCCAGTAAAAAATACCAATCCGATAAACTACTCTTTTGCAAATAAAACGGGCACCAAGGGAAATTTAAATTCTAAGGTCAAATTGAGTTAATTAAATGAAATTTGATTGTTTGACGTAATCTGTATACTTACAATCGTTTAAATCAATACGCGAGAAGTGAATTCCGCCAATAAAAAAAAATAAGAAGGCCAAACAATAAGAAGTGGTCGGCAATAACGACAAGAAGATATTTTTCCTTTTTTTAGGGTTCTGTACCTCGAAAGGAAAAAACGGAAACCTTATAGGATCACTTTGTTGTCCGTCCGTCTGTCCGTCCGTATTTCTGTCTGTCAAGACCCTTTTTCTCAGGAACGCGTAAATAGCGCGGTATCAAGCTGAAATTTATATCAAATACTCAAGTCTAATGTCCCTTAAAGCTGTGAAAAATCATACTTCTAAGCCAACGCAATCAAAAGATACATCCGTTTATGTCGCAAATTTCCGCAAATTTTCGACACTCTCAAGGGAATCAAAACCTACAGGGTACTTCCCTTGAGCTCAGAATATTGAAATTTGGTACGAAGCAACGTCTTGTAGCACAGATAAAGGAGTAATTGTGAAAACCGTTAATTTTTAGTTACATCATATAATTAAAATATTTTTAATAATTTTAAACTTAAATAATTTTAAACCTCTACGCGATTATGAAGAAAGAGGTAGTCCTTTCCTCATGAACGCGTAGAGGTATTAAATTGAAATTCATATCAAATACTCAGGTCTATAACACCTTTAAGCTGAGGTTTGTATGGAACCCTCGGTGCGCGAGTCCGACTCGCACTTGGCCGGTTTTATTAAATAAAGTTACAAATGTAAAAACCTAATAACGAGTTTGACCTCCTCTTGCCAAAATCAGAGCTTGAATCCTTCTGGGGTTACTTTCCACGATGTTTTTAATAACGTTTTGAGGAATACGTTCCCACTCTTCTGCAATGACTCTTTTTAGCTCCGTGATATTTATGGAGCAGATTGCACTGATCTTACCCGTCTCTTTATTAGAACATCCCAGACATGCTCAACTGACTTCGAGCTGGCCAATCTAACGACGGATCCCAACTTCATGCATGTACGCTTCCACGTCGCCAGAACGGTGCGGGCGAGCAATGTCATCCAAAAAATGAAATCTACCCCAAGTGCAGTCAATGCGGGTTGTGCTTATGGAATTAGAACTGCCATTATGTACCGGTGTGCATTTAATATTAAATTTTCTATGAAAACTAACTCCGTACGCTCTGTCGAATTAATTGCTGCCCAAAATATAACGGAGCCTCCGCCATAAGGAGTGATGTCTTCGAAACACACTTCCGCATAGCGTTCCCGTGGTCTTCGAAGCAGTCGACGGCGTCGGTTCTCTCCACACAAAGAGATTCTAGCTTCATTAGAAAACAATACTTTATTCCAGTCCTCCAGAGTCCATGAAGCACAGTTTCGAGACAAATGTTTTAGTAATCAGTAAAAAAATCGTTTCAGCAATTTGCGCCATTAGTAAAGCAATTTTAAAATAATCAACCATAATCAATATTTTTCTTTTGTTAATTTAAAAATTTAAATATGAAACGTAAAGAATCATGCCAGGATGCTTCATATAACTTGTCAATACATCGTCAAATTAGTATAACCTCTTTCTTGTTCTTCTTTACTGAAGCAGAGAAAAATCTAAAGTGCCCGTTTTTTTGCTAAATAGTTTATACAGCAGTCCGTTTTACAGGTCCGCTTTATCGTATACATTTTTATTCGGTAATGGCGTAAATATTTATATGAGCTAGTTCACACACACAATAGTATTAAAATACTGATCCATTTTGTTTGATTGTTTGATGGTGCACTGACTAAATTTGGTGTGAAAATTAACAACGGTACTGTAAAATCGGTGTGTACATCACCTCAAGAGCGACGGATCCGTTAAAAACGATCCTGGAAATGTGCATGTTCTGTGTGAAGGTACCCTAAGTAGTAGTAAGTGTTTCAGGACCTATTAATAAAAAGCAAAAATGTTTGCTTCAAGTAACCGATACATCGTAGCAACCTCTACGCCGTGCAAAACCACGTAGCAACCTCTACGCCGCTTAGCACAACCTCTACTTAGACTAATATAATTATATAGATAAACCTCTACGCCGCGTAGCAAAGCCACGTGGTGACCTCTACGTCGCGTAGCAATACCGCGTAGCAGTCTCTACAACGCGTAGCAAAACCCCGTAGTGACCTCTACGCCACGTAGCAAAACCGCGTAGCACCAGTCTTAGTCACGTAGCAAAATTCTTCAATGCATAGAAGATAGACACATAACATTAACATTACGCCTATATTCCCCGAAGGGTTAGGCAGAGCTGCACTTGTAAACCCACATGTTACCAGTTATGTTTAAGTCCCTTGTAATAGGAGCCGAACGGGGCACAAAAGCCAGACTCCAGGCTGCTACTGGAACCGGAACAAGAAAAATCCTGATGAAAACCCCAAATAATACTTTGCTAGACCCGGAAATCAAACCCAGAACCTCATGCTCAGTAGTACGCATTTTCAACCACTAGACCAGCGAGGCAGCATTTTTAAATGAAAAGCAATACTGTTTGCTTGAACGAAGTTAAATTGATTAAAATATGAACAAAATGCAGTGTTGGTGACTTTACATTTTTTTTTATCAATTCTAATTAAAATAAAAAACTCCATAGATTGGGTGAAAATAAAAAAAACGAGCCTGTGAACGTTAAAATAAAAATGGGGTTACTTTGATACCCCATTGTTTTTTCATTGCAATATAAAGTAACCCTTTTTAATGAATTCACACTGTACAATATAAAATATTTTTCTGCAACAAGTGATCGTATTCTTGTAACCCTTTTTAATGAATTCACACTGTACAATATAAAATATTTTTCTGCAACAAGTGATCGTATTCTTGGTCTGACTTTGATACAAAACATGGCTGACATGTCAGTGTTGCAAATTTAAAATAGAAAATTGAGGTGCGTTCCGTTTTCACGGAGTTAGATAAACCTAAAAAAATTAAGTTATCATAAAATTTGCCCCAGATCTCTATGTAACCCCGTTCTACCGGTATATTCTATAAAAGATACTTCGTAGCAAGCTCTACGCCGCGTAACAAAACCGCGTAGCAATAATCCACGTCGCGTAGCAAAAGCCTTCGAGTAGAGGTAGGAATGTGAAATAGGGTTTAAAGTTCCGCAAACCTCTATTGAAAAGGGAGGATCCTTCGAACAGACGGGTGTTGTCTCTGATGGGAACTGGCCCGATAGTTGCTGTACCAATACGTTCAAATCGCGCGGAGAACTTTGAATGCGCGTTGTAGGATTTGTGTGACAAAATATATATTTCGTATTTAGTTCATAGATACACGAGTTCGTAGGTAGATTGTAGTTATTGCTACAAAAGCTTCCGATTTCTAGGTCATAATTTAATCGTTATTCTATCAAATTATGCTTTGTTGCTAATGAGAAATATGTTAGAAGCAGGTGCCTGGTCAGCCAGGAGCAGAATGAAACAACCAACGTCTTGATAGCACAGCATATATTCGCAGACTGGCGCCGTGACGCGGCGGTACTCACAATAACAAATTATAACCTACTACCTACTTAATCTAAATATCAACACATACATCACACCTCTCTTCTTAAATTACAATAGTTTCAATTAATTTAAATACATAAAGTATTAATATTCAAATACACTGGTATCTGATAACGGGTTTGCGGGTTCGCTTTGGGTACTCTGCTTGCTGCTGAACTGACAAACCTGGTGACTGATTAGATGGCTGATCATAATCAACACCTCCTACTTCATCATTTATTGTTTGTTTCGACTTACTTTCTTCACTCACACACTCATCACTGCGGTCATCCTCATTCTTCCCTGACGCTGTTGAATTGTCCCTAGCCTGCGCTGCGGAGCTCTCACCATCCATCGTTCCCTCCTCTTCAGTATTCGGTCCACCAACCGATACCCGAGATCTGCGCCGTATCTGATCCACGTGTCTCTTAATTAATTGGCCGTTATCCCTTGCTATCATATACCGACGAGTACTATCCACGTTTGTAATTGAACCTTTTACCAAAGATAATATAATACTACAGTACAGATACCCAATCCCATACAAAGAAATGTCACCTCCTTAAGTCGGGCTATTGGTCGGGCTATTTTTTCTTTCTCCATATTTTTAACAGGCGGCAGCACCAGTGACTCTTTAATAGCCCGAGACTGTGGTTTTCTAACGCCATCTAGTAGTTTGCCTAGATACTAAATCATATGGCAATTTGAGCGAGGAATCGTATCATGTAGGTACTCAGAGACGTTATTTGCCAGTTGTCTTGTCCTTGAACGCTTACTTCGTATTCGTAATAATAACATTAGGTATGTTCGGTTCGGGACAGACTCCGCTCAGACCGCGGTAACTTCTTAAATCTAAGTGGTCGCATTGTGTAGCGAATTTCACAATATTCACGAATATTCCAAATCAATCAAAACTGTAGAATTCGTTGTAGAATTAAATGTAGGTAGTTAGCTTGCTTCCGCGGCAACGGAATGACACGAAGTAGGTACATGTCATTTTATTATTCACTATAAGGGTTATCCTTTTTTACCCGGCTGCAAGGAAAGGGTTATGTTTTTCGCGCGTATCTTGTATGTAAGTATGTGTGTAATATTCTTTATTACCTCGTATCTTTCAAACCACATGACGGATTTTTATAATTAAGACATCGTTAGATAGGTCTTGGCCACCCACATATTCTTAGATAAGTGCCATTAAAAAAAATGGCGGATTTTGGGCTCCATATTGTAGAGGTTGCAATTTTTCATCTTCGTAACCCGTCGAGTGGGGTATCAAAATGAATGGCTTTTAGTGGTGATTACAAAAATACATACCACGTATATGTTTAAAACAATTTATAAAAAAAAAATACTTAAAAGTTGTAAATAAAAAAAGCTAATTTAAAAATCAAAAAGGAAGCGAACTCAAAAGCTGTACGAAACAAGTAAAAATCGTGCTGTGCCGTCGGAGGATCAGGCAGTTCGCGAATATGTATCCTCCGACTGCACAGCTAGTTATTTTCTTGTTTATAGCTTTTTAGTTCGCTTTTTAAGCAGTCGGGTGTTTGATTTTTAAATTAGCTTTTTTATTTTAGGTTGGTACTTAGATATATAAAGAACAAGATGTTTTTACAAAAATGATTACTTTTAATACTTTAGTTAGGTACGCAGCATGGCAGTACCTACCCTACCGCTCACCCCCGCTGTCATATGAAATTGCTAGCGCGTAGTGGCTCACGAAGTGTTTCGAGCCGTTATTAAGTTTGAATCAAACTGTACCTACTATGCGACACGTGAACTCGGACGGCAAGCGGCACACGCGTCGCGTTATCTCTTATTTTAGTACCTACCCGTGCGATTTGAGTAGGCCCTAGCGCGATACGAGTCCTGTTCCAGCGAAGTATCTAGTTAATTCGACGTGTAAACAAGCTTCACAAAAAAGTGATTTTAAATAATAGACCAAAACTTTAATATTTGAAATTACGCCTATAATAAATAATATCTTTTAAATTACGCCTATAATAAATAATAACTATCCTACAAAATGAATCTTACGATGGATATATAGTTTAGGACAAATTGTGAAACACGCCATCTATTACAAAGAACTCAAAACAAAACGAAAAGTCGATGGCTACTTTCAACTAATTTAACATACAAAGTCTTCACTTATCTTTTTTGTTCAAAAAACCTGATTAATGAGTGTAAATGGATAAATTAACATTAAAGAAGCAAGTTTTGATTTTTACTAAACTTATTTCAGCCTGAATCTGCTGTTAAACATTTTTAATTGATTGTTACTTTCACATTTGTTACCTATGCTGCCATCTATGATCTTTTTTTAATACTAATTATAATTTGTATGAGTTGATACCCCATGCTTTTACCCATTTGTTTGAGGAATTGTAATCCCTCATCCAAACAGGATCCCCCTCGTTGAAAGATCGCGGTACCCCACCAGATGAATCGATTTGTCTCTGCTGCGCATTCTGCACTCTGGTACCTACTGATCGTTCTGCCCGTAACAAATCTAACCTGGAACGTAGTGTTCTTTTCTGCAACAACATAGCGGGTGTCTCACCTGTAGTGCTGTGCGCTGTGTTTCTGTATGCTAGTAAAAATGTTTGTAAAGCTGTGTCTACGTCCACGCGATCTCTAATTGCCTTTTTAATAGTGCGTTTGCAAATGTTAACTGCATTTTCTGCAGCTCCGTTTGAAGACGGATGATACGCGGGTGAAAAATACTGCCTAATACCATTTTTCACAAGAAATTTTTTGAATTCTGTACTAGTAAAAGGTGGTCCCTGATCTGATACCAACTGTTCCGGTAAGCCGAATCGCGCAAAAGTCGAACGCAAGACTTTAATAACATTAGACGCGTTAGTTCGTGACATTTCGAATATTTCTAACCATTTTGAAGACGAATCTATCAATACCAGGAATGTCATACCTCGATATGGCCCCAAAAAATCAATGTGTAGTCTAGTCCATGGTTGAGTATAATACGGCCATGGTTGAATAGTAGCTCGCGGGGGCGCGCTCGCTTCCGCCGCACATGTCTCACAGCTTTTACCCAAGTCCTCGATATCTTTATCGATGTTAGGCCACCAGACATAACTCCTAGCCAGACTTTTCATCTTGACAATGCCCATATGACTGCTATGCAATTGTTGTAATATTTGGCATTGTAATGCATGTGGGATTACCATACGATAGCCCCACATTATGCACCCACATTCTACATATAACTCGTTTCTCCTAGCAAAGAATGGTTTAATCTCATCACTACTAGGACAAACTGACGGCCAACCTGAATGTATGTATAACATCACCCTACCAAGTATCTTATCTTTGGATATCACTTGCTTGATATCACTGCTAGTGACGGGTAAAAAGTTTTCTACAAAGTTAACATACGTACTTTCTGTTTTTGCCTTATCCGAGTAATTACTCTTACATGGCAGGCGTGATAAAGCATCTGCACTGTTCTTACTAGAAGTGATGTACTCAATCTTGTAATTGTAACCCGATAGGAGTACCGCCCACCGCTGTAGTCGTGAAGCGGCCATTACTGGAATACCCGTTTTGTCACCAAAAATATATGTTAAAGGTTTATGATCAGTTCGTAGTGTAAAGTGACGACCATAAAGGTATTGATGGAATTTCCGAATACCGAATATAATTCCAAGAGCCTCCCTATCTATTTGCGCATAAGCTCGCTCAGTTGGTGTGAGCGACCGCGATGCATACGCCACCGGGCGCTCGCCGTCCGCCGTAACATGCGATATTACCGCGCCCACACCCACGCTACTTGCATCCGTGGTCAAAATCAGCGGTAGCTCTGGATTGTAATGAACTAGTACTTCACCATCTACTAAAAGACGCTTCACTTTTACGAATGCTATCTGACAATCTTCGTTCCAATTGTATCTAGTACCCGACTTAAGAAGATTATATAGCGGGGCAAGAACTGTGCTAATATTTTTAATAAATTTCGCATAATACATAACTAACCCTATAAATGCTCTTAACTCGGTGATATTGGTTGGCGCCGGCGTCTCCATCACCGCCTTAACTTTCTCCGGGCACGTGTGCACGCCCTCTTTACTAATAACGTGACCAAATAAGAGACAGACTTTGCGAAGAAAACGCATTTTTCCTTCTTCACTCTTAGTCCGTAGTCTTGCAAACGCTGAAAGACTTTATGCAAATTACTGATATGATCGGCCTTCGTATTACCTGTCACGATTATATCGTCTAAGAAGACACCTACCCGCGGCATGTCAGCAAATAACTGTTCTATTCGCCTTTGAAAAATGCCCGGGCTAGACGCAAAACCATATACTAATCTGTTGTACATATATAAGCCTTTATGAGTATTTATCACCGTGTATTTTTTTGTGTCATCGAGCTCAAATTGCGCGTACGCTTGAGACAAATCGATCTTACTGTAGTGTTCACCCCCTCGCAGACGAAATAACAAATCTTTTACCCTAGGCAGCGGATAACGATCAATTTCTATCACTTTGTTTAAGGTCAGTTTATAATCGGCACAGATTCGAATGCTACCATCCTTCTTTACCACTGGAACTATCGGCGTAGCCCAGTCGGAACGCTCCACTGGGGTGAGAACTCCGTCGCGCACGAACTGGTCCAGCGCGCGCTCCACCGGCTCGCGCAGCGCGTATGCCAGGGGGCGCGCGCGCATGAACACCGGTCGCGAGCCCGGGCGCACGTGTACGCTCACTGCGCCGCCCGTGAAGCGCCCGAGACCCTCCGCGAACACGTTACAGTATTTGGAACTGAAAAAGGGTATATCATAATCATTACTTTCCCACATTTTATGCACATCATAACTTAAATCGGGTAGTTGTATTTTTAATGCCGCTATCCAATGTCGCCCCAAAAGTACAGTTTTCCCTTTTTCGATAACAAGCAATTCTAAAAATTCACTCCTATTCTTATACCGAACTAGCGGCCTTATTATACCTAACGGTTTTACAGTCTCACCAGTATAATATCTTAAAATTACTTTACAAGGTTGTAGCGAAAGATCGCTAAATAATCTACTGTAACACTCGCGACTAATACAAGACACTGCACTACCCGTGTCACATTCCATAGCAATATCTTTATTATGTATGTTCAGTGATATATAAATAGGTTTACAACTCGATATCGACAACTGACAAACATCAACAAAAATTACCTCGTCACTGTCCGCCTGATCGTCACTGTCTGCTGTTTGCACGTCTACCTGATACTGTCCCATCATATTGGGACACATACGTCGCAGGTGTCCTTGCTGGTTGCACACCCTACACACATAACTTGCGAACTTGCACGTCGATTCGTTGTGGTTAGCGCCACACACCCGACACGGCCGCTGTGGCTGAGCTCGCTGCACCGGCCGAGCCCGCTCACCCGGCACCGCCATCACCGACTCGTGGCCCGCGCGCCGCTCCCGGAAATCTCGTCGCTCGCGCACATCGCGCCGCACGACGCCCGGCTGCCCGCCGCGCTCCGCCCCGCCCGTTGTATGCCTTGCCGTCGTCATCGCTTGACACGTCACCGTACTCGTATCCGTTCCCGCTGACGATTTAGGACCCTCTACTATAGCGGCGTCCTTCTCTGCTGATTCCATGCTGGCGGCAAGTTTATACGCCTTGGCAAAATCCAGTTTTGACTCTGCGAATAACCGTTGCCTAATATTTTCGCTCGCTATTCCGCACACCAGTTGATCTCTCAAACTTTCCTCTAGCCAACTGCCGAACTCACAGGTTTTCGACATCTTCTTAAGTACGGCCACGTACTCAGATATGGTTTCAACCTCTTTCTGTTTCCTATGTCTGAATTTATACCTCTCGGCGAGTTCACTAGGTTTAGGTTGTAAATGTTTACCCATTATTTCAGATAACTGCTCAAACGTCTTAGTTTTTGGTTTATTAGGTGTACACAGATTGACCAGCAACTCGTAGCTCTCTGCTCCCATAACGGTTATTAGCGTCGGTACATGTAAATCTTCCTTTATGTCGTTCACAACGAAGTATTGTTCTAACCGTTCGACATATAGTTTCCAATCGTCTTTGTGTACATTAAACTCGCTTATTTTTCCGATCGTCATGGTAACAGTCAATTTCACACGTGAAATGTTCACTTCTCGTCGCCACTGAGAAATATGTTAGAAGCAGGTGCCTGGTCAGCCAGGAGCAGAATGAAACAACCAACGTCTTGATAGCACAGCATATATTCGCAGACTGGCGCCGTGACGCGGCGGTACTCACAATAACAAATTATAACCTACTACCTACTTAATCTAAATATCAACACATACATCACAGCTAATTTCCAAGTTCTTTAATTTTGCCCTGAAAGTAATATTTATGCCTGTTCTAAGCGACTTCAATAAAAGAAGGAGGTTCTCAATTCGTCAGAATCTTTTTTTTATGTATGTTCCCCGATTACTATATGATGCCTGGACCGATTTGAAAAATTCTTCTTTTATTTGAAAGGGTATACTTTACAGGTGGTCCAATAGTCATCAGGTCAGTATCTGATGATGGGATCCTAGTGAAATCGAGGGAACTCCTCAAATATTATCGGCATACTTATAGCGATTTTGGTATTTTCATCAACAATGCAATCATTTGCACTTAGAAAGTTTCATTTGGTGAAGTGGAACTGATGAAGAAATACCACGGATAACTCCTGGAACTCCTTAATGCTAAGTATGTCAGGGGACAATGATGAAGCAAATACTTATAAATAAATGGTACTGATGAAAATGGTACTTTAGGGGTTTATGACTTTAGGTTTATATGTGTTGGCAATAAGAAGACTTATAACGATCTGTATTATTTATTACTAAGTGCTGCTTATATACATCTCTAATGCACAATAATCAAATTAAATACTGTACATAAATAAACTAAGGACTTACAATGTTGGGGTAATGACGGTTGAATGTGCCGCGCTCAGTACAGCATTCCTATCATCTTGGCTGGCTTAGTACGCGCTATAAACTAATATATAATAGATTGAAAGAACGCGCGGGCGCATGGTGGCGAATGGTTGTGTGCGCTTCTCTAATTTGTATGTTTATCGTGAGATTAAGACGGGCTGGTGTCCGGAAAGCGGGCTTTAGTCTGTCAACAATGATGTTGGTGCATCTATTGCGTAACCCGGACAGTGAAGTACTTGTCATTGCGACTGATCACTTCGTACGGGCCATTGTAGGGATGTCAGAGGCTTGCTTGATGCGTCATTGCGTAGGTAAACATGCAAACATTTATATAGATCATGGTGAATAAATGTCGCTCGGGTTTGGCTAGACTTCCGATACGCCTGGGCCTTCTGTAACGCTCTATTCATGAAGTTTGAAACCGTATCGTGATGTTTTGTTGATTCATCATAGAATTCGCCGGGAAGTTGCAGCGTTTGGTCATATAGTAATTCAGCAGTACTTGCACCTACATCCCCTTTTATTGATGCGCGCAGTTCCAGCAGCACTGTAGGTAACTCACGGGACCATGTTGTTGATTTTAGTCTTGCGGTGAGTGACGTCTTGAGTGAGCGATGCCATCTTTCTATCATCTTTATACAGTGGTAGGCAGTGGTGCGGGTGCGGTGGATTCCCATGCGTTGCATTAATTTATTGAATAGGTCTGACTCAAATTGCCTCCCTTGGTCGGTGTTTATTGTAGCTCTGCAACCGAATGTCGCGATCCAACCGTCATAGAATGCATTATCAACCCTTTCTGCGGTTATATCTTCCAATGGACTAGATTCAGACCATTTGGTAGCCCTATGTATCATGGTCAATAGATATCGATAGCCGCCCGAGATAGGTAAAGGGCCAACAATATCAATATGCACGTGCTCGAATCTGTTTGCTTGTGGGAAACTCGCAATAGGTGTCTTTGTGCGTTGTTGCACCTCGTAATGCAACTTTTCGAAAAACTGAAGGTAGATATAGAAGAGCGGTGCTTGATGACATATCGCAGGTAACTTTGGTGGTTGAGTTGGAAATGATGATTTTCTGGCATTGGTATTTGCCTTCGTTTACTAGTGTTTTAAATTCTTCGTCTCGGTCTTGTTTTCTTGCTAGCTCGGTGTAATCCAATCCGGGCCTGTTATTGTATCGACTCGTGGTGTGGTGCAAAAAAATAGCGCCTAATATCGGCCGACTGACTGTTGCTACCATAAATTGCCAATTGTAGGCACGCCGCATTCCGATATTAAGAACAATGGTTCGTTCGCCGTATGTGGGTATTTGTAAACCATTCGCTGCGTACAAGTAGTTGGTTGGAGTTTGCTGTTTATCACGTGCAGTGGCGAGTAGGCCAGAAACATTTGCACCTGTGTCGACTAGGTTTTTTTTCCGGATGATTTGTCTTGTATAAATAGGCGGTTCGTGGGTACATCGTCGAATTCGGCCACCGCGACGGCTTCAGTCTTCCTTAGTTTTCCGGCTTCTCACTTGAAATGCCTTTAAAACTACACGGACTTCTACATCGGTATGCTGCCTTTTCGAATTTCTTGTGAAATTAGCACACGGCCTTTATTCTGTCCCGTGATTTCGAGTGGGAACGGCTTCTGAAATCATGGGTTTGGCGTTGAATTTTGCGGGATTGGTTCGTCTTCAGCGCTGCAACTTCCTTGGTCAGGGCTTCAATCATGTTGAAGAGTTTCTGGTCTGTAGGTTCAGATGTCGCCGATATTTCGGCTGGCACCGCTGTCACTAGGGCTCTTGACATGGAAGGTTGACACTGGTAGGAACACACGGCGTTCACCTCCTTCAGCTGTTCTTGCATCCGGTCTGCCAAGGCAGCCAATTAGTCCAGCTTGCATTCTTCACTTACTGCCAACACAGTGCGGGTAGAAGCAGGTAGGTGTCCTTGCCACAACATTTTCAGGGTGTCATCCGGCATCTTTTTCCCAGCTAGGTTTCTCATTCGTCGGAGCAACTGTGATGGACGTTGGTCACAGAGTTCTATATCATTCAGCAATTTTTGTGGTTGAATACCCTCGCTATCTTCATAAACCTCCAACAGTCTTCTTTTTACAGCGTCGTATCGGCCGGAGTTGGGCGGTGATAAAATGATGTCGCTGATGATGTACAAAAATTAAAAAGAGAAAATTTAATTTTAATTTTCAACAAAAAATCAAATCAACTTCCAAAACAAAACACTACAAAGCGAAAAATAACTTTTTTTTCCAAAGTCGGTGTCGAAAAACGGAAAGCAATGGGTACAAATTCGTATAAAGTACAGATTAATTTTAATTTTTTACAATATATTTCTATTGACAATGATAACAAAAGGAACTTCATATTATTATCTATGCAAATACGTATCGCTCATACACCCAAAAAGTTCTGAATAAAATAGGTAGAAATTTATGTTTCGAAATAGAAATAATTTCACACAATACCGAGGCGGATTTCCTTACAAAATTAATTTTGGATAACGGATATCTTTACAGACGACGGAACGACTAAAGATGCTCACTTATGTAAAATAATATGTGTGTGTGTATTATGTATGCCCAAATAATATGTATTGAATACAAGTTTCAGTGGTCAAGCCATACTAAGTACTGTCACGAACCCATTGATTACATTGTAAAGACTAGAGTGGTCATACCTATGTGTACTGGACTGAAGCGAACTCGCTAAGCGGTCGGACAACTTCTGGAAGTATCGTGTGCGCGTAAGATTAAAGACGCCGTGGTTATTTTATGGTGAAAGCATATAAGCAAACGTTCGGACGATTTATACCTATGCACGGGCCATTACGTTCTATGAGTACAGTGACATTCCCTAACACGTTTGGTTTGTATGTTTTTTTTTGACAACGCCGTCTCTAACAGTGGCCGCTGAATCCTCTCGGTGCTCTGTGGATATCTTCGTAACATAGTAACGTTAGCATACCGGTACACAGCAATGGATTGAAGGGATTCCCTTTGTTCTGGGTTAACCCACAAAATAATATAACGTATATACAGAGTAAATTGAGCGAGCGTATTGAATTGGAAAACATATTCTTGTGTACCGAGGTTGTGGAGCGCTGGCGTTGTGGCGCCGCTGACGGAGATAATAAATAAATATATTTATAGGAAAGGCAGTATGATAACAAAGTTTTGTAATAATAGGTGTATTTCTGAAACATACATAGTTTTATCTTTCAATATAGTAAAAAAGGTAAATAAAGATCAGAAAATTGTGGGCCCTTTGAATATGAAATCGTTCAATTTGCAAATACCTACGTTTGTGTTTTCTTCGGATAGCAGCAAAGTTCAACAACCTCAAACATTTACAATACAAAGAAAACACATATTTATTATTATAATATTAAGGACAGATCAACTGATTTTTTTATGGGGCAGCCCGCCATTTTCCCATCCAGTGCAATTCCGAGAAGCAAGAATCAAAATTGTTTACCATGAAACCACGAAACATTTTCCACAATTTACCTTTGTGTTTTCCTTCAGTCATCATTTCTTCATTATTAAATGTTCAATATAAGTCCTATTTATTTTCAAACATCGCAACGCCACCCTACAACACGTAAGCTCACGCGAAGCTATCGCGAGCGGCGTATTGGAAACGATATTGTTTGTTATTGCCTCAGAGACTTCCAGAATTTATCGACACAAATTGGACCTGTCTCGACCTGTTTCGTCATCTGAACTAATATTATAAAGAAGTAAAATTTTCTGTTTGTTTGTAGGGAGAATTCTCTGGGAATACTTTCCCGGGTCTCTAAACAATAGTGACATGCTATCGGCAATAGCGATTTTCGAAATGCCAAAATGTTTAAGGTTCTAGACAGACGGACTGTATTTCAACTGCACTCCTACGGCAAATTTGTTGTTTACCGTGTAATACCGTGTAATCCGATCGCAGTTGGTGTGCAGTTGGCGTGCATTTCCAACGACAACTGCATGCCAGCTACACACCGACGGCAATCGGACTGCACGGTTGGTTTGCAGTTTTATTGCAGTCGTACTAAACGCATTCAAACTGCAAATTTCTACTGCGCTCCAACAGTTGAAATGCACTCCGTATGTCCAGAGCTTTAGACCGACTAATATTTCGGTACCACGGGCAATGCAAACAGTCGTCTCGCAAATGGAGGGTGCGGAAAGGGAGAGGGAGATCTCGTCCCCTCACCCTGTCCGCAGCAGACGCACCGGGCGTCGGCGGAGGGCGGATAACGCTCTCTTCCAGCACCCTACACATTAGGACCCGAGGTGATGGCGCGTAGTGTTCCACGCGCGCCCTTATTAGACGTCGCGGTGGGCGTCAAACACTTCACGCCCCCCGTGACCTGAGGCCAGTACCAGCCGGGAGTTGCGGAAGGATCGTACGTTCCCACGATCCCCAACATGTGAGAAGGTACACTGGAGTGGTTTTTAGTCAGTAGGAGCAGTAGGATTCTGAAAGAGCCTTCAGACAGAGGAGTTTCCACACCAGAACAAAAAAAAGAGGCTACTGTTGCGAAAATATACGCAACAGTAGCCTCTTTTTGACAAAGTCTGATAAATTCCCTTTAAATAATTTATGATTTAGCCAAAATTAAGCTTTCATTGGTGAAGATACTCTTTTCAAAAGAATCCAATAATTTTAGTCAATACCTAATTACTTAAAGGGAATTTGTCATATTCTTTCATGGAGTATCATACCCTTTGCCCTGCCAAATTCACTTACGCAATTAGGCTGCCGGTCCTCTAAAAGGTCTTAAGAAGGTGGCTCGAATAGACACCTTTTAAACGTCTCAGTCCACCTGGCTTAGGTGCGTGCAATGTTACGCTTGAAGTGCCATAGGCTTCTTTTAACTCGGAAAAATCCACGGTTTCTGTAGGACAACTAGCAAAGCGAAGTCGCGGGAAAAGCTAGTTTTTAATGCTTGATTTACTTATCTTTATGTTTCTACAAGACACGGCGTCAAATGAAAAGGAAAGGTAACCTGACGTGGCGTGAAAATTATTGATAAAAGTGATAGATAGAAGTTAGGTTTATGGAGCTAGTCGTGAAATAAGTCTGGCATGAAATAATGCAAAATTCAGCTGGAAACAAATAAATATTTTTGGCTTGCTTATCATTCTAAGCAAGTTAAGGGGATAAAGACCCATTTACTGGTATCTGTACGATACTGTACCTTGGTAAATAAAGATAGTTTTTTGTATTTTATCTCTGCTACTACCTACTCCTACTCCTGCCATAGGCATCTAGTCTACCAGGCATGTTTTTTTGTCAGCCAATCTCCCGTTAGCATTAGTTGGCTATCTCTTGGCGACGCCAGCCATCCACGGCATCCCTGAGTGACAAGCCTGACACACCAGCTGTCTAGATGCATTCCAAATCTACATACCTGAATGGTCTGTTGAATCCAACTCCAAGGGTTCCTGTTTTGTAGTAAAAAGGCCGTTCTATCCTTTTTCCGTGACAACCTTGTCCCGATTATTTAAAATAATATCTTAAAGAGTTGGGAAGGCTCACGATCTTATTTAACTCTTTTTAGCTTCCAAAAACCAACTTGTCCATATTCTTTCTCACCGTACTGGGTTTCTATCTAATTTTTACACTAACTATAAAACTCTCTAACATGCTTCCCATTGACATCAAAAAAGCTAAGAGTAAATTTTCATTAAATCGTAGAATCCGGAACTATTATTAGTCCTCTTATATATAGCTCAGTCATCCTCATAATTATTATACTTGAAACTGTCTTTATTTGCCTGCCTTTTTTTTTTTTTTTTTTTTATTTGAGTTGGGTTTGCTCTTGACTCTAGTCTAAGTCATAGGTGACAGAGACAGAGTCGACGATGGAGTGAGCTTACCCAGAAGGAGCCTGTTTACTCTAACTTTGAAGAGATTCGGGTTGAATGCGTTCGGAAACACAGACGCAGGTAGTGAGTTCCATTCATTCGCTGTGCGCATTATGGAACGTTTGTTGGAAGTTGTTGATGTTTGGAAGCGCTTGGTGCGAATTGGTGGAATGGCAACAAGGTAAGGATGGTAACTTGCAGTGCGTCTAGATGTCCGATGGTAGAAGGGGGCTGGTGGGATGAGGTCATGGAGTTCTTGAGCACAGTCTGTCTTATTTTAGAAATTATTGTTGTCCGAATTTAATTGTTTAATGTTTTTTATTTTGTACAACTACCACTGTGTTTCGTTTTTTAACCCAAAGGTTGACAGATACAGAATGCCTTGCTGCATTAAGTCCGCCTATGTATAGCCATTGTACATGAAATAAATAACTGGCGATTGAGACGCATTGTCAAACTTTATACCCAAATCATCATCATCATCATCAGCCTATTAATGTTCCCACTGCTGGGACACAGGCCTCCTCTCTGTGAGAGGGAATGTGCCGTAATCCACCACGCGGGCCCAGTGCGGGTTGGTGGATGTCGTTTTCCTCACGATGTTTTCTTTCACCGTTTTGAGAGCAGTGGTGACGAAATAATTTACACAAAGTAAAGCGCCTGCCTGGGCTCGAACCCATGACCTACAACTTGTAAGACGCGGCGGATACCACTGGGCTACCACTGCCCTCAAATGTATTCTCACAATGTTGGCTTTAAAATCACTCAATTGCTACTATAAAAAGTTCCATAAAATCTTATCTACATCGCGTGTGCCCACAAATCGTTTACGACTTACGATTTGATTAAGCGATCTAAAATTCTTCAGGCAATATTTTCGCTTTTTATCAAAACTAGCAAATAAGTTACATCTCATTTTGTGATTGGGATCTACAAGAGAACTGTGGGCGGTCACGCGAAGCTTGCACTAGTTACTTTGTACTTTGTATTTGTTAATTTAGATAGCGCTAACTGCTAGATAAGAGTAGAGTTTTGAAAGGAATTATTCATAAAACTAAACATTGTTACTATCGTGAGTAGAACCTGGATGAAGTAAGCACTGGACCGTTGGGACAGTCCTCCAGTAGGTAAAGTCGCGGTAGAAACTAATTCGAGTGAAGATGAGAACATGACTGCTTTATCTATTATGTCGTTAAAATTTATGATTTATTCTGTTTAAAATGATGGGTATCACAGTACGACAGTTATTGAGTTTGCAGAAACCTTCAAGACTCATTTGATGACGTCAAATTACCTGTAAATTAGTAAGTAAAATAATATCTATTAATAATTCATAGAAAATAATAAAATATTGAATTTATCACGTTAAGGTTATTCTGATATTCAATATTGACTCTTGTACGCAAAATACGCGCTTAGACGTGGAGTTGCGGACACCAGCCCGTCTTAATCTAATCATCTAATCTAACCAGTAACTCGAATTGATGGATGAATAAACATTGATTCATTGTTTTTCCTACTTTAATACATCAGATAACCTTTCTGAATAGGTATTATAGTACGTGTTGCCTTGTTTTACGGTAAAAATATTTAAATACTTTAACAAGGTCAACCACGCTTGTTTTTTTAACTAAAATAGAAAAGTAATAAATGGTACGAAAACACTAGTAAAGCTCATATTTTACTGAATCCATTCCATTATATACCTTACACTTTAACTTTAAGGTTAACAATTATTTAGACGGAATCGTCAAGATCTTATCAAATATGATCGATTGTGTGATGAAAGAAAAATGCTACAATGTAAAAAAGTTAATGCATATATATCTAAAGGCCTATCAACCTTCGATCATTACATCATCGCATTGCCGAATACAAACGAATACTAATTTCCATGTCCATCAATTATTAGATTTATCGTGTATACTAATTTGAACTAAGTACTTTATTGTTGTTTTGATTTCCGTGTGAACTATATGGAGCTGTAAAACTATTTTCCTTCAGCAGCTTTTCACCCAATTTTAAAATATATTACATTAAGTAAAAAAAAATTATAACAAAAAATACAACCGACTTCCAAATAAAAACACTACAAAGTAAAAAATAACTTCAATTTCGGAAGTCGGTGATCCTGTTTTGGGATCTTCGTTTTTTGACACCGACTTCTGAAATTGAAATAATTTTTCACTTTGTAGTGTTTTGATTTGGAAGTCGGTTGTATTTTTTGTTAAAAAGTTTTTTTTTTAATTTACTTTTTAGTTGTGGGTACATAACGGACCAATTTTCCAAAGTGAAGCTAGAATAGATTAATCCAGAAACATGAAACTTAAACAAAAACGGTGGATTTAGAGTTTACCAGGGTGAACTGTTCACACCTGCGTACCCCTTTAAAGCGTGCTAGTGTGATGTTATGAAATAATGTAAACAATAAACAGACATCCGATTGCAGCTATCCCGAGTGATCTGCTGTCATTTATTGAAGAATTCTGATGTATATCTCCAAAGTTCTTCATCAGATCTTGACCAAATAAAAAAAGAATCATCAAAATCGGTTCACCCAGTAACAAGTTCTCAGGTAACACAAATAAAAAAAATCCTCCTTTTTTGCGAAGTCGGTTAAAAAGAGTATTAACAACACTATATACATAATTATAATTACGAGTATGAAGCTTTTCCGGGCAGTTGTGTACGAAAAATAGTTTTCTGTCGGAAAGGAAAAAAAATTAATACATAAT
Source organism: Orthosia cruda (assembly GCA_964057195.1). Taxonomy (NCBI): domain Eukaryota; kingdom Metazoa; phylum Arthropoda; class Insecta; order Lepidoptera; family Noctuidae; genus Orthosia; species Orthosia cruda. Next base: position 41,860,099 of record OZ059830.1, read on the forward strand.
TCAATAATAATGTATTCAATAATTTGTCTTTACTAACTGTACAAAACAGGTTTCAGACAGGTTACAAAACAGGTTTTAAAAGGCGGCTTCCTCATCATTCAGATGACTAAGGAAGAAAATTATATTCATTGAGACTGTTGCTGAAATGAAAATCTTGGTTAGAACACAGTAATTACAAGGGAAAAATTCTCAACAACTTTTCCCTAAAGCTTTAAATTATTATTTTGATAGGCTTGCGATTCACCACTATCTCACCTGATGATAAGAAATGATATAGTGTGTGATGGTAAATTGTAGCACCAAATAATCATCACATAATGCCCAAACCTACATTTCTGAGCACAAAATGGATAAACAGAGTAATTGTGTAACACAATCGCAATATAAATGCATTTAATTCTGACAATGAATCAATATTAATTGAGTAATTCAAATAAACGATTTTTTTAAACATATGAACTAGAAATTTTCTTCAAAATCCTTCAGAATATGATTGAAAGTCTGAGCTGTTTAGCAACTGATTAGCAGATTTCTCTTCTTTTTTTCGTCTTCAAATAAATTAAATAATTTTAACGCAAATAAAAATTATTCAATTAACAATTATGTCAAATAAAACTTATGTCAAAGTAAGTTAAATAATAATATTATCAATGAGAGTACACAATAAAAAAAATAGCATGCAAGTCGGGTGAGACTACAATCGCTAACAGCAAAAACAAAAAGGCAATCACTAAACAGTGTCAAGATTTTTATTAATAACCCTTATGACTAACTTTTCAATACCACAATTACTACATACACCTATACAAAACACGAGTCCCTTCACAAGTTAATAAACAAAGAATATTTAATAAGCCTGTTAGCTATTTCTGTATCATAGTTAAAAGCACGCCGTGTGGCAATTATGAAGATATTTACGACATAATAACAGACCGTGCAACGGAATAATTATACTCGTACCTAGTCCTTCTAGTAAGTACTAGTTTTTAAATGAAGTCAATAGGTTAGGAGAAAGTACCTAGTTATTATTACCGGAAACAAAATAAGATAATAATAATAACAAAATATCAAGCGCGAGACAATAAAATAAAAAATAAAAATATATAAAAATAATTGGTAAAAGCGTCACACAGTCTAGAGTTTTCTTTGGCTTTTCCCTATTTTGCAAGGAAGTAGTGCTACAATCTCATGCTTAGATAATAATAAAAAATAATAATAAACTTTATTGACATAGAAATATTATAACCGCACATGCTCCCGTGTACCTTTAAAATGTATACAAAATTAAGTAGCTACTCTTGTTAAAACTCCAAAGTCTTTATCAGAAAATACGTTAAAATTGGAGTTACATAAATAACATTGAAATAAGGAAACACTAATCACACGATAAGGAGGCTTCATAATTGAAGTAGAATAATGGAGGGTAATTGAAAATCGATAGACTGTGTGACGTGTGTACCAACTTATCGAAGAGGCCAAGTTCTATTTTGGAAATAGGTACTTACTAGCTAATAGTGATACAATCACTAACCAAGATACAGGTTTTACGAGTACCTATTTTGGGGCCCACCGTCTATACAAGCTGATTTTTAAAATAGTTACAGATAGGTAATTTAATTAAACAAATAAACTTATTCTATTTCTAAGGTTTTAGAGAGCGTTGAAGTCGTGCTTCTTGTAAAAATAATCTAATATACTAATACTAATCTATACTAATATTATAAAGAGGAAAGATTTGTTATTTTGTTATTAACGAATAAACTTAAAACTACCGCACCGATTTCAAAAATTCTTTCACCGTTGGGAAGCTACGCCATCCCCGTGGGACATAGGCTTCTTTTAATCCCTGTATTTCCCCGGGAACGGGAAATACGCGGGTGAAACCGCGAGTCGTCCGCTAGTTTATTATAAAGAAAATATAAACTTTTTACAAAAAATACAACCATCATTCAAAAAAACACACTACAAAGTGAAAAATAACTTAAATTTCGGAAGTCGGTGTCAAAATACAAAGAAATAAAAACAGAAACACAGACTTCCGAAATTGCAGTTATATTTATTTATTAAAACTTCATGCAACATAAAAGTAGGTACATAGGCGGACTAAATGCCTGAGGCATTCTCAACCAGTTAACCAAGGGCGGTGAAGAGATAGCATTGCAGGTGCATAATAATAGAAATAATAATATAATAAACGCAAAATTAGTACAAAAGTATATAGTTAAAATAAACATACTTAAATATGTCCTATAATAAATACTATATATAAAATAATATATATATAAAAATAGTAGAAAGGCGCATAATGAGACGACTCTACTATTCGTTTAGAAAAAAATGTCGCAACTTCCACTTGAATGCATACTGACTGGTGGCCGTCCTGATATCCAGAGGAAGCGCATTCCAGAGAAGAATGGATTGAAAATGAAAGGAAGAATGAACAAAATCAGAAGTATAAGAAGGACAGAGCAAGAGAAGCTTGTTAGATGAACGCAGATTCCCAGTGTGTGAATTACATAGGTATTGAAAGTGAGGTATGAGGTAAGAAGGAAGTGTGGGAGAGTTGAGTAGAGAGAAAAGCGCAGTCAAGGCGCGCAAATTTCTTCTTTGCCGAATAGGCATCCATTTGAGTTCAGTTCTGCGACTCGGCATATGGTCATATTTGCGGAGGTTGAATATGAACCGGATGGAGTTGTTTAAGAACCTATCCAGCTTATCCAGGAATACCGCGCTTAGGGTATCGTCTTAGGTAAGTAGCACACGTCACTATAGTCGATTAAAGGGAAAATTAAAGTATGCAGAAGCATAGTCTTCGTTTTTGCAGGTAGAAAGTTTCTCAGACCATACAGGCATCGCAAAGTCCCTTTGACTGACACTAGAAACCTGACTTTGCCAGCTTAGCGTCGAATCACTTATTTTTCACTTCGTAAAAAGATTTTACTTTTCAGTTTTTAGTTGTAGTTGTGTGCACTAAGTTATACCAGAATAGATAACCCGAATACCATAAAACTTGAACATAACATGTGAAATGAGAGTGTGAACCGTACACGTCTGCGTACTGTTACAACCCTTATTACAAGGCAATAAAGCCGACATTTGCATTCTCTAGTTAAAGTCTCAGTTTTCATTGCAAAGCCAATGCTCAATTGCAGTTATCGCACATTAGCGGAATTTTAATATTAATTTAGTTAGTTAGATTCTGGAAGCCGTCGCGTAAACCCAAATTCGTCAGACTTATCTCGAGAGATACAGAGATTATAGAAAGTCGTTATTTCGGTTGGTGTATTTTCGTGTATTATTAAAATAGAACTTAAAAGTGTAATTGTGGGTTTTTTGTGAATAAATAAGTGGTTTGGTAGACAATAGTTTTTTTTTAAAAAGATCTACGGGGTCGGCCGTGTAACAAATTGGTGTCAGAAGTGGGATACCAGAGACGAAGTCTTACGACGTTGAGTCAGACAGACACTGGTATTCCGAATCCCGAGCCTCCCGTTTATTGACCGACAGTAAGTCTTAGTCTAGAGCTAAGCCTGCGTCACTACCTTGGACGACGGTCAGCCTCCGCTCTTCAGCGTGAGCCCGCTCCAGCCACAACGTATTGGACGACGGTCAGTCTCCGCTCTCCAGCGTGAGCCCGCTCCAGCCACAACATTGGTCGACGGTCAGTCACCGCTTTTCAGCGTGAGCCCACCCAGACATCATCACTAGCACCATCATCAGCTCCAGGGTCTAACTCACCATATCCAGTTGGCCAAGAATCTCCACAGCAAACCGTGTGAAAATTCCAGCTCCAACACGTATTGCAACATAATGCAAACGCCAAGCTTCGTGTTACTGTGAGTGTTTCTTGCGTCTATAATTTCAAAGTGAATCGCGCCTCTGAATCATATTTCTAAGTTATTGCTATATTTTTATACCTTTTTGTACACTGTTTCACGTTTTTTACTGTTCATAAATTATAAAAGGTGTCCAACATATTATAACATCTATGTCCGTCAAATCTGAAAACGGAAAAATGTCCGACAAAATTACCTTGTCCGTCTTAACGAAATTCGTAAAACCATTTAATGGAGATAGGGAGACATTACCTGCATTTCTCACAAATTGTGAGAATGCAATATCGCTAGCCACACAAGATCAACAAAATGTGCTCTGTAAGTACATAATTTCCCAGATGGAAGGTAAAGCACAAGTAGCATGTAGCCTAAAATCATTCGAAAAATGGTCAGAACTTAAAACTTTCCTCAAGTCCACCTTTGGAGAAAAAAAACACGCAACACATCTCTTATCGGACTTACAACACTGCAAGCAACTACCTAACGAAGCAGACGGCGCTCCACTCTATCGTGGTCACTTCCACCAAGGAAACTGAAACCGGCGAGCAAATCATTGACCATATTAGGAAGGCGGTAAACGCGGAGGATGGATGGGTCACAGTAGACAGAGTTAGAAAGGCTAGGGACAGAAAGGTGATACTGGGATGTAGAACAAAAGAGGACAGAGAAAAGGTCAAAGAAAGATTGGCAGGTGTGGGGGAAGTTTTGAGGTTTGAGGACGTCATTAACAAGGATCCCCTTGTTATATTGCGAGGCGTTCTAACCTATAACACAGACGAAGTTATCCTCAAGGCTCTTCGGAACCAGAATAGGGACGTGTTCGAAAAGCTTAAAAAGGAAGAAGACCGGGTAGAGGTACTTTATAAAAAGAAAACTAGAAACCCCCTCACACACCACGTGGTCCTAAGGGTCTCCCCAAAAATCTGGAACAGACTGCAGGAGAGACAGACTGTCCACATTGTGATGCAGAGAATCAGAGTGTCCGACCAGACCCCATTGGTCCAGTGTTCTTTGTGCCTTGGGTTTGGACACGGGCGACGGCTCTGCAGGGAACAAGTGGAGAAGTGCAGCCACTGCGGGGGCCCTCATATGAGGACGCAATGCGCGGAATGGATGGCCGGAACAGTTCCAACCTGCTGTAACTGCGTGAGAGCAAAGCAGGAGAATGTCGAGCATAACGCCTTCAGTGACGAATGTCCAGTCAGGAAAAGGTGCGAGGTTCTGGCTAGATCTAGGGTAGCGTATTGCTAAGGTGGATACGGGCGAAAGGACTGGCACCCCAACCAGAAGATATGGAGTAGCTCAGGCCAACCTACAAAGGAAGAAACTGGCAACCACCGAGCTCTTCTTAGAGGCCAGTGTGCGTAACATCGCATGGGCACTGATCCAGGAACCCTATGTGGGAGGAGCACGAAGTATGAAGAGCTACCGTGGCGCGAGAATCTACCAGTGCGAGGTTGAAGGAAGTGGGAGGGTAAAGGCGGCAATAGCCGTCTTTGATAATGACCTTGACGTCATTCCCTACCCGAAACTCACCACAAATAACATCGTCGTGGTGGGAATCCGGACCAAAGCCTGGGAAATCGTAGTAGTCTCATATTACTTCGAGCCAGACCAACCCATAGGGCTATACCTGGATCAGTTGACCAAGATAAAGTTGGACCTGGGCACCGGACTACTCCTAATAGGCGGAGATGCCAACGCAAAGAGCACCTGGTGGGGAAGCACCATAGAGGACCTCAGGGGAGAAGACATGTCCGGGACCCTGGAAGAGTTAGAGCTTCAGGTACTCAACACTGGAGACACGCCGACCTTTTACACGGTAAGAGGCGGTGTGGTGTACAAGAGCCACGTAGATGTGACGGCGTGTTCGCTCGAGCTTTTTGACATGGTAGACGGCTGGCGGGTTGACACTGGGGTAACGAGCTCGGACCACAACACCATTATATTTAGTGTTAAATTAAAAAGGGAAAAAGGGATAAGCATAACCAGGACAACGAGAAAGTACAATACTAAGAAAGCAAACTGGGAAACTTTTAAGACTAAATTGGGGGAAAATAAAATTGAGAAAAATATAAGCTTAAATAGTATAAATCGAGTGTCAAATAAATATGAATTAGAAGAAATTGTTACAAAATACAAAAATGTCATTCAGAAATCATGTGAAGAGGCTATCCCTATAATTAATCAAAAGTCAAAAATTACCATTCCGTGGTGGTCCGAGGAGCTCGCCTCAAAAAAGAGGGAGTTCACGACTAAGAAGAACCGTGTCCGCAACGCCGCACCGGTCCGCCGAGCAATGGTCGTCGCAGAGTACCTGAAAGCGAAAGAGGAATATGAGTGCCAAGCCAAGGAAGCCCAAGTAGCCAGCTGGAAAAGATTCTGTGAGAAGCAAGATGGAGAAAGTGTATGGGAAGGGATCTACAGAGTCATCAGAGGGACCACCAGGAGACAAGAAGACTTGACCCTGATGAGCGACGGTACATTCTTGAACCCGAAGGAATCGGCTGCCTTACTCGCCGATGTATTTTACCCAGAGGACACAGCTGAAGAGGATAACGCGGAACACAGGCTCACCAGAGAAGCAGCCAGACGGGTAAATGAGTGGTGTCATGATGAAAATCATGACCCACCATTTACACTGCTGGAGCTGAAAACGGCCGTGGGACGCTTCAACCCCAAGAAGGCCCCCGGAGCTGATGGGTTTACGGCGGACATCTGCTCTCGAGCGATCCACCAGGACCTGGACGCTTTCCTTGCCCTGTACAATAAATGCCTAGAACGGGCGCATTTCCCGGATATATGGAAGGAGGCAACGGTGGTTGTCCTCAGAAAACCGGGCAAGGAAAACTACACGAACCCCAAGTCCTATAGACCGATAGGTCTGCTACCGGTCTTGGGGAAGGTCCTGGAGAGGATGGTAGTGGCGAGGATCAAGTGGCACCTGGTGCCTCGGTTTAGTACTCGTCAGTTTGGCTTTATGCCCCAGAGGAGCACCGAGGACGCCCTCTGTACTCTAATAAAGCACGTACAGGACAAGTTGAGGCTGAAGAAGCTAATTGTCCTGGTGTCATTGGATATAGAGGGTGCCTTTGACAGCGCATGGTGGCCGGCAATAAAAGTCAGGCTGGCTGAGGAAAAGTGTCCGGTTAACACCAGGAGGCTGCTTGACAGTTACCTTGACAGCAGAAGAGTAAGAGTAAGGTATGCTGGGGAAGAATGCACAAGGAAGACAAGTAAGGGCTGTGTCCAGGGGTCAATTGGTGGTCCCATCTTATGGAACCTTCTGTTAGATCCACTGCTACAAGACCTGGAAAAAATGGGGTACTTCGTTCAGGCGTTCGCTGACGACATAGTTCTAGTCGTGGATGGCGACACAGCGGCTGAAGTCTCCAGGGCAACCAATGCAGCCCTCGCCCATGTTCAGAGTTGGGGTGTCAGCAATAAGCTTCGGTTTGCACCGCACAAGACCTGTGCGATGTTAATAACCAATAAACTTAAGTACGATACTCCAATTCTGAGCATGGCCGGGGTCGACATTGGCATGGTCAGGAGTATGAAGCTGCTAGGGCTAACCATCGACGACAGGTTGACGTTCGGCGAGCACACTAGAAACGTCTGCAAGAAGGCAGCGGAGGTCTATAAGCAGCTTGCTCGTGCTGCCAAGGTCAGCTGGGGTTTAAATAGGGACATAATACACACCATATACACAGCCACAATAGAGCCGATAGTTACGTACGCGGCTGGAGCCTGGGCACCCGCTACGAAAAAGCTGGGGATACGTAGGCGGCTAGGCTCAGTCCAACGGGGATTCGTCCAGAAGCTCTGCAAATCTTACCGTACGGTCTCACTCAACTCGGCACTGGTGCTGGCTGGAATACTGCCTCTAGACCTCCGCATACAAGAGGCAGCCGCCCTGTATGAGGCAAGGAGAGGGTCATCCCAGTTCGTGCCAGGAGACCGGGAGATTGAGAGTATGGTGAGGTTTGCAGAGACGTCTCACCCTGCCAAACAAAATATGGCTTTGGAGTTCATGTGCCTGGCAGACCAACAGCTTGTGGACAGTCAGAATGTGCAGTCAGTGCGAATCTTCACTGACGGCAGCAAGATTGAGGGGAAGGTCGGAGCCGCATTATCCTTATGGGATAATGATGGTGAAATCCAGAACCTCAAGCTTAGCCTCGCCGCGTACTGCACTGTCTACCAGGCTGAACTGCTTGCCATTTGCAAAGCAACGGACGTAATCCTCAAGCGCAAAGAGACGAGCTATGGCTTGTACAGTGACTCAATGGCAGCATTGCAGACACTGACAGGCCATGGCTCTCTCCATCCTCTGGCGGTCCGCGCAAGAGCGAACATCGCTCTGGCATTGACCCAAGAAAAAGCTGTGTCTCTTTATTGGGTCAAGGCCCACGCGGGCTTGCCGGGGAACGAACGCGCTGACGAGCTGGCTAAGAAAGCGGCATTGTCGTTACGGAGGAAGCCGGACTACGACCAGTGTCCGGTCTCATTCATCAAGCGCCAAATCCGTATGGATTCGCTAGGTGAATGGAATCGGAGATATGTGTCGGGCGAGACGGCCTCGGTGACGAAAATGTTTCTTCCCGATGCCGTGGCTGCCTACCGTATTGTTCAACGGGTAAAGCCAACAGGCGTTCTCACACAAGTCCTAACAGGGCACGGTGGGTTCTCAGAATACTTAAACCGCTTTAAGTGTAAGGAGAGCCCATCGTGCACCTGCGATCCTAACATTGCGGAATCAGTCCCGCATATCGTCTTGGAATGTCCAAAATTCGCAAAAGAGCGTTACGACCTGGAACAAGAGATAGGAGTGGGATTGAATAGAGAAAGCGTACAAAAACTGATGTCGGGCAAAAAGATAAATAAATTTATAGCCTACTGTGAGAACGTAGCACTCAAAGTGATAAAGAAAAATAAAACAGATTGAAACAACTATGTTTCATAGTATATTAAATATATAATTATGTAAGCATAGGTCATTATTAGCGCAAAATGTAAAATAAGTTTAAGCAGTAGAATAAGAAAATAGATATATATAAAGTAGTAAAATTGTTAAGTGTGTATAAATAGTGTCTAAACATGTAATATAAGATTGTTATATAGCTTTTGTTAGCATGTATACAATAGACTGTAAAATAAGTGTACCTAAAATAGTAAGTATTAAGTAAATTGTGAAATAAATAGTAAGATAAGCTAAGATACACATGTAAAATAAAAACCCTTGCAGAGCAAATTATTTCCCTAAGTTTAAAAATAAAGAAAAGTACACAATAGTAGTAGAAATAAGTGGGAGTCCCACCCACAGAATAAATGGAGAAGGATAAAAGAAAGATACAGTATGAAGCATGAAAGTGCGAGAGGAATGACAAGCGAGAACTGGTATGGAAGAGGATTAGATATAGAATAGGCACCAACTTTGTGGTGGAACAAGTCTGGAAAAAAAAAAAAAAAAAAAAAAAAAAAAAAAAAAAAAAAAAAAAAAAAAAACTACCTAACGAAGACGTTACACAATACTCTCTACGAATCGAGTCAATACTGACCCGAATTCAGTCGGACACTCATCACAGCTGTAAAGACGAAAAGGAACTACCTGGCCGTATAGCAGCCATGGAAGACCTAGCCCTCAATACATTCATGCTAGGCTTAAGCTCTTCTACATCCAACATTGTACGGTGCAAAAATCCTTCAACTCTCAACGAGGCGATTCAATACGCTATAGATGAGGAAAAGTTATTCAATTTATCTAAACCTAAATCAGTCAAACAATGTTCAACATGTAACAAAATAGGCCATAGCTCATCGGAATGTTTCAGAAACAAAAAGCCTAACTATAATTCCCAAAAACCATATCATAAGGTTTTCATTTCCCAATGGGATTCTAATAAGAATAATAATTCTAATACTAATTCTAATACCAATAGCAATGCTAACTCCAATGCCAACCCTAGCGCGCAAACTTGTAGATATTGCAAAAATATCGGCCACACTATAGAGCAATGTCGTAAAAGGCAATTCAATATGCAACGCCGCGAAAATACGGACTTTGCACAGCGCCATCATAACTCACCTGATAGCTCTACGAATGCATTTACGCATACATGTGAATGTTTGACCAATGGTCATAACAACCACGCTGAATCACACGATAATTTAAACTAAATCGGATTTTGATGCCGTGTCCGTCAAAATCTATGCAAACTTATAATGGCACGACTCCTACTATTTCTACATCTCAGTCGAAGATGCTGAGTCCTTCTATCTCTAAAAAATATACTAAATCTACATTTCAGTCAAAGATACTGAGTCCTACTAAATCTACATCTCAGTCGAAGATGCTGAGTCCTGCTATCTCTAGTAATCATACTAATTCTACATCTCAGTCAAAGACACTGAGTCCTACTAATTCTACATCTCAGTCGAAGATGCTGAGTCCTGCTATCTCTAATAATCATACTAATTCTACATCTCAGTCAAAGATGCTGAGTCCTGCTATCTCTAACAATCCTACTAAATCAACAGCCAGCCAGCTGAGTGCTATTTCCACAAATCTTACTAAATCTTACACCAAACCCACATCTCAAGCCAACGAGCTGAGTCCTGCTATTTCTAATGAGAAAATAAAATGTTATTTGTGTAATAATGCCCCAAAGGGTTCTCGTACTAATTCTAAACATAACTCTATTACATCTAACTTAAATATAAATTCTAAATCTAAACCTATATAAGAAATTAACGATTTTTGTAAAAAGGTAGCCTTACCTCATACTTACCTATCTACTAATCACGCTCTAGAACGGTTATGTTTTCTTATCGATACAGGATCAACCATCAGTATTGTCAAAGGTTCCTGTTTACTCGAAATCCCAAATCTATCCACCGAAATTGTAAAGTTAAAGGGCATTAATAGTTCAGAAAACCCTGTTGAAACTCTAGGTACCTTTCAAATGGGGTTTAAACTATCAGATAATACTTATAAATACAAATTCCATGTCACAAAAGATGACATCAATCTAAATAATTACGATGGAATTATCGGTAGCGACTTTTGCGATTACTTTAAATCAAATATCGATTATTCTTCTAAGTCAATGTCTATATTTAACCATTCTATTCCTATTACTTACAATCAACCGTCGTATAACATCCCAGCTCGTTCCGAAGTAGTTATCGAATGCACTGTATCTAATTACTCGCCTGAGCTTTATCATAACAATGAAGCTCTCGTACTAGATCATACTCTAAGTGAAGGTGTCTATGTTGCAAATTGCATTGTCTCAATCAAATCAAATAAGAAAACTAACATTACTATCCTAAATACTACAGAGACTGACATTGAAGTAAAAGATTATCACGTAAACGTGACACCGTTTGAAAGTAAAAGTCCTGATTCCATATCTTGTTACAATACTAATTCTATTTCCTTTAATAAATCTAATCGCATAGATAAAGTTTTAAGCCTCATTCGCTGTTCCCATTTAAATGAGGAAGAAAAAAAATCCCTTTTAGAATGTTGCTCCCAATACACAGATATTTTCCATATCGAAGGTGAACCCTTAACCTTCACGGACGCTATAGAACATACTATTAATACAGGTGATGCACCACCTATTAATGTCAAATCATATCGCTTCCCCGAATGCCACAAAGAGGAAGTCGACTCCCAAATCCGTAAAATGCTAGACCAGAATATCATCAGAGCTTCTATTTCGCCTTGGAGTGCTCCAGTCTGGGTAGTACCGAAAAAGATGGATGCTTCAGGCAAACAAAAATGGAGAATAGTCATTGACTACCGCCGCCTTAATGACGTCACCGTTTCCGAAATTTATCCGCTGCCTCTTATCACGGATATCTTGGACCAATTAGGTCATTCTAAATATTTTAGCACGCTGGACCTTACCAGCGGTTTTCATCAAATAAAGACCAACCCCAAAGATGCGCCTAAAACAGGATTCACAGTTAGCACAAATTCAAGCATGTCTGGACACTATGAATTTACCAGGATGCCTTTTGGGTTAAAAAATGGCCCTGCCACATTTCAACGTCTAATGAACACTGTGTTATCAGGCTTACAAGGCCTCCATTGCTATATCTACTTGGACGATTGTATCGTGTACAGTCAAAATTTACAAGATCACATGCATAAATTACAATTGGTATTTAACAAATTTCGTGAATATAATCTAAAACTCCAACCGGACAAATGTGAGTTTCTAAGACATGAAGTAACTTATCTTGGCCATATTATAACCGACAAAGGTGTATCTCCTAACCCTGAAAAAGTTAACGCCGTATCGCAATTTCCAATCCCAAAAAATCCTAAAGATATCAAGTCATTTCTAGGCCTAATAGGCTATTATCGCCGATTCATCGAAAACTTTTCAAAGTTAACTAAACCACTTACTTCTTTGCTAAAAAAGGATGCTGTTTTTCACTGGGGTACAGAACAGCAACATGCATTCGATTTTCTAAAAGAAAATTAATTACTGCTCCTCTTCTACAATACCCTGATTTTTCACAACCTTTTAACGTTACTACCGATGCTAGTAATTACGCCGTTGGCGCAATACTATCTCAGGGTCCCGTCGGCAAAGATAAGCCGATCGCATACGCTTCGCGTACTCTTAATAAGCCTGAAGGCAACTACTCAACTACTGAAAAGGAGCTTTTAGCTATTTTATTTGCCGTTAAAACTTTTCGACCATATTTATATGGCAATAGATTCAAAATAATAACAGATCACAGACCCCTTGTATGGTTGTTTAACGTTAAAGATCCCGGCAGTAGACTCATTCGCTGGCGCCTCAAACTTGAGGAATATGACTACGAAATGACCTACAAACAAGGTCGCCTCAATTCCAACGCTGATGCGTTATCCCGTTGCCCTATTAATTCTATTGATGTTAACAATTTAAATAACTGTACTTATGAACAATATTTTAAAAACCAATTTACTAATCAACTCCCTGCTTCAAATACTATTATAGAAGAATGTACTCAGGGTCTGCACTTATCCAAGTTAAATACAATAGCTTGCCCTGTCTCTTTAGACTTTGATTATTCTATGCCTTATTGCGAAGAAATAATATCACAACTCGATAATTCTGCTGACTTACTAAACTCAGAACGCGAACCTCTTACAATACGTCACGTCCAAGATAAAAATAAATCTTACTATTTTCTATTTACAAAAGTTCATCATTATGAACAAACTAATTTTAGAGATGTGTATAGTTTATTAATTAAACTCAGAAATCTACTAATCGATTGCCCAAATATAACCGACCTCGCATTACCAGATTTTAGTGACCCATTTTCTAAACTAGCTTATACTAAAGTTTATAATATGATATCGTATATTTTTCACAATACCAACATTAAAATTCATATGTATAAAAATCAATTAATTTATCCTACACCTGTAGAAGTTCCTAAAATATTAAAAGAAAATCATGACTCTGTTATCGCTGGTCACCCAGGATCACAACGAATGTATTCGCGTATCAAAGCTGCCTACTATTGGAAAGGCATGCGCTCTGACATTGAACAATACGTAAAAAAATGCAAACTTTGTCAGATCAATAAACCTTTAAGGAAATCAAATAAAGCTCCTATGGAGATAACCTCTACATCTACTAGGCCATTTGAACGACTAGCTCTTGACGTCGTAGGTCCCCTACCCGAAGCGGGTTTCCAAAATTTTAAATTTATTTGAACATTACAAGATGATCTTACCAAATTTACCAGCGCTTACCCGATGATTACAGCTACCAGTGAAGAAATTGCTCGAAACCTCGTACATTTTATGTCTCTTTTCGGTTTTCCTAAAACTATTTTAACGGATCTAGGCACTTGTTTTACGTCGGAATTATTCAAACAATTAACAGATATATTGAAAGTCAAAGCTCTTTTTACTACACCGTATCACCCACAAACGAATGGAGCTCTTGAACGCTCACATGCTACTCTAAAAGAATACCTTAAATCCTTTGTTAATGAGAACCAAAACGACTGGCACTGCTATCTATTCACCGCAATATTAGCATATAACACTACTCCTCACTGTACAACCAATTTCACTCCCCATGAGTTATTATACGGTTATAAACCATGCATTCCTAATTCCTTATATGAAACCTCCGGTAATACCACATACAATGAATATATAAGAGCTTTACAATATAGGATGCGATTTAGTCGCGAAAAGGCTATCCAAAATATCCTAAATAGCAAAGAGAGATCAAAACAATATTATGATACTAAGTCCCGTGAAATCACATACAAATCAGGAGATATGGTGTACCTAAAACACCATCACAGACTTCGAAAAGCGTTATCGCCTATATGGAAAGGCCCATACAAAATTACAAAAGTAAATAATAAACATAATGTGACCCTTCAAGTAGGTCGTAAAAATATAAAATACCACACCAATGAAATAAAACCTTCAACATCCTAACATATACTATGTTTCCTTTCAGAACGCTATGCTGGCACGGCATTTCAAGCCACAGCCTCACCGAATCGAGCATCATTCCCATCTACCATAGCCCCGGAATTTACTTTGAACCTACTAACAATATTAACTTTTACAGTGATCATTGGAAAGTTATCACTCATGTCGATTTAATCTCTTTAGAACCTTATCTTAACAAAATAGAAACTCTATTACATGAAACTCTGAATCTCTGTAACAAAATTCAATCAGAAGATTCACTAGATTTTAACATGTGCAAGGACATGTCTAATCCCATTGAAGTTTTGATTCAATCCAATTACATTAAATTACAATCGCTATCACATATCATCTCTAATAAATCAACAAATAAAATAAAACGCTCTTTAGAGTTTGGAGGAGAAATCTTAAAGTTCTTTTTTGGCACATTAGATGCAGACGACGCTAGAAAATATGATGCTGCAATTGAGTCGTGTAAAAAGAGCGACACAGAACTATATCACCTAATGAGAGATAACATTCACATAATTAAATCTACCATAAATAACTTTAACACTACTATTTACAAACTTAATCAAAATGAAAATAAATTGAATACCCAAATTAACTTGATGAACGAAATATTTTCCCAAATCACGAAAACTGACAACTTACTGCTACATACCTCAAGGTTAAATAATCTTCTTAATATAATTGAAGGTTCTTTACTTAGTATTTCTAATTTACTGGATACTACGGTAAACTCTATTTTATTTTCTAAGGTTAATATATTACACCCTAGTGTTATAAGCCCCTCTAATCTTTATCTTGAATTATCTAAACATAGTAGCCAAGTAAGCAAAAGGTTAGATTTCCCAGTTCCTTTAAGCATTGAAAATATTCACTCCATAATAGATGTTTCTGAATTTAGCTCTTATTATTATAATAATAAGATCATTTTTATATTACAAATCCCTTTAATAACACCTGATAAGTTCATGACCTATAAAATCATACCTCTACCTACTCCGCATGATGACTCACATAGCACATTTGCGTTGATTCAACCTTCTAACTCCTATATAGCTTTAAGTGATGACAGGATGCATTATGCTATGATGGACACACTTACTAGATGTAAGATAATAAATAATAACTTTTCTATCTGTGAACTAACTACTATATATTCATGTATAAGCAATCCAAACTGTGAATCTAAAATATTAACTGAAGTAACATTGTCGTTACCCACAGAATGCAACGCAAAACTTCTATATGGTCAAATTGATATTTGGCAAAAGTTAAATAATAATAAATGGATTTATGTTCAATCCAATACAAATAAATTGACAATCAAATGTGAAGATAACATTAGCGACTATTCAATTATAGGTACTGGAATTGTAAAATTAACAGCAAATTGTATCGGTTATTCTAAAACTATTCAGTTAATGACAACTAGCACTTATTCTTTTATTACTAAGTCTCCTTTAGATATTAAGTTTGATATAACAACTGATGACTGTTGTAAGAAGGACATATTTAATAAAAGCCTGCCACATTTGTCGCCAATATCTTTAAGCAAAATCAACTTAGATTCTCTCAAATATGCTAATCATCAAATGGATAATTTAGAACAAGAGTTAAATAACTTAGAAAAAGAATCTCATTTTATTAAATATGGTCCATATTACTCTACTTTTACCTATATTTTAATTGTATGTTTATTTTTATGTGTAATTTATAAGATCTTTAGATATTTTAAAAACAAAAATGCTACTAACTCTGGATGCTGCGTGCAAATATTTAACCAATGTTATAATCAGAAAACTTCTAAGCGCAAATCCAAAATCTCTAATTCCATCGAGATGACTGAAATTTCATCAGCATCTGATGAAGACAATAAGTCAATTCAATCTTTACCTATTCGAAACACTAATTATAAATCTACTGCTAATACCTATAAGACCAAATTCCCATCAAACAGGAATTTAAACTTTTAAAATACTATGAATTATGGTGTTAAGATTTTTATTGTAAACTACTATGTCTTGCTATGTTTAATTATACTTTTATAAGCTACATGTACTCTCGTACATTTATATCTAGTGTAAGTTTTTAAATGACCGCCTTAATCTCACTGTATCTCCAATCTTTTCTATTTTACTTCGCTTATCTTATAAGATAAAGCTTCGTCAAAAAGGGGGAGCTGTTACAACCCTTATTACAAGGCAATAAAGCCGACATTTGCATTCTCTAGTTAAAGTCTCAGTTTTCATTGCAAAGCCAATGCTCAATTGCAGTTATCGCACATTAGCGGAATTTTAATATTAATTTAGTTAGTTAGATTCTGGAAGCCGTCGCGTAAACCCAAATTCGTCAGACTTATCTCGAGAGATACAGAGATTATAGAAAGTCGTTATTTCGGTTGGTGTATTTTCGTGTATTATTAAAATAGAACTTAAAAGTGTAATTGTGGGTTTTTTGTGAATAAATAAGTGGTTTGGTAGACAATAGTTTTTTTTTAAAAAGATCTACGGGGTCGGCCGTGTAACAGTACCCTATTAGAGCGTACCGGCGTGATGTTATGTTATGAAATGGCGTAAACAATAAACAGACATGCGATTGCAGCAATCCTGGCAGATTTGACGTTGTTTATTGAAGAGTTCTGTTGTATATCTCCGAAGTTCTTAATCAGATCTTGATCAAATTTAAATGGGACCACACGAGAAGCACCAGCTTAAAAATCAAAATAGTGAAAAGATCTGAGGTAAAATAAACAGGTGCGAGTCGGACTCGTGCACGAAGGGTTCCGTACCATTATCGCAAAAAACAACTAATAAGTCACGTTTGTTGTATGGGAGCCGCACTTAAATATTTTTTTTATTCTCTTTTTGTTGCAGCTGCAACAGATATACATCATCTGTTAAAATTTCAACTGTCTAGCTATCACGGTTCATGAGATACAGCCTGGTGACATACGGATAGACAGACAGACGGACCGCAGAGTCTTAGTTAACCCTAAAACAGTCGTACTGAGAACCTCCTCTTTTTGAAGTCAGTTAAAAAGATATTGTATCAGCGACAGAAATTGGCAAAAATCTAAAATCCCATATATTTATGTCTATTTCCCATAAATGTCTGTAGCTAATAGAATATCTATTGATATTTACGTACCGAAACATAACAAGGTGTTTAAACGTGAAACAATTTGTGGGCTGTCATTTATTGTTGAATAACTACCGCCGAATATCTTTATAAATTATAACCTATTTATTTTTCTCATAATGATTTCTGTAAAGTTTCATCAAAATCCGTGCGTAAGATAAATTATTCATTAAAACTTTTTTTTTAAACAAGCTTTTTTCGTATTCTTCTTAGTAAACCCTTTCTTTTAATACCCATATCATGGCAGTGAACAAAAACTAAAAACCGGCCAAGTGCGATTTGGACTCGCGCACGAATGGTTCCGTACCATTATCGCAAAAAAGGCAAAAAAAACCGTTTGTTGTATTGTGGTACACTTAAATATTTATTTTATTCCGTTTTTAGTATTTGTTGTTATAGCGGCAACAGAAATACATCATCTGTGATAATTTCAAGTGTCTAGCTATCACGGTTCATGAGATACAGCCTGGTGACAGACGGACAGACAGACAGACAGACAGATGGATCGTGGAGTCTTAGTAATAGAGTCTCGTTTTTACCCTTTGTGTACGGAACCCTAAAAATAACTAGTCTGCCATCTTGGCACGTCCACCATATTGGATTTAGAATGACGTCACTTAGCTTAACATGCATTGTCACCCAAATTAAATTTCATCTTATTCGGTTGAGGATAGCTGCTTTAAAATTCAGTTGCAAGATTTGACCCGAACTCACTTATATACATGCATACAAACATACATACATTCATACATTGCAAGTTTTAACTTGGTGTGTTGTTGTTGTTGTTGTGTGTTGTATGTATTTGTGTTGTTGTTGTTGTTGTGTGTATGTGTGCTCTATTTTTTTACAAGCTTTTATTTATAAAAGCTTGTTTAAAAATAGAGTGTCACTTTGTCTATGAACTGAAACTGGGCTTCAAATAATGAGAGTTTAGTTTCAACCGTGGTATATATGGTACCGGGTTCAGAAACATACACCACCCTAACTTGACCTAATTATTGTATTAACGTCTTATACTCAATACACCAAACTTCTCTTAGGTGCCACAGGCAAGAAGATTTGAAACCACAGAGAAAAGAGCCGCGCCAGCAAAAACAAGAGACAATAAATCTGCTTATGGTTTCTCCCAAATACTTTGTACTTCCATTCTATCTGAATTCAGCTAAGTACCAGTATTACATGGAATGACTGTCTATCTGACCTTCTCAGCACAGTTACTGGGTAACACGATTACCCTTGCCAAGACCGCTCTCAGATTTTTTGCTTGTGACTCAGTAGTGACTATGATCTTCAAATGACTGCTTTCAAAGGCACTGATTAATCTCGGTACTCGGACAATTCGACCCATTGGGATCTATTGTGGTCCCCTTAGATAACCTACTCCTCCCCAATCTCGTTGAAAACTCTCTTGATGAGTTTTACAACGAGACTAGGAGATATAAGCCTATAGCCTTCTGCTTTTGTAAATCCAACTCCTAGGAGATTCATTCGCTTACCAGCCAGTGCATCGCATATGCACAAAAAGTGCTCCATGCGTTCCTGTTCATGTGTATCGCGGTTATACCCATCTTCATAAGCATGTCGTTGGTTCCAAAGTGCTCAGTAAAGGCCCCAAGCACTTAGCGGATTTGTCCCCTGCTCATATTCCAAATGCATTCCCGTGCTTTGAACGTAGAGGAATTTGGAATTTCTTGGAGTGTTTCAGACCGGTATTAGACAGCCAATGTGTTTGTTGTCTGTGATCTGCAATCTTCCTAAATGTGCCTTTTACGAGACACTTCGAAATCAGTGAGCCCTCTCTTGCCAGTTCATCTGCCAATTCGTGACCATGGATTCCTTTGTGCCCAGGGACCCATATCAGTCTTATCCTGTTATGCTTCCCAAACCTGTTTAGGGTTGGGATAGCATCCAGAACAAGTTTGGAATCCACTTTGTAGGATGCCATGGCTTTGATTGCAGCCTGACTGTCACTAAGAATATATATGGATTTGCCTCTGGTTCCTCTATCTATATTCTCTTAAGCACAGGTTATTATGGCATATTTTTCTGCTTGGAATACAGTTGCCATATTACCTAAGCTTTTGCTACATTTGTAACCTTTTGCGTATATGTCCGCTCCGCTGCCCGCTAATTCCATTTTGGATCCATCATCAACCACACTAGACTATCTTCTTCTGGTGGATCGAGTCCCTTCGTCCAGTCCATTATTATTGAGATTTGGACCTTGAAAGACCTTTCAAATACAAACATAGTTTTCATTTTATCGGATACCATGCTTGTTACCCGATCCAGGTCTTCATCTCGGGTTGACCATCCTAAGGTCACCAAACCAGGGCCAGAACGCGGTAAACCTTATTTCATCTCGAAGATATACTCGTGTGCCTGATATAATGTAGTAACGAGTTCCTCGACTGTCAGAGCCAATAGTATCACGGACGTCAGTTTATGTGGATAATCAGTAACTTTTACTGATTTGCCAGTTGACAGTTTGTTGACAATTCCATCTATAGTCGCCACCAAGGCGTCGCTATGCTCTGTGTTTGAAACTAAGTAAGTACAACATTTTGTACTGAAGACACATCTTACTCGATGTTCAATAGTTATTTTTGATCTTGTATGTTTGAAGTCGATTAAGTATCACCTGCCGTGCTTGAGGTTGTGTGTTCAAATCCGGGCAAGTACCAATGTGACTTTTTCAAATTCACCTGTACTTTCTAAGTTTTCTTGGACATCTCAGGCAACGGTGAAGGAAAACATCCTGAGGAAACCTAGACTTTTTTAGTTAATGTAAGTCTAAAATAGCCAAGTCAGAGGCCTGTGGGGTTCTCAGAGGCGGCTTTACTAGCTCTGACACTAGAGGTGGCCACACCTCACACGAAAAAAGAAGAAAGAAAGAATGATTTGATTACCTTAATTAATCAAATCATTTTATACTGAATCGATCGTCTGGAGAAGTTTGTTCCATAGAAGTTTGATGTTTCGAAAATCATGTATATATTTGCTGTGTCCGGTCCGGTCCGTCTGGTAGACATCGCTTTCAGTGATAAGACCGCTGCCGTACCCTGATTTATAATATTGGTCGCATACATTTTTGATAAAAAGATTAATAAAATTCTGCCGTGGCCGAATACTAGGCCAGGCAAGGGATTTCACTAAGAAAAGTCTATGTTTGTCATTGGCACGCTTAGAAGGATAAACACTATTACCATACGAAAAATGAAAATAGGCCCTTTCCTGACGGCGCGATACAATTCGATTTATATGACACCGATAAGCGATTTTTAATAAGCGAAATTTGCAAGTATGTTCACATGGACGCAATGTGATGCAATTCAACTGATGCGCACTTGAATTTTTCTTAGAAAATACGTGCGCAATATTGCCTATCGACGCAATTTAAATTGCGTAGCGTCATCAGTAAAGGGCCTAAGATTGACTGCCGACCGCTGCATCGTGCATCATAAAAAGAATTTCCGATGACTTCAGCTCAAAACAGTTGACATAAAAAAAAAGTCACACTATATTCAAATGTGCTTTTGATACCACTATGCCTATAAGGCCCACTTGAGCACTTACAAGTGGTAACGGCCGCGACTTACAAGTTGTAGGTCGTGGCCGTGCTTTACTATAAATTATTTCATATTTTCATTTTTCTATTACAGCCAAGAATTTGGCTAAACAACTTGCTTCTATTGAGCAATGCCAAGGAATGTTATTTAATTCAGCCAATGATTTGGTATCTGAAATTGATATTGATAATAATTTAAATTAGAAATTAGGACAATAGGGACAACCTCTTGCAAAGTTATATAGGATAAAAATTGCAAAATAAAATCAAATAAAAGTTTAAATTCGGTAAATAGTATTAACCTGGTGCATCAAAATATTCAAGGATTTATGAACAAAGATTTAGAAGTAGAATTATTTATGAACTTTAACAGTATTGATATTCTTTGTATAACAGAACATTGGCTTAAAAGCCACCAGTTATTGTTCAATTTAAATAATCACCAGGTTGGTAGTTCATTCAGCTGGTGGCTCATTGATTTTAGTAAGTAACCAGCTTAAATTTAAAGACCGTAAGGATATTGTGAGCCTATCTGTTGAGCGGACAGTTGAAATAGCTTGTATAGAATTGGAGCAGTTTATTGTATTAAGCGTATACAGACCGCCTTCAGGATTGTATGACTGCTTTGAAAAGGTAATGGATGAAGTGTTACACAAGATTTGTAACTCGAATAAATCCATTATCACTTGTGGTGATTTTAACGTTAATTTATTAGAAAACTCAGCTTCTTGTAGTAAAATAATAAGTCTGTTTCAGTCCTACAATCTTGTAAACCTATTTTTGGAGCCCACAAGAATAACCCCAACTAGTGCTACATGCTTAGATAATATTTATACTAATGTTACACCAGTCCACAAAGAAATTATAAATTTACTAGATTCTGATCATTGCGGGCAGAGGATTACTATACCAAACCAAAGCAACAAAGTGGCTAAAAAGGATATCACTGTTATCCCCAAAACTGCAAGTCGCTTGGCAGCTTTTAAAGTTAAACTCATTAATAAATTACCAATTTTGTCAATTGATGCTGATCCTAATCATCTATATGATGATTTTTTTAGTATATACTGTAAACAATTTAATTCGACCTTTATTCCCAAGACTATCTCCGTTAATAGTAACGCATCATTCAGTGATTGGGCTACCATGGGTATTCATAAAAGTAGAACACGGCTTTATGAGCTGTACAGTGAAAGGACTTATGTAAACACTGCTAAATTTAATTTATATGTCAGAAATTATTCAAAATTATTTAAAAAAGTTTGTTGTTTGGCCAAGTCGCGTTATTTGAGCTCGAAGATTAAAAACAGTAGTAATGTTATTAAAACGACTTGGAATATTATTAATAGTGAAACGGGAAGATCTGGTAACCGAAATATTGACTACGGCCTGTCTATTAATGGCAACATCATAAAATCAGACTCGCAAGTCGCAAGGGCCTTTGAAAATTTCTTTTCAGATATTCCCATTTCAACTACTAAATACTTAAACTCATCACCTTCTGTTGCTGAGTCTTTGCTAAAAGAAAATGTTAATGTTTGCAATTCGGAATTTCGTTTTGAACATATTACTTGTAAAGACATAATTAAAACCTTTCACACTTTAAATGTTAAAAAGACTGCAGATCTGTGGGGTCATTCTGTAGAAGTTGCTAAGTCTATTATTGACATTGTCGCACCTAGTTTAGCTATTATCTTTAATAATTGTATCGACTGTGGGGAGTCTCCTGACCTTATGAAAAATAGTAAAATAATACCTTTGTTTAAATCAGGTAGTACATCAGACCCTACAAATTATAGACCTATTTCAGTACTACCTACGTTTAGCAAAATATTTGAGAAATTAATTTTAGAGCAATTGCAAAGATTTATTAATAAACATAAATTATTACATACCAAACAGTTCGGTTTTACAAGGGGTCGTTCAACTACTGATGCCGGTGTTGAGCTTTTAGGACATATTTATAATGCATGGGAAGATAAGTGCGATGCCTTGGGAATCTTTTGTGATTTGTCCAAGGCATTTGATTGTGTTTTTCATGAAACGCTAATCAGGAAACTCCGCCACTACGGGATCCGGAACAGCGCTCTGGATCTTCTTACTTCATATTTGAGTAATAGGATTCAGACCGTTGACGTTAATGGAAAAAGATCTCCTGGATCTATGGTAACAATGGGAGTCCCGCAGGGCTCGATTCTTGGTCCTTTCTTGTTTCTTATTTATTTTAATGACTTGCCTTACCTCATAAAGGATAACCATGATATAGTGTTGTTTGCGGATGATACTTCACTTTTGTTTAAACTTAAACGTCAGCAGCTGGTTACTGACGATGTAAATAGCGCGATCTCAAAAGTAGTTCACTGGTTCAATGTTAATAATTTACTTCTTAATGAAAAAAAAACCAAATGCATTAAGTTTACCCTACCTCACGTTAGGCAGGTGAAAACCGATGTGTTGATAAAGGGCGAAGAATTGAATCCTGAAAATAGCACAGTATTCTTAGGCTTAACTTTGGATGCTAAGCTTCAGTGGGGCCCACATATAGATAAATTGTCAAAGAAGCTAAGCTCCGCAGCATATGCTGTTAGAAAAATTCGTAATTTAACTGACATAGAGACAGCCCGTTTAGTATACTTTGGTTATTTTCATAGTGTAATGTCATACGGTATTCTGTTGTGGGGAAATGCCGCCGACATCCAGACTATCTTTGTTTTGCAGAAAAGAGCTGTTCGATCAATTTATAAATTAAGCCCGAGACACTCTCTCAGAGAGAAATTTAAGGAGATTAATGTAATGACTGTGCCTTCTCAGTATATTTATGAAAATCTTTTATATGCCCATAAAAATATAAAATTGTTTAAAAAATACAGTGATATCCATAACATAAATACTAGGAACAAACACAAATTTGTAGTACCTACAACAAGGCTCAAGAAAATAGGTGGCTCGTTTAGATGTCAATGTGTACGCTTTTATAATAAGCTTCCAAGCCACGTGCAAGATCTAAGTCTTAATAAATTCAAATCTTTCATTAAACGTAAGTTGTGCCAGAAAGCGTTTTATACAACAAAAGATTACATTGAGGACAAAAAGGCTTGGGATTGAGCTGCTCCAATTAATTTTGTTTTTTTATTATATTTTGCACTATGCATTTTGTTATTATAAATATGATTATTATTTTTTTTTTTTTTTTTGGTTTTCTTGCAATGACAAGAATATTTACTTTTTAAAGTATTATATTATTTTATTTTAATTATTGTGAATGTGAAGACTATGTGGATATTTTTTTTTTTTTTGTTTTTATTTAAATTTATCTTAGTTTTTAATCATGGTCTGGCAGTTTGAGTAGTTTATGCGGCCTACCCGAATGTCCTTTCTTTGGTATTGTTCGTCGAATCGTTGAGCTCCTTAAATTCTGAGTTGAGCTGCTCGGTTATTGACAAATGCGTGCACTGACTGGACAGGTCCACTCAATCTGGCTGGTTCTTTCCTCAAAAGACCATTTCAGACATAGTCTACATGGTCTTCACATGATCTAATCAAGATTTTGTCAGGACTTTAAAAGAGACTGTGACCTCTGAGTTTGTTTCGGCCTTTCTTCTCAGAGTAGTCAGATAGGAAACGCCGACCTCATCTAGTTTTAAAAATATGTTCGACATGTAAAAGTGTTTGTACAAACCAACTTACAGAAATCATTTATCATTTATCACCACTGCTCCAAAAACGGTATGATGATGAATGTCTTAGAACCAAAAATTCAAATACTTGTAACATTCACTATCACGCACTGGGCTCACGTGGTGGATTACGGCCCATTCCCTCTCACAGAAAGGAGGCCTGCACGCACAACGGACCAAATGTGAGTCTTAGTACGGCAAAGGGGGTCCATCTATCCTATCCATAGGGCCCACTTGCACGAAAAACTTAACTCAGAGTTACTTGCTAGGTTAAATTTACATTTTGGATCCGTCAGTGTACCACACTAGACTATCTTGTTCTGGTGGATCGAGTCCCTTCGTCCAGTCCATTATTTATTATTTATTTATTATATACTTTATTGTACACCACAAAAAAAAAACATACAGGACAAACGTTCAAATATACAAGTGTACAATGGGCGGTCTTATCACACTAGGCAATCTCTTACAGACAACCTTTGGATGGACTGAATGATAGGAGAAGAATTTAGGGTTGTCAGTGTACAAAATATCAAAAATAATATTACTTAGACTTAATAACATACAATACATACATACAATATTACTTAATATACTAATACATATCAAATATTTATTATTGTTGAGACTGTACAATATTATCAATTTAAGCTCATGTTAGAATCGTGTGCAAGTGGGCTTTAGTAGCGTTAAAAGCAAAGGCTACAAATAAACGCTATCAAGAACGATCATTTCTCAGAAACCTTAAAATATTCAGCTAAATCTTTGAAGCAAAGCGACGTTCTCTAGCTAACGTTCGCAAGCATTGCGTGACGGACACGAAATTGTTATTGATTTAAAATAATTACAGTGTTGGCAAGCAAACAACGCTGTACCTTACTGTACCTATGAACTGTTCACAGAGCAAGGAATGGCAGAGACAAAACATGATTCTTTAATCAAATATGAGAATACTTGAATATAGAAGAACACTATTTAGCAATTACTTGGCAATTAATTGCTAAATAGTGTTGAGATTTAAAAAAATAATGGTTTTACAAAGATGTTTGGATGTTTGGTAACCATCTCAAAGGATTTTTTGATAAAACTTAACACACGATTATTTAATTAGGTACGTAACATCACCTTTGTAGCTATTTTTCTGTTCCTTCTTTTTGTCTGTTTATTATGTGTGTGAACATGAATTGTTAAATAAATAAATAAAGAATACTTCTTATCCCGGGAACGTTTCCTTGGGATAACTTCCAACTTTCTTGCGGACGAAGCCACTGACAAAAGCTAATAATATTCTTATAAATAATAAATATTCTTTTAACTGCCTCAGCCAAAGTCAGTACTACCACGACACGGTTGGTTTGTATATGAGTAGTATTGATAATGCCGTCTCTAGGTATCTCCGTGCTCTGTAGCTCAACACGAATGTTCGATTTCACTATCATTATAGTACCGTCGCGTCGATTATCCTTTGTGTACTTTCTTGATGACAAAGTCTTGTGAAATTGGAGTATTTTAGGTCAAGCATAATCAGTTTGTATCGATTTTGTTAAAAGCATGTTTGGTACAAAGTAAAAGATCTTTATTTGTTTTATAGTTGTCACAGATTTGGTCCCAAACGTCAAGAACCGGCGACGCGGTAAGCAAAGAGGAGGATGGCGAATCGAGTTGGACTCTTAGCTAAATGATTGAGCTTAGATAGTTAGAAATAGAGCAAAATGGAAAGCAACAAGAAGAGGCCTTAACCCTGCAGTGGGTAACTACAGGATTATAACAACAATAAAAAAATTATATATTCATAAATTTAAAACGTAATTTTTTCCTATTTTTAGTATGTAAAGGAAACGAAATTAAAGCACAAAGACTAAGACACAATATAAATAAACCCAGAACAAAACTCACTTAAACTCGCAACACAAACGAAAAACGAATATTAATCCTCAAGAAATCGGACACTGAAAAACTGGATTCAGAAAATTGTAGACACAGCAATTTGTTGAAGCAGTTAAACTGGTAACGGACGATTTATGCGGAGACAGCCTTAAAACAAGCTGGCTGCTTCTCCTGGCTATCTCTTGTAATATATTATTTACGGACGAAAAAATCAAGTTACGGTCCATCTCGTCAAGTTACGGTGCGAATTTCCGCGGTTTTTTTTTGTGTTGCATGGCAGATTTGTGATAAGGAATGCGTGACTTATTTTTTCGATTTTGTTAATGGCTGTCATTATTGTCAATTTTCAATGATATATTTGTAAGTGCCGTGGAAGTATTACAGAGATTTTTACGATGCGGTTTTGCGCGGTTTTCTGTTGGGTTAGATCAACGGTTTAATTATCAGAAATTGTAACTCGATTGTGGTACATTTTACAGGAGGAAGAAAAGACTGATTATTTTCATATGCCATAAATATTTTTAAGTTCTATAGTGACATCACAAACGTGTCTCAAAAATTTCAACAAATTATATGAGATTGTTATGCGCTACCAACCGTGGTTTTCCAAACGCCAAACTATCGGTTGATAGTTATTGACATTCGTTAATTCTGGTGAATGTCAATTTGTCTAAGCCTTCTGATGCTTCCAACTGAGGGATTTACTTTAAGTATTTTACTTGCTATTATTAGCTACATTGTTTCAAACTGTTCCACTCCGTCCTTTTCCGAAATAATATCAAAACATTTTACATAAAGTAGTTAAATTCCTGTATTCACACCAGAACATTACAACTTTCCACACGCCAAATGTAAAATAAAAAAAATAAAAAATTTACATATCTAGCAACACTGCACTCTTAATTGCATTAACATTTTTAATTTAATTATAATTTCGCCAGCAGACGCGCACCAAATACATTTTTGAAATATATGAGTACTGAAACTGACTAAATGAAAAGATCAAAAGATGTGTGTCGGGAATATTATGTAAATTTTAATTTGAGTAATTATTTCACCACGTTTAATATAAAGTAAACCGAGAGTTTCTTTAAAGAGAGAATTTTATTTTCAAATTGGTTTAGATCCAGTTTTACGGACGAAATGGCAGGCTCTACTCATGATAATCAGCCTATTAATGTTCCTACTGCTGGGACACAGGCTTCCTCTCTGTGAGAGGGAATGTGCCGTAATCCAGCACGCTTGCCCTGTGCGAGTTGGTGGATGTCACATGTCTTCAAATTTTTGGTTCTGGGACATGCCGGTTGCCTCACGATGTTTTCCTTTGCTGTTTTGAGAGCAGTGGTGATGAAATAATTTACACAAAGTAAAGCGCCTGCCTGGGCTCGAACGCACTACCTACAAATTGTAAGTCGCGGCCGATACCACTGGGCCACCACTGCTCTCATCGGGCTCTACTAGTCCTTGTAAACTCTAATTATCTGTATTGTATTTTTTTCTTCGTGGGTACTGATATGCTTATTTTGCATTCATATTATGAAGATTGCATGTTGTACTGATGCAGCATACAGGCTGAAGGAAAATTCTTCAAGCTGCTTTTAAATGTAATGCGAGTTTGGAAAAAGATTCGAATAGATATGAAAAACAAATTATGTTTAGGTATTCGAATTTGTAACAGTTGTGGAAGGTTTCGGTTCAGTTAAATAAGTATGACTCGTGTTTTGTTATAAGCCCCTGCGACCTGGACTTGGAGCTACAGAGTCCTTATACTTTCTTTTTATGAAACTTTCTCATAAAGGCTTAGTAGATGTCACCTTTCAAATATGGAATATTTAACGGTATTCAAAATTTAAATACAGCTAATGCCCCTGAGCACTCATATATCATACTATCGCAATTTACCACCATCCGATGACACATCACGCTTGTAAAAGCATTGCAATTTATAATTTAAAACAAAGGAACATCGATCAAGCATCTGACTGGCACAATTCGTTGCGACTGCACCATTAGACTTATGAAATATTATAGGTTCAACGCAGCAGTGGAACGTACCTAACCTTAATTTAAAAGTTTCAAACATAGTTTTATGTTATTTATCGTTTTTGTTAAAGACCTATTTCGATACGGTGAGGTCGATTCTAGATGATTAAATTGGTCAGTATGGCTGACTTTGGGCCAACATCTACCAAGTAGGCATTTAGCAACCCTTTTTGTCAAAACACAATGTACAATCCCATTACTAAATGAATCGACAACCTGAATAAGGCTCTGGGTAAAGACAGTCTATGAAAGCCAGAAAAGTAAGCAATTTCAACCCGTTGCTGATGCTGTTCTAGAAAAGAATCAACTCAATCTTGACCCAGTCCAAGGAGATAATATGCCAAATGATTTTAAGAAAGGTTGTGACGAATATCCACTCTTCAAAACATTGGAGCCTCTACGCTCGTGAATGTTGGAAGTTAAGTACGTATAAAATCTGTAAACATAAAATCTCTGGAAACCCCAATCTACTACAGAGCTACGAATAACAATTCCAAAATCGAGTACCTAACCAAGTATCTACTTACCCAAATAATAATATACTTTCACCGACACGAAACGAGCATGTAGGTACATATGGGCCGTCGAACGCTTTAGGGTTGTCACAAACGATTATCACGTTGAACACAATGCGTGGCAGGGCTTATCTCTTAATACCCGATGATAGAAAGGCGCCCGAGGCACGGAGGTTAATAATGTTTAGGTGGAAACCCTTATTCAGTATGTGAGAATGAAAATATGTTTTATTATTTCTGTTGAGGATAGATTAGTGTGTTGCTAAGTGGTGTATCGGAATAAAATGGAATATTATGTTGTGGTGGTATTGGTATGTTACGAACAAGTATTATACGTACCTCCATTCATATTCTTTTTCCTTTTTTATTCGGATTTTCATTCTTGAAATCACCATTTCAGGTAATTAAATATGGTACTGTATTTAGAGGATGTTATTGATAAGGTGTTGGTTCATGGACGGTTTAGAGCTCAAGTGTATGCGGTATGTCTTCGCAGACGCATTGATGCATGAGAACCTTATTAACCTAATAGCAATCCGAGTTCACATGGTTGAATTTCAGGTCAAAAATATTTAAACTTTAAGACACACCAAGAAAAATATACACTTGACTGACGTCAGAGATCAGCTAAACACAAAGTTTTCAAGCCTAAAATAACACATAAACATTCTATACAATTCCCAATGCTGGGCACAGGCCACATCTTTGTGAGAGGGAGTGCCCAATAACATACCATGCATCATATACCACATCTTCGAAAGTTTAGTTCTTTCAAGGCATGTCTTTGTCGTTCGTCAGTTTCCTCACGATGTTTTCCTTTACCGTTTTGAAAACAGTGGTATTTATTGAGCTAGGAATTTTCTACTTTCAATGAAGAAGAGCTCGCAGTGCATGTCTAGTGATGGATCGCTGACGTGCGTCTACCAGCACGCTGCGAACTGTTTCCTTTAATTAACTGTTCCTCGCGTGATCACGTAACTACAGGAACACAATAGTTATAAGAACATTACTTATAAGAGCTGATTGGTGTTTTAACTAAATATAAAAGCCAGCCAAGTGAGAGTCGGACTCGTGCACTAAGGGTTCCGTACACAGGGTGGCGTCAACTATGTATATATGGGGACACCCTTTAATTTTTTTTTAATTTCCCTTTATTTGTGCTGTAAGACCTTACTTTTTGCCAAATTTCGTGATTCTAGGTCAACGGGAACTACCATATATATTTTTGACCCAAAATCTATAGGGTACTTCCGGTTGACCTAGAATCTAAATTTGCCCATAACTTTTTATCGTGTTGACTCAGGATCTTGATTTTTATAAACCTAATAGGGACTATAGACTTCAGTATTTGGTATAATTTTCAACTTCCTAGGTCAACTCGTTTCTGAGAAAATCGGTGTTGACACACGGACAGGAGAGTTTTATCTTATGAGGAACCCTAAAAAACAACCAAACCAGTATTCTTCTGCTTGATATCTCTGGTAGGACAGTAATTTAGATTGTTTTGGCTGAAAACTATGCCAGTACTAAAGCGTCGTCGGTAGATGCGCGTATGTCACCATGTTTGCTTGTTTTGGGGCACATTGGGCAGGATAGGAGGTGAAGCGAATTAGTTCCACATCCACACCCAACTAAACCAGTGGTCTTTCTGTGAGGCAAATACTTCTATTTAGATTTACCTATAAGGCTCGAGCATGAATCACAACTTCACCGCAAGTCAATGATCTAACCTTGTAAGAGGTAATCCCTGAAATTACTGATAAAATTTAAAAAAAAAAAATGCACTGATAGA
Organism: Orthosia cruda; assembly: GCA_964057195.1. Lineage (NCBI taxonomy): Eukaryota > Metazoa > Arthropoda > Insecta > Lepidoptera > Noctuidae > Orthosia > Orthosia cruda. The sequence goes on from OZ059830.1 coordinate 41,891,038, forward strand.
AAGCTGTAGTAGCGGTTGTATAAGTATGAAAATACCTTAATACTTTATTTTCCGGATAAACACATGGTTCTTGTGGGAGAATCACGGAAAAACCTAATTTATCTACTCCGTAGATAATCAGTCAACAGAGATAGCAATAAAATATCGTGCTAGTTGGTAATGCAATCAAAATCAAAATGTCTTTATTCAATTAGGCCATTAAGCGGCATTTTCGAACGTCAAACAAATATTAAATGTAATAATTATTGATTCTACCGTCCATTCGGAAATGTAGCTTGTTATGGAGAAGAACGGACAAGAAAATCCACAATTACCCTTTTAAAAAAAAAAGTGTTTTACAAGTATTTGGTTACAATAATCTTGATGGAAAATACATATATGTGAGAACGATGTAAAAAAAACGCAGTTAAAAGCGTCTAGAGTAAAACAAACATTTAAAATATAATAAATAGGTAATTAAAAACAGGCGGAGGCAGCTAAGATATGACCAATCCCAACTGATGGCGCCCGTTCACGAACACGACACATGGATCGGCACCACTCAGCTCAACCATCATGAAGGGAATCCAATGATCCAACACATGTGCCACCATCAGAGAGACGTTTGAGAGAGCATGACACACTCAACTGCCATGGCACACTGAAGTCAACGAACGACACATAGGTACAGTAAATGGTAGATTTAAAGTTGGTACATAGTACTCACATATGTGCTGTGCAGTTATACAATACAAAAATAAATTGAGTTTATACAACACAAATATATTCATACAGTCTTCAGGAGGTCCAACAATACTTCAGAACTTTTCTGCTTATCACTTGTTTTTGTGCCCTAGGTGGAGCTGGAATAGCTTTGGGCCAAGCATTTTTATCAGCGATGTAATCCCCCAACCTATAATATGCCTGCCTGCATAGTGTGCGTTTTATATAAGTTTTGAATTTCGCCTCATTTATTTCTAGAATGTGTGGTGGTATTTTATTGTAACATTTTATACAGTACCCCATAAAAGACGACGTTACTTTAGCCAGCCTGAAACCTGGTTGAATTAAATGGTCCCTATTTCTAGTAACATAACTATGTCTATCGCTGTTTTTACTAAAAAGATGTAAATTCTTTCTAACGTACATGATGTTTTCGTAAATATATTGACAAGGTACCGTCATGATGTTAATGTCCTTAAACAGTTCCCTTAGAGAATAGCGCCGGTGAAGATTGTATATCGCTCTGATGGCTCGTTTTTGCAGAACAAAAAAAACTTTTTACAAAAAAAACAACCGACTTCCAAATAAAAACACTATAAAGTAAAAAATAACTTCAATTTCGAAATTTGGTGTTCTTGTTTTCGTTTCTTCGTTTTTTGACACCGACTTCCGAAATTGAAGTTATTTTTTACTTTGTAGTGTTCTTATTTGGAAGTAGGTTGTTTTTTTTGTAATTGTTTTTTTGTTTTTCGCTTTTTAGTTGTGGTACATAGAGGACCATTGTAACCTTGAGTCTAGCGTGATCCCCAGGAAAACCGTTTTGTCGACGAATTCTAGCTTTTCGTTGTTTAATATAATGTCACAATCATAACTTTTGACAATCGGCAAGGCAAATTTTACACACTTAGTTTTTTTAGCATTCAAAACTAAATTATTAGCAGTGAACCAATTTAGAACTTGCCGCAATGCATTTATTACGTCGGCAACGTTACTCGTACGTCTATTTATCTTAAAAATCAAAGAAGTGTCATCAGCAAATAAAAGCATGTTTAGTTTGTTTTTCAATAGATGGGGTAAATCGTTAATGTATACTAAAAATAAGAAAGGTACCAAAATTGAACCCTGGGGTACCCCCATTTTCACGTTCAACCCCGACGAATTGACTCCGTTTATTTGAATTAATTGCTGTCTAAATTTCTAATAGGATTTTACTAAACTTAATGCTGATTGGCCTAGCCCGTAATGCTCAAGTTTCAAAAGCAATGTTTCATGATTAACGCAAGCAAACGCCTTCGACAGGTCGCAGAAGATACCTATTGCATCTTGTCCCTCCTCCCACGCATCAAAGATGTGTTTTATTAAGGTGACACCAGCGTCGGTTGTACAACGTCCTTTGGTGTTTCTCGTTTAGGATGTTTTTCGTATTAAAAGAAATGAGCATTTGATTTAGCATGTTTTTTTCAATGTCACGCGCACACTATTTGTGCGTAAGTTTTTGTTTTTTCTATTGAGTCTGCTAATTGACGCGCAAAGGGTTAATCATTATACTTTTACACGTCTTAGCTAACCCACAGGACAGTTGCTAAACGTATTATCAATTATCTGGCATCCAGTGCCTATTTACTAATTGCTCATACGTGCATAAGAATGATGTAAGTAGGCACCTAGTTGAAATTGAATTGTCCCCGGAAAGACGTGAAATTAACTTTGCGTAAAGAAATAAGTAATTTCTTAATCCATTACCGGAAAGATTGTTAAACTTTTACTTTGAATAACCAATTTGGCAGGTAATTTTGACATTTTTGGGTTTTTTAGGGTTCTGTAGTCAACAAGGAACCCCTATAGTTTCACGTTATATTTACTTACCTTACAGCTTTGACAATGATGATGATGATACATATTAATCACACCGACAAAGCGGCAAAATAAAACATTAAATTTTTCTTTTTGTCTAAAATTAAGCTTTATATGGCTTATTTTTGTTAGCGCCAAGTGTGTGTCCCCGCCAGCTAAATGGTTGTTCTTGGGTAATTCCCGGCAGTAGTATATATAAGGCTTTACAAGTTTACGAGTAATATTCGACCAAATAATAAAATGTACTTGGAAAAGTCAACATTTTGTATATTGATGTATTGGGACAACAGCTTTCGAACGACAATTTCGTCCCTTAGTTAAATAAATGTTCAGTGCTTTCTTGTTTATGAACGTTAGTAATGTTACCTATTTATTTTGTTGAATTTAGCTGTTTATACGGCACCCTTCTTGCGCAAGTCAGACTCGCTTTTGGCCGGTTTTTTTTACTCGCCTTGGATGAGTTTTAAAAGAGCCTTTGCCACTCAAGAGTGATTACGCTTCTTCTAGGCAAGCGTGCTTCACCGTCGACCAAAACATCGCTTACCATCAGGGGAGATATTGGTCAAAAGCGAGCCTATCATTAGAAAAATACCTTACCAAAAAAAAGAATCTACAGATTTTACAGAAAACACTATAAGGCTAAAAAAAACAATACTGAGAAGACTGCTATAAATTGATAGATACATGCAGTACCAACCCCAAATCAATTGCAAACTTGAAGACTATGATGATGATCGTTAAAGAGACTCAAAGCTTTCGCAAAGTACAGTTACATGATCAATTTCAAAATCAATGCTTGAGGGAAAGTAGAATAAATTGTCACAATGTGTAACTCTAGACAACATTGTATCAACAAAAACTATTGACAAAAATCTAACATGTTTGGGATAGACTACGTGAAATATCAATAGCGCTTGTCAGTCCATACAATTTGGAATTTCTGGTTATCATTAAATAATGTCACTTTGAATAAAGCCCAAATAAATAATACATAATAATTCATTTATTTTCACACGTAAGAGTCCATAATATTACATTTATAAAACATTTAATTATGTTAAAAAATATATTCATTTCAAATTAAAGTCAAAGTTAAAATTAAAATTTAATTGTCAGGAACATTATCATAAAAACATTAAATATGTCAACAAAAATGTCGTGTATTGTCAGAGAGTTACAATAATTGTCAAAATAAAATAGTAAAATTATAAACAAATTGAAGTAATCAATAAAATGTCAATGCATCAAATACAAAAACAAAGCTGCAACTCAATCAAGCAAGCACAAACTCTTGAACATTGTCAAACTACACACACAAGATTGACACACAAAGGGAGGTGACTCGCAAAATATTCCAAGTTCTCAAAGCCATTACGACGTCACTTAATTTTGTTTAAAGTTCATGATATTAGCCACGTCGGGCACAAAAGGTTGTGATGTCGTGACTTGGTTATAATGCACGCAGATATTGGTAGGTATCGAAGGGAATTGTGAATAGAAGGCAAGGTCGGCACGCGACTTTGGTAGGGCAGATATGTTTAAAGGGAATTAGGAGACACTTTTGTCCTTGCTTACTTTTGAATTTAGTATGAATATAGTGAATGGCCAGGTACTGCATGCACACTTAGACTCAGTTTTTTTTATCCTTAATCAACTCAATTAATGGTTAATAAATATATTATAGTAACAATGGTTTCAAATTCCGGTTAAATGCTTTTTTTCCATCAATAAAATCTGAGAATTTATTTGACCAAATGATTAACTCTGAAACAAATTTGACCATTTGTGAGGCTTCCAATAGATAAGGAAGCGCATTTTATGACTATTTGAGATTTCAAATTAACCCACCCTCTGCTACTTAAGTTTGGCAATTCTTCGGACTATGTCGATTACTCTGGGTCTCTTGCGGACGTCTTCATTTCTGATTCCATCACGCAAGGAAACTCCGAGCATAGCCCTCTCAATAGGGTAGTTGACAAAAATATCTTTTGATTTCGTCAGTTAAATAACCTTAAAATACTGGACATGTATTTTTAATTTGCCACGTAAACAAAAAATTAAAACGGTACAGTGCGTTGAAATATCCTGTGACGTCACGGTGTGCTACACTTTATACTGACAAAGTGACGTCACAAACCCCCGTTCCTAAACTTTGACGCGCTTTATCTTTGTCAATTTTTATTAATTTGATAAAGCGAAAATACGGGTTCAATAGATATTATTTGATAATCTCACTGACGGATTAAATTTTATTATCACTTTTATACCCAGTAAAAAATCCCTATTGCGCTTTTTTGTGAATTTAAGCCTTCTGATGAGGCCCTTTGTGAGCAACCATGCGGCATGAAAGAACAAAATAAACAAACACTGGCCAGCTCTATTGATCTAATGCCTACTTTTTGCTCAACCGACCTACATCGTTAAAATCATTTTTCTTGCTTTTTTTCTTTCAAACGCAAACACATGAAGTGGAACGCTCAGACACGCAACGATAGCTAAAAGCTAGTGTACATTGTAATCACAAATCTGAGTCGTTTAGAAATTACATGCATCGCATGACCGGTACACACAGGCACCTTGATGCAATTATGTAATTAAAACAGTGATTATTTGAAATTATTAGAGTTTATAACGGGTGATATGATTAGAAAAAGTGGAGAAAATTTTTGTTGAACAATTTTATAGTGAAAATCTATTATTTCTTAGTGCGCAACGAATAGAAGGCAACACTTTTAGACAGGTTTCATTTTCTCTGCCACCCACATTATTTTTAGAAATGAACCATTTTGTAATGCTGAATTCTAATAAAGGGAAGTGTACATACATTTGTATTTACTTTTTACATTTCAGAAAAGTTTTCAGACAAATTTATATAGGCGATAAAAAAAATTATATCTCCCATACACAATTTGGTCAGCTGATGACAACTATTGTATGGCAAATCCAACAATTTTTTTGTAAATTGCCTGTGATTTCCTCGAAAAAATTGTTAATTTACATGGGCAGAAGCAGTTTATAAAAATATGATCATACCTTTTTGTTACACCCTGTCACATATAATATAATACTAGCATACAAATACTTCATCCCATACAAAGAAACCGTGCCGACGTAACTAGCTTTTTCGTCTTAGTAAACTGATTATTTTTCTAGGTACATCGATCGCATTTGGTACCCGTTCCACGGTTGTAGATGGTGTTAGCAGCGACTTGCAAGTAAAAGGGACCACACCGCACAGTTGTTGAAATGTCAAGTAAGAAATATATGTATGATTAAGTACTGGAAAATCAGGCGACGGGATTTTTGTATGGAAAATCAGGCAAAATTCAAATACTATTTAGGCCAATTGGCATTTGCTGATATGTACAGTACTTGTGATCCAAACATAGCATATAACATTTTCTTAGATACATTTAAATTGTTTTATGTCCTTTGTTTTCCCTACAAAATTATAACAATGCACAGCCATAAAAAAACTCAAGTGGGTTTCACGGGGTGTTAAGATTTGTAGTGCTAAAAAGCGTGAATTACTGTGGAAATATAGAAAAACCCCAAGTAAAGATAACAAATCAAAACTAAGGCAATACACCAAAAGACTAAGAAAGATTGTGTCTTTGACCCAACGAGCGCAAAACAATTATAATATTATTAACTCGAATAATAAAGCAAAAGCTGTATGGCAAACTATTAACGCTGCAAAGCAGAACAGGCCATTAGAAACTATCCCATGTATTAAATTGAATAATAAAATCGTGACAAATCCGTATGACATATCGAATGCATTTAATAATTATTTTGTAGATAAGATAACACCGATTAATACTATTCACAAAGATCAGCATAAGCAATACCTAAAATCTAGAGTAAACTCATTTTTTATGAAGCCATGTCTGCCAGACGATATAAAACAAATCATAAAAGGTCTAAAAAACACCAATAGTGTAGGTTTTGACGGTGTCTGCACTAAAGTTATCAAGCTAGTAACAGAGTGTATCTCGCGGCCTCTTAGTTACATTCTGAATTTGTCTATAGAGACTGGTGTATATCCTGAAAAATTAAAAATCGCAATTATTAAACCGATACATAAAAAAGAGAGTAAAGAAAATATGAATAATTATAGACCTATTGCCCTAATATCAATATTCTCAAAAAAAATTGAAAAATATATTTGTAATGAATTAGTAAAATATTTTGAAACCCATAACATTCTAGCTAAGGAACAAAAAGGATTTAGGCAGAACAAAAGTATCAATCTTGCCATCTATGATTTTTTGGAAATTATAACGTCCAATGTCGACAAGCGAATACCGACCTGTGCCATCTTTATGGATATGACCCAGGCTTTTGATCACGTGGTACATGACATCTTATTACATAAACTTGAGATATATGGCATAAGAGGTAACATCTTAAAATTAATTGAAACTTACCTCAAAAACCGCACTCAGTATACACAAATTAACAGACTTAATATTAGAACTAAAATGGAGGATACATACTTATCAAAGGGACGTAAAATACAATATGGTGTGCCGCAAGGAAGTGTATTGGGACCACCATTATTTATAATATACATTAATGACCTTCCAAATGCGAACTCTAACCCAATGACACTCTTTGCTGACGACAGCACTGTTGCTATTAAATGTAATGACAGAGCGTCTTATGAGCATGATATAAGCAGTACCCTAAATGCAATCATTAAATGGCTAGACATTAATAATCTGCAGGCAAACATAGGGAAAACTAAAATAATCCACTTTAATCAGCGTATGAAAGCAATTATGCCTCAGATTAACTATAAGGGTGAAGCTGTATCTGACGTACAAACAACAAAATTTCTTGGTCTTTATGTAGATGACAAATTAAATTGGAAATCCCAGATTGAAACACTATGTAAAAGAATTAATAAATCAGTATATGCGCTACATGAGTTAAAATAGATTGCAAGTATCAACACCTTGTTAACTGCATATCATGGCTTGGTTGCTCCAGTCCTGAGGTATGGTGTAATTTTTTGGGGAAATTCGACTGATATTGAGCTAATTTTTAAAGCACAGAAGCGGTGCATAAGGGCTATGTTTGGACTTAAAATAGTTGAAACCTGTAAACCGTATTTCCAGGAGTACAAAATTCTACCTCTCCCAAGCCTATATATTTATGAGATTTCGATGTTTGTTAAGGTCAATCATAACTTATTTACATTGGCCTCAGAAGTCAATAATAGGCAACAACGTGACGCACTTCGCCTCTGTGTGCGCCAAACCCGTACCACATTAATGCACAAAAGTGTGTTTCGGATGGCTCCTGAAATCTTCAATAAACTACCTAAAGAAATAAGGGCAATGAATACTGCCTTATTTTAAAAAAATCTGAAGAGCCTTTTAGTTGATAAATGTTACTATAATTTGAATGACTTCTTAAATGATAAATTTTCCAAACTCAAGACCTCACAGTGACATCAAATAATAGATCAATTATGCATGTATCTTCAAATAATTTATATGTTAATGTATTGTAATAATACTAGGAATGACATTGGAATATTTTGATTATTATTATTATTGAATGAATTAAATTTGTTATTAAATAATCTATATTAATATAATTTTAAGGAGGACATTACATTAATTTAATATCTTAAAGTATTGTACAGTCTAAAACTGTACATATTTTGCTGACGCGGTGCCGTGCACCACACGTGCGTCATTCCAATAATATTATAAATACACATGAAACACTTTAAATCAATGAGTACGATAACTGCTACGCGGTGACTAACATTAGAGAAAGGAATCGTCAACAGTATTACTTGTAAACACAAAAATACGTAATAAATCTAACGAAAACTGAGTGATCTTTTCTCTTCGTGCTTCAACCTCAACAACAACAACTCTGCAAGTGTACGAATCGTACATTTTTTGGTCCTTCGAGCCGGATATTTGGTGCCACTGTGTCTCTTTACGGTAGCGAATCGGTTTAGCTGGTCTCCCAGAAGCGGGTCGCCCCAGCTAGATTGAGAAGTCGCATAATATCGTGACAGAGGTGCAAGGGTGCTGAGTTCCACTGACCATTTCAAATCAAGTAAGTCAACGATTTCAAGATTTGAAACGGAGAAGACTACAAGCAACGCAGTAGCCTTCGCAATACAACGCAACGCTCTCCTGCCACAGTCAACGACGTGTCAGCAAGCATCAACATGGATATGCTAGAATTGCAGTCAACGTGCTTCGATAACATCAAAGCATTATGTGTCAACTATCGCAAGGATTCATCATCACGAAAATCTGTGGAATACCTGAAGAAACGCTTGTCGTCGCTAGAAAACCAATGGCAAGACTTCGAAGGCAGGCATGCCCAACTGTTGCTCGAACTAGAAGATAAGAACATAGCATATTTCAAGGACGACATCTACGAAAAAACTAAAGAAATGTTCTTATCAACTAAAACAGACATAACTAGCAAACTGACGACTTTGAGCAAACAAAACGTGAAGTTCGACCTAGGTGGGACTTCAGAAGATGACGACAGCAACATACAACTCTTGCTTAACAAGCAAGAATGCAATTTCAACGCGATTCACCGTGTCATCTCCAAGATTGACTTAATCACTATATCGGAAAGATGGGAACTGGAAGACCACTTCGCAACCTTGAAATCGAAATGGGAACCCATCGATAAACTTCATTGGGAAATAGACTTTCAACTGAAAGGATCCAACGAACATTACTACAAAATGTTCACGGACATTGAACAACAATATGATGAGCTAAAGAGGAAAATCCATGCCAAAATCTGGTCCACCGTCCACTACCAGAAATCGACACCTAAGATCGAAATCCCTGAGTTCTCCGGCAACTACAGTCAGTGGATCTCCTTCAAAGACCTATTTCTGGAAGCTATTCACAAAAACCCTATGATCAACAACGCGCAGAAAATGCAACACTTAAAGACCAAGCTGCGAGGAGAAGCTGAACGCTTAGTGCAGCATCTGACCATTAGCACTGAAAACTATAACTCATGCTGGGATATATTAATTCAGCGCTACGACAATCGTCGCCTCCAGTTTACTTCATTTATGAACAACATGCTAAATCTGCCGATCATACAACATGCAGACTCATACAATTTGAAGAAGATGCATGACGTCATTACCGAATGCCTGAACGGCATCTCTAACATCGGTATTGATACTTCAACTTGGGACCCGATCATTGTGCACATCATGTCACAAAAACTGGACTCCAGTACTTTGAGTGACTACATGAAAGAACTTCAAGATCACAGAGAACTACAGAACCTCCACGACTTCCTGTATTTCCTCGAAACACAGTTCATGGCATACGAAACGATGAAATCAGCTAAAAGGGCGAACCCTACAGCCACAGAAAAATCATCCAACTGGAAAACATTCAACAAGCAAACCCAGATGAAGAAACATAACTATAACTTCAATCAAAATAAAACAAACAACTATCATGCTATTTACGGAAAATGCCCATTCTGCAACGGAAGTCACGTTCTGCGCCAATGTGACAAATTCCTACAAATGGACTTTGGCAAGCGAAATGACACCGTGTCGAAACTGCAGCTGTGCAAAAACTGTTTATTCAGCCACGGAAATGACGAGTGCAAATCCACGAAAATGTGCAAAGAATGTAACTTGAAACACAACACACTATTGCACAATCCGGACAACCAAACCATAACGTCAGCGACTAGAAAAAACAATGTTGAAAAACGCCCTTCATCTCAACAACCAACATCTAACCATTTGTCTAAAGACAACATGGAGGTTCTACTGACTACGGTCCAGCTGAGAATAAAATCTGCAGATGGGATTTATGTAACACTACGTGCGTTGCTCGATCAAGGCTCACAGGTGAACTTGATAACAGAAAACGCTGCACAAATATTACGTCTTCCTCGGCGCGGGATCAACGCATCAGTATCGGGAATCGGCTCTGTTTCCAGAGAATGCAGGGGAAAACTGAAACTTACCTGTCAATCGATTCACTCCGATTATAACTTTGAAACTCAAGCACTTATTATGACGAAGCTAACAAACAACCTGCCTATGAAAACGTTCGAGAAAGGTGCATGGAGTCACTTGAAAAACTTGAAACTTGCAGATCCTGACTTCAACGTATCTCGGCAAATCGACCTATTACTAGGAGCCGACGTATACTCCGAAATTATCCTAGGAGGTGTATTGAAAGGCAATAACAGCTCCCCAGTTGCACAACAAACGCAAATTGGGTGGATTTTATGCGGAAAGATGAAACAAACGTTTAACTGCCACGTTACTGTAGTCAACTTAGAGGATTTAACAAAATTTTGGGAGAATGAAGAAATTCAAAAAACTAAAGATATCCCCAAAGATGACCAGTGTGAACAATTTTATAACGAAACTGTAAGAAGATCATTTGACGGAAAGTACATCGTCAAAATGCCTCTAGTTCCAGACTACAAAGAGAAACTAGGCAAGTCTAGAACAATTGCGGTTTCGCAGTTTCTACAGTTGGAAAAACGGCTAGAGAAGAACGAAAAGCTTTCCTCCATGTACAAAAAATTCATGGAAGAGTACGCGGATCTGGGTCACATGAAATTAGCACCTCAGATACCTACTGACGTCTACTTCTTACCGCACCACGGGGTCTTGAGAGAAAACTCGACAACAACAAAGTTGAGGGTCGTATTTAACGCCTCTCAAAAAACTACGACTGGCGTCAGCCTGAACAACGTCATGGAAAAAGGCGCCAACTTACAAAAGGACATTCAGGCCCTTATACTGAAATGGCGAACGTATAAATACGCATTTACGGCTGACATTGAAAAGATGTACCGCTGCATTTGGATTTCAAAAGAACAACAACATCTACAGAGAATTGTATGGCGGGACTCACGAGATCAACATCTTCGCGATTACCAGCTCTGCACAGTAACCTACGGGACCAAATGCGCACCATGGCTAGCTATGCGAACATTGAAGCAACTAGCCATTGACGACGGTCACAAACATCCGGCAGCTGCCAAGACACTCATAGAAGAATGCTACGTAGATGACGTCATTAGCGGCCATAACAACCTCACAGAAGCGAAAAAACTGCAAAACTCCTTGATCCAACTGTTAAAAGGAGGAGGCATGAATTTACGGAAGTGGACAGCCAATGACCGCGCTATACTGGAAGACTTACGCAAGGATCAAATTTCAACTCAAACCATGTTTGATTTTAAAGGGGAAGAATCAAGCAAAACGTTAGGCCTCGGTTGGAATCCAAACAGCGACAACTTCCACTTTAACTGGCCTGTGGAAAACTCCAAACAACTAACAAAGAGATCTTTACTCTCAGCCATATCAAGATTTTACGACCCATTGGGTTGGCTCTCCCCAGTAACGGTCAAGGCCAAACTACTATTCCAGAAAGTCTGGATGAGTAAACTTAGCTGGGATGACATAGTGCCCAGCAACATTGAATCTGAGTGGCTGAACCTAAAAACAGAACTGCCGTTCATTAATAAAATAACGATAAATAGATGGATTGGCGACACACAACAATGTGTCGAATTGCTAGGCTTCTGCGACGCAAGTGTAAAGGCGTACGCTTGCGTTATTTACAGCAAGGTGTTCAACGAACATGGCCAACCCATCGTAACTCTACTTGCTGCTCGAACAAGGGTGGCTCCACTGACTCAGAAAACAACACTACCAAGACTGGAACTGTGTGGTGCTCAGCTACTAGCTGACTTGATGGAGAAAACCAAGGAAACATTCTGTGGATATAACATATCAACACGGGCTTGGTCGGATTCTCAAGTGGTCCTCGCGTGGATTCAAGGCGAAACATCAAGATGGGAAACTTACGTAGCCAACAGAGTTACAAAGATCAAAAACGTCATTCCTGCAGCTCAGTGGCATTATGTCAAATCAGAGCAAAATCCAGCAGACTGCGCCTCAAGAGGTCTTTTGCCAAGCAAACTAGTAAACTTCAACCTGTGGTGGCAAGGCCCAGAGTTCTTAACAAAACAAGATCCGCCGGCAGATATGCCTTGCACTTTCCAAACGAATTTTGGCGGCTTAAACCACGCTAAAATCACGCAAGAAAATATCGATCATAATATAATTATCAATTTATTGAGCAAATGCAGCTCATTGACACAAGCAAACAGGGTCATCGCATGGATATTACGCTTCATTACAAATGTGCGCAATAGGACGAAATCGGAAACTACGTACCTAACAACAAGTGAACTAAGCGCAGCGCGCATTAGTATCATTATTCAAGCGCAGCGATTGCAGTTCAATTCTGAATACAAACAAATTGTTAACAACGAAACAGTATCAAAGAAAAGCGCAATTTGCAAATTGAATCCTTATGTAAACAAAGCGGGCATCATCTGTGTCGGAGGTCGTCTTAAACACTCAAGATTAACTGGGGATATGAAGAATCCAATAATCGTACCACATAAAGGAAGATTTACACAACTTCTTATAGAACAAGCACATTCAGCCACATTACATGGAGGAGCTCGGCTAACGCTGACTTATATTAGACAGCGTTACTGGATCGTTGGCGGCAACCGGGCTGTCAAGAACCAACTTCGAAGATGTGTACGCTGCCATCGCTTCAACAAGACAGATAGCTATCAACTGATGGGTGACCTACCACCGCAAAGGATCACTCCGTGCCGCCCTTTCACGCACACAGGAGTAGACTTTACCGGTCATGTGGATGTTAAACACAACAAGGGTAGAGGCGTAAAAACTTCAAAGGGATACATAGCCATATTTATATGTATGGCGACGAAAGCTGTTCATATTGAACTCGTATCAGACCTTAGCACAGAAACGTTTATGGCGGCCTTCCAAAGACTATGTGCGAGACGCGGCACCCCGAAACACATGTACTCTGACTGTGGTACAAACTTTATCGGCGCTGCAAAGGTGCTTCGTCAGGAATTCGAAGAGTTCAAACAACTACTGAAACCAGATGTTTTCAACGAACTGGCCAAATTGGAGGTGGAGTGGCATTTCAACGCCCCCGCCTGGCCAACTGCTGGCGGTCTGTGGGAAGCTGCCGTCAAGTCTATGAAGCACCATCTGCGACGAGTACTGGGGGACCAAAAACTAACGTACGAGGAGTTCATAACGATTTTAGCAAAAATAGAAGCCTGCATGAATTCAAGACCTCTGTGCCCGCTAACTGAAGATCCAGAAGAGTTCTACAACTGCCTAACGCCTGGACATTTCCTTACAGGAAGCCCAATATTGTCCATGCCACTCTCGGATTACAGTGACGTAAAAAACATTGATTTACGCCGTAGATGGCAGCTTACCGAGCATATGTTCCAACAATATTGGAAAAGCTGGTCAAACGATTACCTTACCACTCTACAAACACGTAGTAAGTGGAACAAGCCTTCTAGAAACGTTAAAGAAGGCGATGTAGTACTGGTGAAAGAAAACAATCTACCGCCGGGAAAATGGGCCCTAGGTCGGATTCTGGAAACACATCCAGGATCTGATGGATATGTTCGAGTAACTACTGTTAAAACTCAAGCAGGAATCATAAAGCGCCCAATAACAAAACTGTCGCCATTACCATTGAACTCTGAAACTGAGGAAACCAAAGAAAACGAAATGAAAAATAAGCCTCCACAGAAATCGAAAAACGAACGGCGGAAGAAGTCAAAGAATCTTATCTCAACGTTACTAATAACAATGTTATCATTGTTTACATTTGTAACGGGATCTTATACCGCCACCGATGGCACGCGCGGAGCGCCGGCGGCGACCGCTCAGATTACAAGTCTGGAACGCGAGCGGCCCATATACTATGACACCGTCGGCAAAATGCAAGTAGTGCACGATGAATGGATACTAATGATGTACTACAACCTAACAAACTATTGGGATGGGACTCGTCGTACTCAAACTTACTTCGAGAATATTCACAACTTATGCCAAAAAACGAATCTACAACACTGCAGATCAACCATGGAACAATTAAATCATGAACTAGAACTTCTAAACTACTACAACTCTATACTTATAAATCCCCACAAACACCTGAGCAACAGGAAGAAACGGGGTCTAGTCGACGGAGTCGGCTACATAGCGAACAGTCTGTTTGGGATATTGGACCAACAATTCGCTAAGAAATATCAAAACGATATTCAATCTCTGCAAACCAATGAGAACTACTTACTTGAGTTATTAAAAAATCAAACAACGATTGTGGAGCTTGAGAATCAAGTATTGAAACAAACTGAAGACAATATTCAGCGTCAATTCAACTCCATTGATAACTTTATCAATCAGACCAATAAAAATATAGCATCCATCGAAACGGAAATGGAAATACTTTCGGCTACTACCTACCTCAACTCTGCTTCGTTAACGACGTACCTATTGATCAACAGCTTGAGGACGTTCCAGGAGATGCTGTTTAATACTCTAACTAACGTCTACCAAGGTCATGTAGATGTCCATCTGATAAGTCCGGTGCGTCTGATTCAAAAATTAACGGAAATATCCGGAAGCCTTCCGAAATCTTTATCGCTACCAGTTGAGAACTACAAAGAAAACATTAAAGATATCTACAAGCTGATCAATGTGAAAGCACGAGTTACTGAAAATTACTTTCTTTTCGAAGCACATATTCCACTTGTAGCTAACGAAGATTTCGTAATATACCAAGCGATACCTTTACCGGTTAACAATGCTAAGGAAACTACATATGTGCAGTTATCAAACGAGTACATCGCTGTCAACTTCAAGAAGAACATTTACGTGTCTATGTCCAAAGATGACTTGAAACACTGCATGCAACAAAAATCGCAGAATTTCTTATGCAAGAAAAACCTGCCATCATTTGACCTACACAGCAAAAACGCTCCTTGTGAGGCAAAACTGCTATCGCATCAAAACAATGAACCTTGTGACGTCGAACGCGCGTCATGCAAAGACACTTGGATAGAGTTACAAACTCAAAACAGCTGGCTGGCGATTTGCTGCGAAACGTGTGCATTACGAATCATATGTAGCAACGACGTCACATCACAAACCATTGCATTATCGAACATAGTGACATTATCTCAGGGATGCGTACTGCAATCCAACGACTTAACCATCTACGCTCAACGCCGATACAGCAGTCATATGAAGATGGATTATGAGTTTACAGCTCCAACATTTGATACATCTATTAACAAGATAGTGAACTTAACATATCGCTATGCTCCAAATATCCTTCAGTCAAAGGCTACGGATCAGGAAATTGTAACAATTGATCAGAAAATTGCAACTCAACGGCAAAATGAAGCTTCACTACCAACACTAACAAGTCACGACATTCATCAATATGCCATAAGTTACTCTTTGCTGGCGATCGCCATCATAGTCGTACTTGTCGTGGTTGGGAGAAATCGTTGTCCACACTATTGCACACACAACGCTAAGAACAAAACTTCGAGTCAACCTGAAGATATTGAACTTCAAGTTTTCCGCAAAACAGAGTGCCAGCAGCATGAAACCGTCGCAGCACAAACAACAAAGGACTTGCGGCGGGAGCCTCAACCTGGGAACAGGAACATCGCCTTTCTATTTGATTGATTAATTACTTAACTAACTTTGTGATGACTTTTCCTTTCTCTTCTCGTTGGTTTCTTCTTTTTGGGTTGCCAAGATGTACAGTCTAAAACTGTACATATTTTGCTGACGCGGTGCCGTGCACCACACGTGCGTCATTCCAATAATATTATAAATACACATGAAACACTTTAAATCAATGAGTACGATAACTGCTACGCGGTGACTAACATTAGAGAAAGGAATCGTCAACAGTATTACTTGTAAACACAAAAATACGTAATAAATCTAACGAAAACTGAGTGATCTTTTCTCTTCGTGCTTCAACCTCAACAACAACAACTCTGCAAGTGTACGAATCGTACAAGTATTTTATCTCATTTTATGTGTTTCAATGTCAATCTTGATTTTAATAAACCATGATTGTACAAATTTTGCATGCCTTACGGTCGAATCACTTGAAACATGTACATTTAATAACACCATTGTAACAGTGTTTTCTGCAAAAATAAATAATTTGATTTGATTTGATTTGAAGGGTTTTATTCTTTTCGTGAATTTTTTTATCTTTATATACAGTGAAGATTTGTTTTATAGTATTTTTACGCACGTTTTTACAGTTTCATTGTACCAGAATATGTTACAATGCAAATTGAAAAATCGAGTGGTATGCCTCAGAAAATTAAAACCGCGCCATCTATTGGAATCAATATTAAATCATGCGTTCAAATAATCTTTGAAATGTGAATTAAGAGCCCAATAATCAAAAAAAATGTGCTGAGGAGAGTTGATTAAACAAGAACATACAATTTTTATGATCAATTTTAGAAAATGTTAATTTGACACACAATTCAATAACAAATCGATTCATATGGCGCCATCTAGTGATTTTTTTTTTTATTAGCACTAGGACCCCTTGACCCTGTAGATCTTTGAAAACTAACTGATAATATTTTTTTTAAGACCAATAACCATTCTGTGCCACCCTGGTAATCATAGGTAAATTTAAAAAAAAATCAGCAAAAACATTGCATTTTATTTGTTGTGTGTATTTTATATCTGCATGCATAATCATTAGCGGCTTGTACCAATCATTATTATTTGTATTCAATATCAATATCATCCAGTGTTTGTACAATAAACTGGGTAATGGGATATGGTTTCATTTTAAATTATTTTATTGCGTGCGGTAATTTTACAACCGCTTGTAATAATTAATTTTATTGTGTATTTAAATGTTTTATTCAATATTTGTGGGTGTGGTTTCGTGTCTGCTCATATTTCAATAGGACCAACTAAGCGATAACTATTATTAAACGCACTTTAAACACTAGGTTTATATTTAATATAACTGACAATGTGACATTCAATTTAAGCACAATTTCACGAGTTTCATTTTGTGCAATTAGACTGATGTCAGTTTTTTTTTACTTCTGTGTGTTGTAAGGATCGTCAAAGATCTTCAAATGGCAGTCGGGACCAAACGGCGTAACGTGTTTTCCGAGGCACAGAAGCTTCTCAGAATATAATAGATGATCACCCATCCACGGACCGACTACATTCAGCTTTGCTTAATCTTGAAGATGTATTTATTTGTTTTACCCTCGCACTGGAACGCCTTGCAGCAATTACACCAATGGAGCACAAACTTAAAAATATTGTCTATAAGACCTGGTTTCCTCACGATGTTTTCTTCACTGTTTTCAGCGATGACCAAGATAAACATAGAAAGTAAATATGAATTGAAAAACCAGCCAAGTGCCAGTCGGACTCGCGCACGAAGGGTACCGTACCATTACTTAAAAAACAGCAAAAAATCACGTTTTTTGTATGGGAGCCCCCCTTTAATATTTATTGTATTCTGTTTTTAGTATTTTTTGTTATAGCGGAAACAGAAATACATCATCTGTGAAAATGTCAACTCTCTAGCTATCACGGTTCATGAGATACAGCCTGGTGACAGACAGACAGACAGATAGACCGCGGAGTCTCAGTAATAGGGTCTCGTTTTTACCCTTTGGGTACGGAACTCTTAAAAGTCACATTGGTACTTGCCCGGATTTGAACCTATGACCTCAATCACGAGAGGCGACGTCTGGTCGAGGGCCACCACGACATAAGATAACCCGTAAGATCGACCCGTGCGACTATTATTAAATAACCATGAGTTCTTCTACCTTTTTAACATTATTATTCAACAAAGAAATTAAATTTGTACAAAAATACAGGAAAAGTCCTAAGAAACCTAAAATTCACAGACATCCGACTCTCCCCTCGCTACATAGCTTGATTGATTGAGATGATTCAGCGGAAACGAATTCCCCGAGTGAAGTAACAATTATGTACATAGTACCTACGCATTAATAATTATGTAATCTACAACGCTGGGTATTGTGAGGAGATCCTATCTTTCAGCTCCAAATTGACGGTAAAAAGAAAGAAACAATATTTATTTGTGTCCCGCACAGGAGACACGAGATAAGAAAAACACAAACATAAACAATAAATAACCCTGTGCGAGACCAAAAAGGCTCCTATCGCTGCATGTGCAACGATATATACAAAAATAACGTTGCGCTGATATTCTGATAGGGCCCATTGTTGATGCCACGAACACGGAAACGGAACATACAATATTTAAGGAATAAAATAGAGTAAAATAAATAAAAACAAAATAGTATAAACACAAAAGGTGAGTCACAGTATGTATGTGTATAAAGTATAAATCATATACAATAAATAAAACGCAATAAATATACGAAAACGTGCTAGATACGAGGTCCAAAATTCACGCCGTATATTTCTTTATTTACTTTTTAAGGAAAATATGCTGCACGTTTTTGAACCTCCCTATGTGGAAATGAAAATATATTTAATTATTTCACTTGGTGCTATTTTGACCCATACCATAAGTAGCAAATCTTAACAATGCTAAAAAATAAGAGTTCCTCAGCGTCAGAAATATTGCTTAAATATGAATTGTGTGCTTAGTACCTATGCATTAACAATTATATAATCTACAATGACAAAGCTACGTATTATTAAATGATCGTATCTTTTAGTTCCAAATTGACGGTAAAACTTGAAAGATAGAAAAGGAAAATATTTAATGATTTCAGGACATTCTTGAAGCATAAGTTTTGCGTAGTCAAACCAAGGCAAATCTTTTTACATACATACATAAACTCACGCCTTTTTCCCATGGGGGTAGGCAGAAACTACAGAACGCCACCTGCTATGATCCTTACATACTTCTTTTGCTTCACTCACATTCATGCATCTAGTCATACACACACGCCGGTTATGAGTACTGCGCACCTGGCCTTTTTGAAGAACATCACCAATCACCATCTCAAATCTTTTTAATACCTATTTAATTTATGCGGCCATTGATAGGTACTTTATATTTAACAAGATGGACAGTCCCACAAACGGAAATTCGTATGTTTGTATGTGGCAACAAAGATGCCACTACATGAACTACCTATCTAGTTTCTTTATATATCGAACTAGAGGACGCCTCGCGGTTTCACCCGCGTAGTTCCCGTTCCCGTGGGAATACAGGGATAAAAAGTAGCCTATGTCACCCGGTGATAGAGTAGCTTCCCAACGGTGAAAGAATTTTTGAAATCTGTCCAGTAGTTTTGGAGCCTATTCGGTACAAACAAACAAAAAAATCTTTCCTCTTTATAATATTGGTATAGATTATTCAAATCTATAGTTCTCGGTTCTCAGTCTGTTACTTTTTCACGCCTAAACCACAGACTATGACCAACAGATTTCTATGAAATATGGCAAGGAGTTAGATGACATCCTAGGGAATTAAATACATAGGCTATATCTTGTTTAAAAAATATATAATTGGTAGTTAGGTAGGGTAGGGTAGGTAGCGTAGGGTAGGTAGGTAGGGTATGGTAAATAGGTAGGAAGGTAGGATAGGGTAAGATAGGTAGGTAGCCAATTGACGGGAACGAAGCCGCGGGGGGCAGCTAGTAATAATATAAATCCTATTAGACACGATCCCCATCACCTGCAACCTAAACACTAAACATAAATCCTATCCAACATAACCGTGACATCGCAATAATTTTGGCCACACGCAATATTTTTTCTGGCAATAATTTCTATCCAGCGTTCATAACCAGCGCTTATGTTTGTGTTGCACGTTATTGCTTGAGCGATAAAGGCGAGAATTGATCGGCAAGCCATCAATGGGGTATAAGCGCTGTTTAATCGGTCAGTTTTCACGTAACGTTTGATAGCCTGCGTGATATTGAATACACATTGTTGAGCGGATCGGATAGCGTGATCTCTTGCTTGTGGCATTGTTCGGTGAAATTTATATTGCGGTGAAAATTTTCGGTAAATATTTAAACGCTTTTGAAGGATAATAAATGATTTTATACTACAAATTAAATATTTTCATAGTATGAAAATATTCATGGATATCTTTCTTATTGAAAAGTAATTGTTTTCAGGAAATCCTTATCCTTACATAGTATAAAACAAAGTCGCTTCCCGCTGTCTGTCCCTTTGTATGCTTAGATTTTTTTAAATATGCAACGGATTATGATGCGATTTTTTTTAATAGATAGAGTGATTTAAGAGGAAGGTTTATATGTATAATATACATGGGCGAAGCCACTGGCAGAAGCTAGTGTACAATAAACGACAAAATATTCGTCGTTCAAGAAAATCTTTATTCTGCTTCTTTTATTTATATTACATTGACTTGACGCAGCACCTGATTTCCTTATTATTTGAGATACCAGTTCTTTCTCAACCATTGGATATCATCTGTAATACAATCCATACACCTTTACTTTTAAAGCCTCTCTCTGCATTTGAATACTTCGGTAACACTTTTGTGGGAGGGGACCACAATAGATCCCTATCCGGGTCGAAGTGTCCGAGTTGTTTCTCAGCCCCTCCACAAGATAAGATAAGAAAACACTTTTGTGGGGCTGTAGATACAGTGATATTAGTGATTTCTGATGGCAGAATCTAAGAGATTGATCAGAGGCCAAATAACATTCTATCATCGGAAGTGTCGCGATAGCGATTGGAAAAATACAGTATGCTAGCAGTACAAAGTAAGTAAGTGGCGGGGCGCCGAAGACAGGGAGTTCACTAAGAACTAAGTGACATTTTGCACGCACACATTGACATTACTATTTTATTTTTACAGGGATTCTTGGGCATTATTGGAAAATCTAAGTCAGGGCTGCCACGAGTGCTAGCGCGGGCGTTTTTACGCGTCGTTCAGTCTTTTGGAAGAAGTTCAAAATCTTACTTTTATTATAAATGCGAAAGTTTGGATGGATGTGTGAATGTTTGTTACTCAATCACGCCAGAACGGCTGAACTGATCTGAATAAAATCATTTTTGTACACCTTTTTATGCCGAGTCGAAAATTATCCCGAGGGAACATATGTTTTGTAGAAAAACTGTACATTGTAGCTTTGTTTAAGGAAAGGCTATGAAACTTGTCACCCTTCTATATCTCAACTCTTCTTCTTCGAACGTGGCGCCTTTTTCACATTTATGTTTTTGTCGAGTTTGGTGACTTTTCACATTTTTATGTTTTTGGTAAAATCATAATTGTTACGTCTTGTTACTATCCAATCTTCGTCTTTTCGTGATCTTTAATGGATATATGATGCTCTGTCTATCCTCTAAGGCATGTTGTGTGTGACATTATTTCAGCTATAATATTTGTCCAAAATACATTCAGATTTTATAACAAACATGATTGCTGAAGGAATAAACTCGCTTATTAAGGCCGTGTTATTACATAAATAAGGCTATAAAGTTTTCTAGTAGAAGGCATCTGTGTCTGTATGTGTGTGGTCTGTTCCTGCCATTCCTCGAGGGACAGAAACTCGTTTTCCCATAACACTCGTACAGTGCACGCCACCACGTGACCATTACTTGCCTTCCTGCTCCCAAGGGCTTTCAATAAATAAAGTGAATTCCAAACTAGAAAATATTGCTTTATTGTATAATACAGGGTTCGGTTTTCTTTATGCGAAAAATCTTGGCTCCTATACCTGCAGCAATACTTTGTTTTTAGCTTTCTGTCTGACAATGAAGATTTTTACATAATTTGATTATAGAAATGTAAGATACCTAACTTAAGAAGCAACTAACAGACAGACAAACAAACACGTTCGTTCAAGACAAGCGTTTATTACTGACTAAACTTAACATAAAGGTGTCTTAATGCTAAGTACATTTATGCACTTCACCTCCGGGGGTGAAAGAAAAAAAAATAACACAATCAAATCTAAAGTAAAAACAAAAGCAAAAGGTACTTTTTCATAAAAAATCTTACTTACTAAATTTTTTTGTCCTATCTTTATGTATTATATCTACCTTACCATTTTTAATTATCTTTACATTAACGCCTAAATCTTCCAACACTTCAAAAGGTCCATCAAAAATACAGTCTAATTTACGAGCACATTCATTCTTTACTAAAATAAGATCATTTTTCTTATAAAATACAGGATTACATGATTTATCATATTTGTCTTTTCTTTTTTCCTTACAAGCTACCAAATTATTCCTTGCATCTCTTAAAGCTACTTGCAACTTATATTTTAAATCTAAACAATAATCATCAGTATTATAAAGTGGCTCTACACCATATTCTAAACTGTTTGGCAAGCGACATTGTTTTCCAAAAACAAGCTCATAAGGTGTGTATTTAGTTTGGGTATTTACACTAGTATTAAAACTAAAACACCAGAAAGGTAACCAGTCTGACCATGAATGATACACATTATTACAATAAGTTCTTAAAAATGCTCCTAAATGTTTATGAGCTATCTCTAGTGAACCGATTGACTGATGGTGGTATGCAGTGGATTGTAACTTTTCTACCTCTAATAGCCTACATACCTGTTCCATAACTTGAGAAATAAACTCTGTCCCCCTATCCGTAGCTATGGATTTCGGGATACCGAATCGTAAAATAAAATTATTTACGAAAGCTTTTGCTACAGTAACCGTTTCCTTATTTGGTAATGGATATGCCTCTGTGTATTTTGTCAACTCGCATTGTAAGGTTAAAATATAACAATTTCCTGACTCGTCCCTGTCCAAAGGTCCAACTAAGTCAAGGAAAACTTTTTCAAAGGCAGCTAATGCTGTAGTAGTTATAGTCATGGGTTGTCTCGTATATTTACTTTGTTTCATTTTCTGACACATCTCACATTTACTTATAAACTTACGAATATCCATATCAAGACCTGGCCAATAATATTTTCTTTTAATATTATTCGCCATTCTATTCATACCCGCATGTCCACTCGTGGGCAATAAATGATAGTTATTCAAAATAAATTATTTTTCCTTTTCGTCATATATTCTTTCAATTCCTCTCAAAATACATATTCGGGGCCCGCTCCATTTCTTTAAGGATTTAATTTCACTACATAAACCTCTTATAAATTCATTATTATTATCATCTTTCACTATGCATAGTTCTTTTACTTCTATTCTTTTACAAAACTCCTTTAACTTAGTCGCAAATTCGGCTCGCGAGAAATGCAATCTAAAGTCAAGGTTAATACACAATAGCATTTTGCTTGGTATATAAACAAAACAATCCTTTTGTTCCCCTATCATATTTTCTCTTTTATACTTCCTTATAATTTTTTCCTCTACTAACTTCATTTCAATAGAATCACATGGCTGTCTTAGTAATTCCACGACCCTTGGTTGATCAGGCCAATTGTCAGTGGGTTTACTAAACACAGTTTGTTTTTTCTTACAACTCTCTTCCAACCTCCTCTTTTGTCCTCTAGTTGTTACAGCTAAAATTTGCTCTTTCATATTCTTTAATTCATTCGATGTTATGCATATCCTTGATAAAGCATCCGCAATCACATTGTCCTTACCTTTCACATAGACTATCTTAAAATCATATTCTTCAAGTATTAACCTGAATTTGATTAATCTGCTAGAAGGGTCCTTCATACCGAATAAATAAACTAATGGTTTGTGGTCTGTCATAATAGTAAACGTTCTGGCAAATAGATACGGTCTGAAATATTTTACTGCCCATACTATGGCTGTTAATTCTTTCTGTATTACTGGATAATTTTTCTCTGCCTTATTTATCGGTCTGCTGGCATAAGCAACAGGTTTCATATTCTTGTTACACAATACAGCTCCTACTGCCAGATCAGATGCGTCTGTTTGTAATATAAATTCATTGTTTGGCGAGTAATCTGGATATTGTAATATAGGAGGCGTCGTTAATGACGTTTTTAGAAAATTAAATGCATTTTGACATTCCAAACTCCAAATAAAAGGTTCATCTTTCTTTAGCAATCGATTCAAAGGCATAGTAATTGTTGCAAAGGACGGCACGAATTTCCTATAGTAGTTGCAGAAGGCAACAAACCGTCTCACTTCATCCACGTCTTTTGGTATTGGAAAATTTTCTAAAACTTTAGTTTTGTCAGGGTCAGGCGAAACACCGTCAGCAGAAACTACATGACCCAGATATAAAATTTCTTTCTTCAAGAATTGACATTTAGTAGGATTCAATTTTAAGTTAACCTTCCTCAGTCTTTCAAAAACATCAATAAGATTTTGATTATGTATAGTTAAAGATCTTCCAAAAACGATTACGTCATCTAAATAAACAAAACACTTCTCAAAAGCTAATCCTGACATCGCAATTGACATAACTCTACTAAATGCACTACAAGATGTCTTAAGACCCATTGGTAATCGTTTTAATTGGTAATGTCCTGTACTGGTTGAAAATGCAGTATATTTACGGCTTTCAGGTGCCAGTTTCACTTGATAATATCCTTGTTGAAGGTCTAAATGAGTAAAATAGATTGAGCCAGATAAAGAGTCTAAAATATCTGTAATGTTTGGCAAAGGGAATTTGTCATCTACAATATTTTCATTTAATTTCCGAAAATCAATTACTAAACGCCACTTTTGAGATCCCTCTGTCTTTTTTGGAACTAGTAGTATTGGGCTAGACCATTCGCTAGTTGATACTTCTATAATATCATCCTTAAGCATATTATCAATTTGCTTATTTACTTCCGGCTTTAAGGCTTGTGGTAACCTGTACGGTTTATTATAAATAGGATTAATGTTACTCTTCAACGTTATTGATTGTTCGCAAATATTTGTTGTTTCTAACTTATCTCCGGGTAAAAAGAAAATATCAGAATATTTAGTACATATTTTCTCAATGGATTCTTTTTCTTCTCTGTTTAAATGTTGTAATTCTAAAATAGGTAATAAAGTAATGGCTCTTTTTAAACTACTTTCATGTTTGCTAAATTCAAAAGTGTGGTAGTCCTCTAAGGCCTCTACGTTTAATACAAAATTGTTTAAACTAACTTCTTCATCTCGAGTATTTAAAATTTTTATAGGCAATCTTTTATTTTTAGGCCTAACTATAGTACCTGCTAGGAAAACATCCTTTTCTAACTCTCTAGCGCTAACAAAGCAATCACCTTCCACTTCCGTATTTAAATAAACATAATGGATGGTTTCACTTCGAGGTGGGATCAGTAATGAATTACTGTAATCCGGTTTGTCAAATATTGGTTGAATATAATATTTTTCTCCTATCTGTAGCGTTAACATATTTTCATTTAAATCAATATTAGCTTTATACCTTTTCATAAAGTCTAATCCTAATATTCCATCAACGGTTATCGGTAAAGTTTTAAAAATATGAAACTTAATTTGAAATGAGTCAGTTTCAGAAGCATATAAATCGAGCACAACATATCCTGTAGAGTAAACCTTACCTCCAATTCCATTGAGCTAAATTATTGCTAAACACTTGGGTTCTCTTTGGAAGTTCTTCTTCCTTAATAATAGAAATGGATGCGCCTGTATCTAATAATAGTATAAGCTTTTTACCGTTAATATAGAAGTTAACAAATTTAAAATTACCTGTACTGGTATTATAAACAAAATTATTAATCACGAAAAAACTGATTCTTATCAGACTTTTGTTCCAAATTATTTGTAATTCGTGCTTGAGTATTATCACTCTGTGGCGGGATCGTCACTTTGTAAAAACCTTGGCCACCACGTCTATTATAGTAATAACCCTGTCTGTTATACTGTCCTCTGCCGCGGGGGCCGTACCGGAAAGGTCTGGAGTGACCTTGGTATCTATTTGAGTGGTAAACAAAATTATTAAAATTATTTTGATAATGACCTCTGTTGTTATTTTGATAAATTTGACGACCACGTCCCCTATTTTGTCTCGAGGGCTTAGAAAAACGATAATTGTGCCTACCTCGAAAGGTTGAC
Source organism: Orthosia cruda (assembly GCA_964057195.1). Classification (NCBI taxonomy): domain Eukaryota; kingdom Metazoa; phylum Arthropoda; class Insecta; order Lepidoptera; family Noctuidae; genus Orthosia; species Orthosia cruda. The sequence goes on from OZ059830.1 coordinate 41,917,493, forward strand.
GTCATCTCCATTACCTCAGCAGGCCTGGAAGAAGACGATGATGGCTGGGACTCGTCCTTGGCTGCCTGAATTGCGTCCTTCAGATCTGTGTAGTTGCGTGCAGCGATGATCGTGCCCAACCTTTCACTCTTAAGTCCATCTGTAAACTTTTTCACGGCCATTTTTTCATTAATTGGCTTCAGAATAGCGCATTTGGCAGTGTCTCCTTCAGCCTGAGAAATATTTAAATCTGTTAATAATCTTTCAAGTTCAGACCCGTATTCCTCGATAGTCCTATAGCCTTGGTTCAGTGATTGAATTTGATTTTGAACCGCAGTGAAGGATTTTTTTATTAATAGTTTTTTTCTAAAATCCTTAATCATGTCACTTATTGTGGAGTAAGTGTCTGCTACTCGCAACTTGGCATTTTCAGATAACCTACCCTTTAGTATAAACTTAATTAATAACTGTTGTCCTACATCACTAAGCATGTCTGCATACATCTCCACCGCATCAATCAATCGCTTTGTTGTATTTTCCTTATCATCTAATATAGGTATTAACATACACGCAGTTTTTATATCAAATTCCATCGTTTCTGATGTTAGTTCTAAGCTAGACAAAGTACACAATTTAGATATTTCATGAAATAAAGCACAAATCTTATTGTACGTCACATTAATTAATTCAATTTCCGATTTCTTTATTATGTCACCTAAAGAAGAAAATAAGGAGGTTTTTTGCACGTGTTTTCGATTTCCGTGTTGGTATTTTTAGAATGAAATTTTTTTTTGCGGGGGGAGGTAAACGGTTAAGGAAGGGGGGTAAATCCAATCTTGTTCTCCTGGATGAAGTAGCGGTGGGCAGGGGGCAATTTTTTTGTCAGAAATGCGCTAACTCCAACCGTTTCTGAGATATGAGGGTTTTAAAATTTTTGTTGGTCGTAATTTTTTGCCTTTTATCGGTCTCTCTGAGCTGTTTCTGTGACAATGGTGATCAATGTGGACCTTATGCTAATGAGAATAAGGGTCACTTTTGCTTGTCAAAGAAAAGCGACCTTATTTCAATGTGAATAAGGGTATTTTTGTTTTGTTTTTTAGAGTTTTATTAATCGTAAATAAATGCGGGTTTGGCTCGCTACGTTTTCGAGTTTTTAATTTAGAGTTTTATTAATCGTAAATAAATGCGGGTTTGGCTCGCTACTTCTTCTCGAAACTTTATCAAGTTTTAATCACAATATCCATACGTGTCAAAATTACAAACAAAGAATTACTCAATGGTATATTGCGAACGACATCGACGATGCTTTGGATTCATCGGGTGTGAAAAGGCGGGCGATATTGCTAAGTGCGTTTACAGACAGTAACTAGCTGCTGACTCGGCGTTACCGAAGGAATTAACCCAAGTGCCGTATGAAGACATCTTGATACACCTCGAAAAGCACTTTACCCCAGAAAAATGTGGTTTTGTCGACAATACATATTTTACGCAGCTACTCAAGTCGTGGAAGAAACGTACAATCAGTGGGTCGCCAGGCTCCGTAGGCTTACTACGCATTGGAAATTCCTGAACGTGGAAGAGGCGCTTCTTGACCGGTTCGTCATGGGAATGCAACCGGGGCCCGGAGAAAGACAAGCTAAAGACAAGAGAGAGAAGAAAAAGACAAAGAATTTTATTATATCCCCTTTTTAGGGTTCCGTACCTCGAAAGGAAAAACGGAACCCTTAATAGGATCCCTTTGTTATCCGTCCGTCTGTCTGTCTGTCAAGACCCTTTTTCTCAGAAACGCGTCGAGGTATCCAGCTAAAATTAATATCATATACTCAGGTCTATAATACCTTTAAGCTGAGGTTTGTACGGAACCCTCGGTGCGCGAGTCCGACTCGCACTTGGCCGGTTTTTTGTGTTTTGGCGTATTCTTTGCGCGTGTATTTGTCAAGCTAGAGGAAGGAATTATATGCAAATATGAGGGTGGTTGCATCAACTCCTGACAATAAAAGCCAAAAAGCCAGCTTGACAAACATATTCAGTGTGTTTTCAACCTACCGTTGTTTCACTTGTCACCCTCGTTCGCATATCTATCAATACATTAAACTTTTAAAAACAAAAAAAAAACACTTTACAGTGAATATCAACCCATCTTAACCATTGTCAGTGTAGACCATTAGGTAAAATAAATTATCATCAATCCATCGTGGCTTAGTGTGAATCCTCTTCACAAAATATGCCTCACCTTCTATCCTGCTCATCATGCACAATCATCTGTACCTTTCAAAAACGAAGCAAACGACAGAACTGTCTAGTAAAGAGTTGAGTCGTCTGTAAGGTTTTTCTGAAATGATGTGCAATGATGGGCACCTAACAAAAACGCGCTTAAGTTTTTAAAGTGCCAACAGTTATAGTGATTTTTTCTGAAAACTCTTACATATACAATAAAAAAGACGGAAGAAGAAGAGGCAGGTGAAATGTGATTCAATCACATGCAAAAATCACAGAGAATATCTACCTAATCGTGATCCTTTGTCTGTTCACCCGTATGTCACGAGACTTATTGCAATAACCTCAGCGTAATGTGCTTTTATATTAAAGCTTTCATCGTTTTAATAGCTCTGACAGATGCTGGTTCTTTTTTGATTAAATCCTTTACTAGACGCGGATGTTATAAATCAAAGTTATCGTCACCGTTTGTGGGGAGTTTAATATTTGAGTGTGCGATGAATAGGTAATGTGGTATTCTTGTTTAGTGGTGTTTGAGGGTAAATCGATAGAATTTTTAATGGTGCTTTAAATTTTATAATTTTATTGTCACCTGACTATTACTTTACTATTAACTCAACTACATTTGTTAGATATAAAACTGTACAATGTACAATTTTTATTTTATTTTCATTATTTACTGTTACCTGACGGAGAGAGCTGCTCGTGGCTAAATAATTTTAACCACACGGGTTAATCTTCAAGGCGAAGAAACGATTGCCGTGGTCAGTCCTTGGATGGGTGACCATCTTTACATAGCGATTTTCTTTTGTGCCTTGGACAACACGTTAAGCCGTTGGTCCTGGCTGTCATTTGAATATCTTTGACAGTTGTTACGGGTAGACAGAAGCCTGAAATCTGACACCAGTCTTGCCAAAGGTTATCGTGTTACCCAGTTACTGGGTTGTGGAGGTCAGATAGGCAGTCACTCCATGTAAAACTCTGGTACTCATGTGAATCCAGTTAGACTGGATACCGACCCCAATTTAGCTGGGAAAAGGCTAGGCAGATTGATTGATTGTGACCTGACATTATTGGCTGCCTCCTTGGTCTAGTGGTCGCAAGCGCCACTGCTGAGTTTGAAGTCCTGGGTTCGATTCCCGGATCGAGCAAAGTGAAATTGGGTTTTCTATCTAGAAATTCTCAGTAGCAGGACGGATTGCTGGCAGTAGGCTCAACCTCTCTTTCATGGGATTTAAACATAACTAATGAAATGTGGGCGTACTGTAGATGTAGCTCTGCCTAACCTTAAAGTACTTAGCGTTCCTTTTTACTATTATTTTTTTGACGTGGTGAAACTTGTCATGTTTATTAATTAAAATTTATATATTCATGACTTGACTTCTATATTCATACAAAAGGTTCCTGTGAGTCAAAAAGTTCAAACGCGACTTTTGAGGAAAATACCATGGTGTGTGGGATTTTACCTCGCTAAAACCACCCCGATGATTACCATCAGCATCCCGTGACCTCTAGAAAGACCACCCCTGAAAACTCTATATGCAACGCCTGTTAGGGCACATCCCTGGGGAGACTGAAAGAGCGCCTACTCGGAGCCTCGCTGTGCATAGCAGCATGTGATCACTGTTTCACCGTCTTTTCTGGAGTCACAATGGTGGGCGGGCAGAGCGGTCTGACCGTCCGCGAACCCGGAGTTCCACCGGCCTGCAGCTGGACATTCGGCGTTTTAGGCATCTAGGTGGTTGTCTCATCAACGCCTTTTTCTCCGAAGGTGATCGGCCCTCTCACGACCCCAGAAGAGCAGTATCTTTCAGTAATCTAATCACTAAATGAATGTATTAAGCTGATGATAAATTTTTGGAGTCAGAATTGAACACCATACACTAAATATCTATTGCAATTCAAAGGATTAACGAGAATTTAGATAGACAATCCATTAGCGATACATTAGCTGATTGAACTGTAAATAGCTAGCGTTAGGATTTGCTGAATAAAATGTGGGTACCAGTACTGGGTCCCCTATCTGACCGCCGATGACCCCGGAGTCCCGCCTGCCTATGGTGCAGGCGGGGTGTCGGCGTTTTAGGCATCGAGGCGGTTGCCTCAACGACGCCATTTTCTCCGAGTGGGATCGGCCCTGGCGACTGGGTGTAACGGAAAGGTGGATCACATTTTAAAGTTGTCGTCAGCTGATCCACATTTTTATGGGAAATACATTTTTTTTTGAGAATTGACTATGACTTCCTTGTAGAAAGTTATATAATTTCATGGGTAGAATCAGTTTTTAAAATATGGCACTTTTCTTTATACTCTGTATAATGTCAAAGGGAGTTGCCGGAGGTACTTGAATGTTTCATGTTACTTATCTCAATAGACCCCAAACAAGTAGGTGAACCCCAGCAGTATAGGCAGCTTAGGCTCTAAGACAAAATCACAATCAATCAGTGAAAACGATTGTCAATAGTTTAAAATGTTTGGAATTGGTCATTTAATATTTCAGTGCATGTCGATTTCAAACAATTTGACAATCGTTGACGTTGTTATACCTACATAATGTCATTGGTTCACTGGTGATCGATCAATTTTCACTGACGTCTATGGACGTCAACAATAAAAAAAATGCAAGTGCGTTACTATTTTAGGCAAAAAGCTAAAACTAACGTACACGTAGCTAAACTAACTGCCTGATACACTAACAGAATTTTCCATCAAATGTGAATACAGCAACGCCTCCAGCTAAGTGTCAGAAATAGAATCATCGGTACCAATATCAACATTAGGTACAGCACACACATATAAAACTCTGTATAATTAAGTGGCACGATATAGTCGTTACTCTCACACTCGTTTATTCGGTTAACTTCGACTGACGGCACCACTCGCACGCTCATATTACATTCGTTATTAACTTTTATTCAACTTTTCTGTGAGTAACGCACTTTATTTTATAGCGAGGGTTATTACTCTCGGGAGACAATGACTTTGATGTCTCATTTACATTAGAAAATGTCGTTGTCGTAAAAAATACTCATATTGGATGTTTTTAATATTAAAAATGTTACCTTTATGTGCCTTAAATCTTCTGGGCTCATAATGCGATACGTGCCATTAGCATGATAGAAGACAAAGAAGAATACGTGTCACTGATGTCAGTTATAGATTTTATAAAGTTTAAGTAGCATTAAACGATTAATTCCTAAGCAGGTGCATATGGATGATATTTCTGCTTTAATAAACTGCACCAGTTGCGAAAATATGACAATTATGTAATTTCGAGACAGGTATGTCTTTGTTGTCATTTATAGTAAATTAAAATCAAAAACTAAAACAGAGGGTGTTCCGTATTCCGTAGAGGATAACCGTGGTCGTATGCCACCTACCGTAACAAAACAATACATTCTTCAAAGTAATAATTAAAGGGTAATTGTTGAACAGGGCCCGTCTTGATGCTTAAATCGTTCGAGATTATAATTATATAGCTAAACAAACTTCCGTAGATCCCCGACTACAAATAGACAAGATAATAAATGAACCAACTTCCTCAGTTCCTTTCTCAAAAATAGTCTCGCACATGCCACTATATTTAGCAACTCACACACAAACACGGAGAGGAAATGATAACGCAGTCGTCGGTCCAAGAATCCAAGATGGCGCACCATTAATCACGTGACCTAGTGAGGGGATGACGCGGCAGTCTCCCAGATTGACTGACAAGCCCTGCTATAGTTAATTTGATGGTACAATAGAGGATTATAGCACTTATAGTTAGTGATTTATAGCCGAACTAAATTGAGAAATAACAGTTAAAATGGACACGCTCAAGGAAAACCCTGCTTAGGCTTCTGAGTGGCAGCTCAAAGACTACGAGCCGTGCACAGCGAGGCTCAGGGGATACGCTTTTTCAGTCTCCTATGGATGTACCCTAACAGACGTTGCACAGAGGGGGTCCTGGGGTATTCTTTTAAAAGGTCACATGGGTTCAACGTGATGATAGTTTCACCAGGGTGATTTTAACAAGATAAAAATCACCACACTCCTTGGTTCAAGACGCCTTTTGAACGCTTCCCCCCGTTAACAAAATAATAAAAAAGGTATAAAGTAGAGAATTAAGTCGTTAGTTATTCAATACTTTTTTGTATGTTCAAAGCCGGTAATGTATGGCAGTACTGGTACTGGTAGAGAGGCTGGCTGGTTGGAGGTGGCTATACTCGTAGAGAGGCCTCTGCACAGCAATGGGCGAAGTAAGGATGTTGATGACGATGAAGATGATGAGGTAGATACCACTTACCAAGTCGAGTCGAGTCGAGGATTTTCCGGTGTTTAAAGCAATCATTCTGGTTCCATATTTTCTTGGAAACGATATCAAGTCCAATTTAGTATTATCAGCGGATGCCACTCGTAGAAACTATTACTTAATTAAACCAGTTCTTTCTGGAAGGTTGCATCTTTAATTAAACTTTAAGCCGACAGATCCCAAGGGAATCTATTGGAGGCAAATGTAGATAATTGTGATAATAATGGATGTGGCATATCGTAATGCTTATTTTTTTTGCCTTGCCTTGCCGGTACTATTGTCGGTAAACTGACTCACTAGTGAAACGATCTAGGCATATGTACGCCTCGGGTTATTAGGCAATGATTTGAATTATTACTTTTGTTTTTGCATGACTAATATTCACTCACTATCATGCCATAAGTAGCATTTTTGTAAAGGCTGGAGCCTTATCATTATCCACTCCACAGTAGCACACTGCTAATTACGAACGCGCTTAGCTCCGCTTTGCATGTAAATGCGGGATGGAGCGACCCGTACGGCAACGTTTCACATGAATGCGAATTGGCAAACGCAGACAACGCTACTAACCACTCTGTGCACATCTTTTAAGCTTTGGTTGGTCGACTTTACCTAATGCTTTATCTTTATGTCACTAGCACGACAGTGATTCTTATAGTCCAAATCCTCGACACTTCCACGATATTGTCAATGGCTAGGTGGTAGCGCATAAGTAACTTTTCTACATATACTGAACTGTCAGGTCCATTCTTCCTAACTGTACGTTCAGACAGTAGCACAGAGCCACCAGATAAAGTCATCCTTCTAGACTCATTTAACTTGATGCAGTCGCTGCCAACCATTAATTCTGTTTGACTTATCATTTTTATTTCACATCTTCATCATAAGCCTTTGATTGACTTTTTTATGAAGAAATTTGGTTTCAAGGAGGTTTAACAAAACTGAGTGAATATATCTGTTAAGATGCGACTTTACCTACCATACCTAGTTTTGACGGGCTGTTTCCGCAACTCCACGACCAAGCGCGTATTTTGCGTACCCTACCATACCTTATAAACATAATTCCGGTGATAGTATTTAAATAGGATTGTTTTCGCTGATTGAAATCGAATCGCAAATAATTGCAAGTAGAGAACTTGCAGTTATTTGCGTGGATTAATTTTGCATTTAAATTATTATATTAAACTGAACTATTTTTTATTCCGCAATGGAAAATGTACCGGGACTGTCCACAGAAATAACCATCTTATATGTTTACCTACATCAATAAATGATTCTGACTCTGAATTTCGTATGGTTCGATTTGGTTCTCATAATTTGAGCCGAAAGACATCCACTGCTTGCATATCTCAGCTCGGTTCTCGGCTCCCACGTGCGTTACCACATTGACTGGTTTTTTTAGTTTGGCATCTAGTTGATTCTCGCGACCTTTACCACTCTTCTGTTCCCCTACACGACCGATTTAGACTTAACATTTCAATGATGAGAGTGGCAATACTTCCTAACTTCTTCTCATTCAAATAAAAAACCCGTTATATCGATGATTTTTTTTATTGCAATAATAAACAGCGGTCAATTTATAACATTGTACCAAGTTTTTTTCACCTTGTATGGGGTCACCAATTTAGGATATGTTCGGGACCAAATAATAAAACAGTCTTGATGTGCTACACTAATATATTCAGCGATAGTAAATGATACATATACATACAAGCGAGTGTTCATGTCGGACTGACTTAACTAGAATCACAAGATACCTTGACCATCTGGGTAAGTATATGTCCCTACAGATTTGTAGGTTGGTAGCAGATCGTGGAGAGTCTGGTAATAATGTTCAACTGTAATTATTTCAATCGCAATTGAATAAGGTAAATGCGAATCCAATCCTCAACACACAACACTGGCGCACTTCTCGTGGCTTATGGCTGGTTTCTGATTTGAGTAAAGCAGCAATAATCAGTTGAGTATTGTCAAATCATGGCTGGTTTCTGATTTGAGTAAAGCAGCAATAATCAGTTGAGTATTGTCAAATCAGTTTCAAATAATTTAGGAACCGTTTGAGTTTTTTACGTTTCACAATTGAGTATCTACCTAGCTCAGTTAAGTAAGTACCTAAGTACCTACATAAGTATGGACCTGTCAAAGATCCGTTCACTTTCTCTTTCACCCTTACGTTCCATTTTACAATAGAAATCCGAGACATCACAAGATTGCATAAAATTTAATAATATAAATATTATAAAGCTATAAACAGTACGTTAGTATTATATTACTTCATTCAAGATTAAAAAAAACAAGTTATTAAATGTGTTATAATCTTTAATTACTTGATTTTTCATAATTTATCATTTTAATAGATACCTATTTGAAATGGATACAACCGTATTATGATACTATGAAATGGATCGTAGGCACTAGTCAATTACTTCAAGATTGTCATAGCAACCGTATTTATTTTGTCAAAGATGTCTTATCGAAAGAAAATAATATAGTTTGTTATTGCCAAAATCAAGAATTTAAGCTTATGATTACTAAAAGTGAATGTGTTCCGAGCGAGCAGTTGCTGGTTCTTGTGATACCTCATAGAACTACAGAATATTTTACTCAGAATTTCATAAGATCTCTCAAGTGGGAAGAGAACCGACACACACACAGAATTCGTGCATCTGCATTGGAATCTGATTGCAATTGTGATTTACCAACAAATATGGACTTTTGTGATAAAATTTGTAATGAGTGACCTGGGTTTTCAATTTAAGACCAAAGGCTTTTCTAGCCATTGAAGAGCCTCCGAAGGAAAACAATATTAGCCAGGGTCGGTGTGTGATGTGCCGATGAAGGAGGACTGTTTTTTAATATATGTTAACGAACAATTGATTATTTGCCTACTTATTTTGTAAAATAATAAATAAATGAGACTTATCATGCTGTTTTTATCATCTTTATTGTAGGTACTGATACCAAAATCGTATTATACAAAAGCCAAATTCTGTACACATTTTCATCGCTGTAACCTTTTCTTATCGTAAGGATCCTACTAATATTCTATATAGGTATGAAAGTCTGTATGTTTAGATATTGGTTAATCACACCTCAATGGTTGAACGTTTTTGATAATATATGATTTGGAATACAATTACCCAATGACTAATAATAAAATGATTTAATAATAAAAAATAGATATAATAATAAATAAACGGAATAACAAAGCCTTTTATTCTGAAATCAGAGATATAAAACTGTAGTCTATACAATACATCTTTATAGTTTATAAAAAGTTCCTAATCTAAGAGCCTCTTGGCTTAGACCTCCACTAACAGTTTCCACTGGGATCTCTCATGAACTACTCGCCAATACCACAGCGCATCATCGCTTACACTTTGTGCCTTCATCTTGGTGCTTTTCTCCATTTCCTTTGGTTATCGCGAATCATTTGACCGGTCCATCTTCACTTTTCACATAGTTCCTGTAGGATAACTCTCGGTTTTCGCGCAGGTAAAGCCACAGGCAACCACAAACACAAAAACTGGCACTTTCAAATATTTTTGTTGAGGATCTCACTCATCATAATAATCATTCCTGAGGATTAGACATTCTTATTCCGAAATCGCCTAAAATAGTCCCATGTTTTTAGGGTTCCGTACCCAAAGGGAAAACGGGACCCTATTACTAAGAATCCACGATCCGTCTGTCTGTCCGTCTGTCACCAAGCTGTATCTCATGAACCGTTATAGCTAAACAGTTGAAATTTTCACAGTGATGTATTTCTGTTGCCGCTATAACAACAAATACTAAAAACAGAATAAAATAAATATTTAAGTGAGGCTCCCATACAACAAACGTGATTTCTTGCCGTTTTTTAAGTAATGGTACGGAACCCTTCGTGCGTGAGTCCGACTCGCACTTGGTCAGTTTTTTTAGAGTAGCCTAATTGGCGATCAGTCGCCGATCGTAAAAATTGGTCGCCTCGGCCACCCTTCAGAGTCTAACCCTCAGTTTCCCACCTTAAAATTATCGGAGAATTAATGTGACAAATTGTCAAACACGTTTTATCTTCTGTGATTGGCTGTTGAAAATTCATTCAACCAATCACAGCAGATAACGCGTGCTTGACAATTTGTCACATTAATTCTGCGATAATTTTAAGGTGGGAAACTGAGGGTAAGCCTAAATGGCGAAAAGTCGCCCAATCTGGCCACACTGATTATGTAACGTTGACAACGGTTTGAGAATTTGAGAATGATCAAATGTGTTTTTCTCAGTTGTGAAACCCAATTGAACGTCAATGTAGGTTTTTTGTATGACATAAGGTATACTTTGGCATGACTTGACGACGTATACTCAAACCTTGCTCAGCATCGCAGAATACTTAAAGTGGCAGATGATCAAGGGTGACAGATGCTTAAATCGAGATAAGCACATACTTAGTTACTTCAGAAACCGGCCATTAGTCACAAAAGTTAACGGGATTATAAGTAATGCAACACGCGACGTTGCGGTCAACTATACTGCTACCAAGTGCACTTGTATTATTTAATGTATATGTTTATTGATTTACCTTAGTAATCATATGAATAGTGTGGAAAGTGTTTATGAATTTCTGATAATTGACATTAAGTATGCTTTAATGATGAAGTATACAAGAATGCCTGTTGTTTTACAGAAAGCAAAATAAAAACTGAATAATGTTCCAATTCATAAAACTATATAGGTTTGATTACTGTAAATTTGGTGCGATATTTTGAGGAAGTTGTTTCATTGGTTTACTGAATCATGTCTTAAATTTTATCCATTTTTTTATAAATTAATAGGTTTTTACTTCCGTAAAAGCAGGTCAAGTAGAACCCGTCAACGCAGCTTAAGACTTCTTTGGATGGAAAATTTGCGACAATCCTCCCCTCCTCGCATCGTGTTCCTCATTACTGAGGGTCGTGAGACCCCGGTCTTCGTGGAAACAACTTCTCCTCCACCAATTTGGGCTATCTGCTTCTATCTTTGGCGTCGTGGACAGCATCGTGCTGCTTTATATTTGTGTGTGGACTTGGGTCTAACCATCTAATTGAACTTCGACCTCTCGTACGTTTCCCTTCGATCTCACCAGTAACCATCAGTTGTTCGAGGTTGTGTCTGTCTTGCCTGGCAATGTGATCAAAAAACAACAGAAGCCTACGAAGGCTGATCGTAGTCAGCCTGATATTAATATTTAGTTCTCGGAGTCAGTGGCGTAGCAAGTCTTAAAGGGGTCCTGTATCAGATTTTGTTGCGGGCCCTTCATATGCAACATCTTCCTCCAGTATCACATATCAAAAGCATACATTCAATGACAATTTAAGGTATCAATTCTTATATTCAAACTGAAATAAATAAATTAACTATTTTAATGCTATTAAATATACATCGTTTTTAGGGTTCCGTACCCAAAGTGTAAAAAGGGGACCCTATTACTGAGCCTTCGCGGTCCGTCTGTCTGTCTGTCTGTCACCAGGCTGTAACTCATGAACCGAGATAGCTAGATAGTTGAAATTTTCACAGATAATGTATTTCTGTTGCCGCTATAACAAGAAATACTAAAAGCTGAACAAAATAAATATTTAAGTGGGGTTCCCATACAACAAACGTGATATTTTAGTGTTTTTCGCGATAATGATACGGAACCTTTAGTGCGCGAGTCCGGCTCGCACTTGGCCGGTATTTTTTAAAGAATTATGTAACTTACTACCGTTTTAATAACCAGTATAAAATATTTTTTCAGCTACGAGGCTACTAAATAAATACAAAAAGGCGACTTCATAAGGAAAAAAAACTGACCCAAATCTCTAAATTCTACTGTCATCTCTTAAAACGGTGGGAATAAATAGTATTTTGCTTATAGAAAGAAAAAAAGAAAGAAAACACATTTATTTGACACAAGCCAGAGCACACAACACAGACATAAAAAAATAAAAAGATTATCTATATTATCTTATCTGCGGTTGTTGTAATTAAATAAAACAAGGTGCTGAGCGATTTATAGGCCCCCGGGGGCTTGTAGTCTGAGTCTCGACGTGCTACGAAACCGAATACTTTACCTTTTTTCTCTTCTATTTGTAGAATACATATCTGCGTGGGTGAGTTTATTTGTTGATGGTCATAATTAATTAGATTTTACGAATTATGAGTTTTGTAGTTTCATATTTGTTAGTTCTTTGCTCAATATTTTGTTTTGGTAAATAAAGGTGGAATAGCGACCCACCCGGCTTCACCCGTGACAACTTATACACTTCATATCTCACTCTTTCTATTGGTGGAAACCGCATGAAAATCCGTTCAGTCGTTTTTGAGTTTATCGCTTACAGACGCGGCGGGGAACTTTATTTACAAGGTTTTTATTAATTTGTAATAAGTATGTAAGAGTGCTTTTGATTAACTTGTATGTAAGTGTTCGGGTCAAATATTCCAACTGAATTTTCAAGCAGTTATCCTCCACCGATTAAGATGAAATTTTGCATACACGTTTAGTTTGGATGACAATGCATGGATAGCTTAGTGACGTCATTCTAAATGTAATATGGCGGATGGCCAAAGATGGTGGAGTAGTTATTTTTAGTGCACTGCCATGATATGGGTATCAAATGAAAGTATTTGCTGAAAAAAATACGCTTGTTTAAAAAAAAGATCTTTTAATGAATATTTTTTTTATATATTTTAAATACAGATAAACAAAATCTTATTTTTTCCTTTTTTTATTACATACCTGTTGCTTGTTTTTTTTTAACTACATTGGACCATTCCCATGATTTACGGCCTGGTTCCAACCGCGACTGAGTTAAGGCCTCCTTTCTTTTGTACTTCGATAGCTGGCTCTTACTAGTAAGGATAAGTTACTTTGCCATCATAACGAAAAAGGGCGTTTCTACCTCAAGTTTGAAACGTAGAAAAAATAATGTTTTTTTTATTAAAAACAAAAAAATCGCTGAACTAAAGGAAAAATAATAATTATTAATTATGTAAGGCAAAAGTGTGGATTAAAGTTAGATATATCGTTATATAGACGTGAATTTTAATAAAATAAAGTTTCTTTATTAAATAAATCATATTTTCTTTGAATTTTTATTAAAAAGTATATAATAAAATACGTGATACTGCAAAGCAAAGACGTTTCTAGATACGTCTTTTTACCTGACTGCCGAAGAAGGGTAATGTGTTTATCAGTCTATGTATGTATGTAATTATGTATTTATGTTTGTTCCTATGTGGCGTTCTAGAGACGAAACGCGTTAGTCGATTTTGATGATTCTTACGTCAATCTATTCGTCTTAACCCTGAGAGTGTCACTGGCTAAATAAAATTGGAAAAGAAAAATATGGCGGATTCTAGGCGCCATTTTGGGGGATTTTTTTTTTCTTCCGTACCCTCCGTGTTGGGTATCAAAATAAAGCGTTTTAAGAGGTGATTTCAGAAATATAAAATATTTATATGTTTAAATGTACATAATTAAAAAAGAAAGCTATATATAGCTATATATAGCTAAAGCTATACAGTCACAAAAAAAAAGTTTGAAAACATTTGGTTTTGGTCAGCTAGCTCGCGAACATTTATCCCCCGACTGCACAGCATGATTTTCTTCTTGTTTACGTCTTTTTAGTTTGATTTTTAAAAGAGAAAAGACAAAGATATTTTATTTCAACTAGGCCACACAAGCGGCACTTTTGAACGTTAGATACATTAAAATTTACCAGGAAAAAAAAAATATTCTACTGTGCATTCGGAAAGTAGCTTATTATGGAGAAGAACGCATAAGAAACTGTTTTTTACAATATTTAGGTACAAAAGTAAGTACATTAATAAATTCATATGTTTGAGGACAATTCTCCCAGAATCACACACTGTACTACGTACAAATACAAAGTATTAAAAGTACTCAAACATATACTGTGGAGTTACCTAATAGGTACTAGAAAAACATTAGCATCCGAAGCAGTTAATTTAAGACCAATACCAACTGACGGCGCCCGTTCACGAACATGACGCATGAATCGGCACCACCCAGCTCAACCATCATGAAGGGAACCGAATGATCCAACACACGTGCCATCATCAGAGAGACATTTGAGAGAGCATGACACACTCAACTGCTAGGGCACACACAAGTCAACGAACGACACAAAGGTACAGCAAATAGTAGATTTACAGTTGGGTACATAGTACACAAAAACGTGTTGCGCAGTTATATAATACTAAAAGAAATTAAGTCTATATAATACAAATATATTCATACAGTCTTTAGCGGGTCCAACAATAATTCAAAACAATAATGTTCTGCATATCACTTGTTTTTGCGCCCTAGTGGATGTGGAGCAAGACTAGCATTGAGCCAAACATTCTTATCAGTGATGTAATCCCCCAACTTATATTATGCCTGCCTGCATAGTGTGCGCTTTATACAAGTTTTAAATTTCGTCTTATTCAGTTCTAGAATGTGGGGAGGAATTTTATTGTAACATTATGTACAGTACCCCAAGAAAAATGAGGCTACTTTAGCCAGTCTGAAACATGGTTGAACTAATTGGTCCCTATTTCTAGTAATGTAATTATGTCTGTCTCCGTTTTTACTAAAAAGATCTAAATTCTTTCTCACGTACATGATATTTTCATAAATATATTGAAAAGGAACCGTCTTGACAATTCCCTTCGAGAATCGCGTCGTTTTATTGCTTTTCCTTGTTTAATATAATGTCACAATCAGTATTTTTGACATTCGGCGAGGAAAATTTTACGCACTTGGTTTTTACTATTTTAAACTATATTATTGGCAGTGAACCAATCCTGGACCTGCCGTAGCGCGTTATTTATTGTATCAACCTGACAAGTACGTCTATTTATTTAAAAAAAATAAAAATGTGTCATCAGCAAATAACACCATGATTAGTTTGTTTTCTAACAAATGGGGTAAATCGTTTATGTATATTAAAAATAAGAAAGGACCTAAAATTGAGCCCTCAGGAACCCCCATTTTCACGTTTAAGCCCGACGATTTCACACCGTTTATTTGAACTAATTACTGTCTTTCATACAAATAAGAATTAACCAAACTTAACGCTGATATACCTAGCCCGTAATGCTCAAGTTTTAGAAGTAATGTTTCATGATTAACGCAATCAAACGCCTATGACAGGTCACAGAAGATGTCTATGGTATCCTGCGACTCTTCCCACGCATTAAAGATGTGTTTTAATAGGGTGACACCAGCGTCAATTTTACAACGTCCTTTGGTGAAATCATACTGTTAATCATGCAAGATGTTATTGGTATTAAAATGAATAAGCATTTGATTTAGCATAATCTTCTCAAATACCTTGCCGAAAACAGGTAACATGGATTCTGGTCTATAATTATTTGTGTCTTTACTGCCCCGGATTTAAAAAGTGGTATAACCTTACTATATTTCATTAGATCCGGCAAGACTTCTTGATCCACACACAAATTGAAAATTACAGCTAAGTACGGCGCTATAGTCTGAACAATGGAGGTACAAGCTTTGATGGACATTCCCCACAGATCTTCAGTCGGTTTGATCTTGATTTGCTTAAAAGCTTTTATTACTGTTGGGTTTATATGTGAAAAGTTAAGTACATTCGGGCAGGCTGAAACGTTCGCGTTTAATAATCCAAAAGCAAGCAAGGGCGAAGAATTTAAGGTTTCAGTAGAATTAATTACGATGTTGGTTAAGAAATTTACAAATTCTTGCGCTACTTTTTTGTTATCTCTAATAAGTCCGTGTGTGGTCTCAAGCGTGTAATCAGTATTATTTCTTTTATTCCTGTTCGTTTCATTATTTATAATTTTCCAAACCGTTTTGATTTTATTTTCTGCTAATTTAACCTTATTTCTAATGTTCAAGGCCTTAGCTGCCTTACATGTATTATTAAAATTCTTGGGTAAGTAGCAAAATACTTATTAAACGTTTCAGTGTTAATACAAGGCTTAAGGCCATGTAGCCCGTAAAGTCTTTCCCTACTTTTTCTAAGTCCTGTAGTCGGCCAGTCACTGAATAAAAACTTAGGGCATATGGTTTTAGTTTTCGTCTTAAAAGTGTTATTGAACTTTTTTTGAACCACTGAAAAAACTTCATTATACAAAATATTACCTTCATGTGAGGTCCTGATCGCTTAACTTACCGATTAAAGTTCTGTTAAATTTATTTAATTTATCGGATGTTATTTATTTAATTTATCGGGTCTGAATTGAATCTGCACTTGTATTATTAGCATAATGGACTCAAATGCTACCAGTAGCCCACTATGATCCGAAGGCAGATAATGTATAATGGCCTTATCCAAGTAGTTGCAGCAACAAAACACATTATCAATACATGTAGCAGAAGTCAGTGTAGTTCGGGTTGGTTCCGTAAACACATGTGACAAATTAAATGATTTAAAGAGAATTTATAACCTACTGCTATCTGAATTATCTTCTAGAATATTAATATTAAAGTCACCACAGACAATTACTAGTCTATTACCCATTGAAAGTTTTGCCAAAACATCTTCCATCACTGACTCGAATATAGAGCAGTTCTTATAATTAGGGGGTCTGTAGACGCATACTATGACATGCTTATCCAGCTCAACACAGGGCAGTCTAACACTATGTTCAACTGAGAGGTCTACTATATCTTTACGATGTTTTGATTTAATACCAATTTTAATTAATGTAAGTGAACCCCCACGCAACATAATATTTCTTTTAAAACAACTGCCCACAGTATAATTATCATAATTGATTAGCATTGCATAATCTTTCAGCCAATGCTCAGTGAAACTAACAATTTCAAACATTGTTTTTTCTAAAAATCTATTGATTTCTAATTCCTTTGAAGAAAAACCTTGAATATTCTGGTGGAATAATTTCAGAGAATTCTGTTCAGACCTTGTTTTGAAATGAAATTATTGCGAGCAAGAAGGTACCTTTTTAATGGTGGATATACTCGTAACTATTCCGTTATTGGTACCCTCCCTTGTCCTATCAACTAGTTTAAAGAATAAATAATAATAGCATTTTTGCAAACGTTATTCAATCTATTGACTACCTTTAAATTAGTACCATAACTAATATCAATATTAACTGGATTCTTCGACATTCTACTTATGTCTGAGTTTATTGTATAAGATAATAGCCGAGCTAGTTGATGTCTTACCATAAGAGGCAGATACAAAGTATCGTCTGTCGACTTTAATTTATCAACAAAAATGTTGATGCCAAAAAAAATAAAGTTTGTCACTATAGTGACTTAAACTTAAAAAAAAAGCTTATTATAAAGTTACAAAGAAAAAAAGTTTATAAACATCTGGTTTTGGTCAGCCAGCTGACGAATATGTATCCTCCGACTGCACAGCATGATTTTCTTCTTGTTTACGTCTTTTTAGTTCGATTTTTAAGCAGTCAGTTTTTTTTTAATTTTTTTTACTTAATAATTAAATATACGCGCTTAGACGTGGAGTTGCGGACATCAGCCCGTCTTAATCTATCTATTAGTGATAATGTGTTATCAGCTTCTAGTACTAGTAACTAGTAAAGGTCAGCTATCGAAATACAAAAGAAAGGAGGCCTTAACTCAGTAGCGGTTGGAACCAGGACGTAAGTGATGGTAATGGTCCAATGTAGCCAGCTAAGCTAAAATAAGCTAGAAGAGACTCATAAACCAAAGTTCTTTTTGAATCATCAGCTCAATTTATTGCATATAATGAAGAGACAACGAAGGTCACAATCAAATTCAAATACTTAACGACTAAATCAAACCTAAGCAATAAATTAAAGCGTAAACTTACTTAATAACCTCATTATGAACGCAGAATGCGAAAAAATGCTGTAAAACGTTCACAATAAAGAAATGATTTATAAGAACGATGAAACTTAACAATGTAGCCATCAGAGAAAGAATTTCACTTGGTTGCTAGTTTTATCAGACAACTTGTTTTTTTATTAGTGTTTGTATAAATCCGATAAGCCGCGATGATAGTTACTGGGTTTTCTTTTATCGTTATACTTTCTTTAATGATTTGGCGTTTGTGGAAGCAATTGGCTGGATATTTTTGTGGTTGAGTATTGAGGTAGTTTCGTTTTTTTTTCAAATAGTTTTTCAAGCGCTATAGCTTCTGGAAAAGAGGCGTAATAACTTTATTTCAACTTATTGTAAAACTATTTCTGTTCATATTTTGATCACATCTTTTACCTTCTAAATTACCTAAATTTAATCGCAGTGTTTTTTAACTTAACCTAAGTTCTGACTTTCTGAGTTGAATGGATAAGGAATGGTGAAAATACAGAACATCTCCTTAACTCTGCTTTATAATACGGCAAGCCTCAAGAAATGCAGGCAATTCTACAATTTGGCTGCGACATATCCAAACCCTAGAGGGGTCCATTGGCAGTTGCGAACACTGTCAACCAATCCGTCAGTACAACAGTAACTTTTCACCCAAATCCCCGAAGAAATACTAAACTCTTCTATTATCTAAAGTATTCTACAATAAAAAAGAACGAGGAAAACGTCACGGGAACAAATTTACCTTTTAAAAAGCCAAATTAAAATTCTATAATATATCTGCAAAACAAAAGTTAAATAGAAACATTTCATCCGACGCAAAAAAAGTCGACTTTAACTTTGTTCTTCAAATCTTCCTTAATATCTGTAACTACAGTGCAACCTGGTATTTTTGCCACCCTATTTTGCCTATAACTCATTCTATCTAGTAACAATGTTTGCTTGAGTTGGGGCATTTATTTTTTGGTAAAACTGTGGAGTATTTTCAATTCAACGTATGATGCACCAAAATGTAATTTTCTTAATTCTTTGAGATGGAAACGATCAACGAATATGTAGTCTCGTAGATACACTAAGCCATGATAAATACTTAATGATAATTAATTAACGCGGTCCTGCTAAAGCTGTTTTTTTTTTCTACTTTACCTATTATTGAAATACACTATACGTAAAGTTAATGAGTTCCTGTGTACTGTAACTCGTTACAGGAACTCATGCATGCATCGTAATACCTTATAATTTCGGCCGGTTACTGTAAAATCTAACCTTACTTCAGTCCAAAAAATCTCGGGCTTATAGCATAAAACTGTTTACAAAAAATCAGTTATCAAAAATCTACAAAATCATCCAGATTTTTTGAAGCATATTTCGAAACTATCCAAAAAATATCCTATAAAAAGTCTTAAAAGCAACACCATGATTTACGCCAGAATTTAAATCAAGAGGTGGCAATTTTTAAAAAAAATACTTTGTACCACCGCTAGTATTCCCCAACCTTCGGTGGAAGTTTGTGTCGGCAACCAGGTGCTGTTCGCAGACGCTGCCGTTGACTTGTTACACAACTTCCACTAGAAATTGTTCCTTTTTTTTGTTTCTTTGTCCTTACTTTATACGGAAAGAATTTTTTTCTGAACAGATTTCTGCGTTCGTTTTTTGGGCATTTCCGCTGTGGTTGTGACGTGTTGGAGTTTTAACTTTGTGGGAGTTATACATTGACTTATGTAGAATAGACAGAAAGGATCATGAGTTTTTCTTACGCCTCAGTTTTGTGATACGTAAGTCATACTAGTCCGAAGCGGACTCGCTACGTCGTGTGTGCGAGACATTAGGCGTAAAAGGCGTGTTTCTTGTATGGTTAGAGTATACAAATAAATTTACGAACGGCCATATCTTTACTACTTATTTAAATCTATGGAATTGTAGGTGACTGAAAATAATAAATATTAATTATATTGAGACCCATGAGGCGGCCAGTGGACGTCTTTCGGCTGAGATGATGATTGCTTTGAAGCGTGACCTAGCAAGTCACACTTAAAGAATGCACGAAGATATTTGGGCAGGATGGCCATGCAGGCACCGTAACCGAGGCAGACTTAAGTAATGCTGGCATTATGATTTAGACTCGTTTCGTAGAAGATAAACGAACAAAGAACCTTCGACGAGCTTAATTGCCTCAGCGCTTTTCTGATAGTCGTCACTGTTGATTCTGGCTTTCAGAAGTCCTAAAAAAAAACAATGAACCTTTGCCAAGGAGAGAGCAAATGTAGGTTAATGAACAAAATCTAAGAATTTTCTTAGATTTTTTTATCTAAGAATTTTCTTCTTTAATTTTTTGTTTGTGGATTTAATAGAAGAAAAACATTCTTCTTATAAAATTAATAATCGATCAGTGTCAAAATATTTTTATAATGTTGAAAAAATCGTTTAATAACATAAAATGCAAGCATTGTTAACTTACAAATTAAAGTTTAGCAATAACACTGATGTGACTATTTAGACATCAAAACACCATCTAAAATACAAACACTACATTACTTCATTATCCCAGAGCAAGACGTTCACTACAATATGCAAACACTTATGAACTGTGCGGATCTTGCTTACTTAATGCTGTGTGAAATTTTGGGCAAACGAAGCTGAAACACTTGGGCATTATAGCGAAGGTAACAGTGGGCAAACTTAGGTAAACATACTGAACTTAAATAGAATTTTGCAGTATTATGAACTAGCTGAGCCTGTGGAAGTCTTGTATTTATATTTATACTAGCTTCCGCCCCCGGCTCCGCCCGCATGAAAAGTGTTTTCTTATCCCTAGGGTACATTAAAGTAGCCTATGTGCTATGTGTATAATCCACCTCTGTGCCAAATTTCATCCAGATCCGTTCAACCGTTCTGGCGTGTTTGAGTAACAAAAATACATCCATTCAAACGTTCGCTTTTATAACATTAGCAAGACTGGCTTCTGCCAGTAGCTTCGTCAAGGTCAAAGTCGAAAATTATCCTAATTGAACGTATTCCCGATATAAAAGTATGCTATGCTTCTCCAAGTTTTTTTCGCGTATGACCACTATCACACTTGATGGTAAGTGATGATGTGGTCGACGGTGAAGCACACTTGCCTAAAGTAACCTATTCACTCTTGACTTAAAGACCACTAGATTGTAGCTGGTAAACCGATGATGAAACGGGCTAGGTGGAATTAGATCGAGCGATTCCATCATACCTCTCGGTGACGAAGTTTAAGGCTCTAGAGCTTTGACTTGACCAGTACCTCATTGCCGATGAGCCTATTGGCCCGCTTTTCGATCGACTCTAGTCCATCCAGCTGCCTACCTTCTCATCTTCGCAAGAATCCCCAACTTTTTGGCAACCAGGTGAGCTTTTTCCTCAATGTATGAACCAAAATTGAGAGTCTATGTCCACGTAATACTAATAAGCTCAAGATGGTCCATTATTGCACGGTCACATCTCAATCTATTTCGACACCAAAATTCAACAAATTTGCTTCAGCGGATATGACGCGAAACCGTTACAAACAGACTGACGGGTTCTATTGTTTGACATTCGTTATTTCTGCTAGAATGACAATATGTCTATGATGCTCATAATAGATTGTTGTAATTTACTCTATCGTTTGTAATTATCGTGCCTACCTAATTTATTTTTAATGGCAGTGTCGAAAAATGTGAAATTTTCATCACTCTGTTATATTCCGTGATCAAAAAAACAATGTTATAACAACTTAAAAAAGGAACTGGATGAAAAGAAACAAACCAAACATTTTACTTTCAAAATCAAACAACTTAACAATTCACACTTGTTAGCATTTGCCGAATTACCAAATATTCCCAACAGTGCCCGAGGGCCGGACTTTTATCAACTTTTTCATTAAACTGTTAACAAAAACGGAACAAATTTTGATTATATCTCACGTCAAAAAGATAAATTCAGATGGGCGTTTTGAGTAAACTTGCTATATTTAGATATAGCAACTTTGTTCAGTATTTAACATTAACGTTACTTAGTGTTTTTTTTTAACTATTTAAGTCCTCAAAAAGTAAACAAATGATTGGAACAGATTTAAAAAGGTACCCAACAAACGATTGATTGCTGGTGCATAATCTAAAGGTTTCTTATCTTATCTTGTGGAGTGGCCGAGAAGTAAATCGGACACTTCGACCCATTGGGATCTATTGTGGTTCCCTAGATAACTAACTGCACCCCAATCTTGTTGAAAACTATTTTCATGAGTTTTACAACGAGGCTAGGAGACTCATTCGCTTACCAGCCAGTGCATCGCATGTGCACAAAAGGTGCTCCATGCGTTCTGTATGTTCCCCACACAACCTGCACATGGATGTCACGGTTAGACTTATCTTCATGAGAATGTCGTTGGTTCCAAAATGCCCAGTAAAGGCCCCAAGCAGGTAGCGGAATTGCCCCCTGCTCATATTACAGATGCTTTCCCGGGCTTTGAACGTAGAGCCTAGGAAATCCTTGGAGTGTTGTAGACCAGTAATAGACAGCCAGTGTTTTCGTTGTCTGTGATCTGCAAACTCCTTAAATGTGGATTTTACGAGACACGTCGAAATGCCTACACATTGTTCTGAAAGCACCCGTGATTCCGACACACACTATTCTTTGTAACCGCTGTGGAATCCGAGTAACGCTTTGCACTAGGCAAGTTTTGTTCTTGGCTACCACACTGTGCTGCCGTATGTGATAATAGATATTATCATTGTCCGGTACAGCCATTACTTTGGGCTTTATGCCCCCAGTTTTACCATAGGTGGAACGACACATGCCGAACAGAACGTAGAGTCTTTGTCGTAATACATCGTAGCTCCTAGACAGATGAAGCGATTGAGTAGGCCATACAAATATTTGTTCCGTGCGAGAATCGAACCCGCGACACGCAGCGCAGCGGCCGAAAGCATAGTGGTATTTTCCTCATGCGTTTTCCACTTGAGTTATTTATCAAGCGTTACACCCACATATTTAACTTCGGTGGATCAGGACAGCTTTATTCCATTGAGGGAGGGCTATCCTAGGTTTTTTTAGTTGTCTCTTGCTCGTAAATGGAATAATGACTGCTTTGCTTGGGTTGATAGAGAGGTGGTTCTTTGTACACTATTCCTCTGTCATCGTCAATGCCTGTTGTAATAATTCAGAGAGTATGTTCGGAACTTTACCATTAACCATTATAGCTATTGTCATCTGCATAGTCTACTGTATAGAATGGTCCGTTATTGAGTTTGGTAAGCAGCTAGTCTACTACCAAGCACCACAATAATGGTGACAGCACTCCGCCTTGCGGACAATCTCTTGTTGTTTTCAACCTGTTGTTCTGTCTCCAATCAGTACCAATCTGACTATTCTGCTTCATAGCATATAGTCAATCCAGTTGCACGTGGTATCATTGATGCCATAATGTTCCTTTGCAGCAATGCGTATGGACTCAAATGATGTCTTGTCGAAGGCTTGTCCCTCTATGTCGAGGAAAGCCGACACAGATCTTTTGTCCTTCTAGCGTCCTCGGCTCTACTCGCAACATAGTGCAATGCCGTTTCCGTGGATTTGCCAGGGCTGTAGGCGCACCGTAGTTTATGTTGAGGGAACATTTTAAGTGGTCCCTCTCTTAGGTACTTGTCTACCAGTTTCTCAAGAGCGTTAAAAAGAAAGGAAAAAAACTGATGGGCCTACCCACCTTCGGTATAAAGGTGACTTTGAGCTCCCCCCATGCTTTGCGTACATATCTAAAGGCTATGCAGGCTCTGTAGAGACTCTGTAGAGATACTCAAATGGGGTATCAAAACAGATGCCCCTTATTGCAATAGTATTGGGTAGATGCCATCCGGACCAGGGGATTTCAGAGGCTGGAAGCCCACTATGGCAAGCTTCAGTTAATTTTCATCTACCACTTTCTTTGCCGTGAACCAGTTATTTTTGAACATGTGCCGTTTAAGCTCATCCCTTTCTGACTATTTCCTCTTCATCGCTGTCGCGCAGGATTTATTCCGGGATGTGAGTTCTAAACATCACGCCCAGAGTGTCCTTGCAGTTTCCGTGAGATACCCATTCTCATCATTCATTCATTCATTCATCATTCTCCCATTGTCATTCAGGGACATTGCTTTACACAACCTCACTCCACTTGGCAGAGCTTCGATGGAGGTGCAATGCTGCCGCCAATTAGTTATTTTGGCCTTGCGTACCGCCGTATTATACCTCGTCAGCATACTGTCATAGCCAGAAAATCTTTCCTGTCTTTTCCATCATAAAAGGCCTGCCGTGTTTCCTGACGTATTTTAACTAGTTCAGGAGTCCATCATGGTACTTTTTTGCAAAAGGCCTTTTATCTGGGCAATTATCTTCCCATGCACCGACGGTGCCTATCTTGATTCTGTCCGCTTCAAATACTATATTTAGTATGTAATTAAGCTGACCTTTAGGGCTCCCTAGATTTACTTTTAGGTTCCTCCTGTACAAGTCCCAATTTGTATGCCTTGGGTTTCTCCTTCGTCTACTTTCGGCTTCTCTCGCCGTCCTAAACCTAAAGCATATATAATTATGGTCAGACAGAGAGATTTCGTTCTATACATGCCAATTTACAATATGAACGCTGGCCTTGTTTGAAGCCAGTGTCAGGTCAATAACTTCAGTTCTCGCAAAGGTCCTGAAAGTAGGTTTTTGCCTGCGTTAAGAATTTGAAAGAATTTGTTGGACTTTGTGGTAAGCTCTTACCACAAAGTCCAACAAATCCTCCCTTCGTTTGTTGACATCCGAGCTGCCCCAAACGACGTGGTGTGCATTCGCATCTCAGTCAAGTATCTGGTCGAGGTTTACTAACTTAAGGTAATTTAACCAATCAGTCTGTCTGGTTGAAAATTACGTCCATGCATTACAATTTATGGAAGGCATCTATCTTGCAAGCAAATATCTCTTTTTTTTTTTTGATACCATCCCACCGCACTATTCCCAAACCACTGCAACTCCTGAAAGCCAGAATCAACAGTGGCGACCACCAGAAAAGCGCCGAGGCAATGAAGTTCGACGAAGTCCCGGAGAATGAATTTAACTGTCTTAGATCCCGCAAACGAAATTAATCTGAAAAGAATAATGGAGGAGTAGAAAAAATACAAATTTCCACTTCCCTCCATATCAAGCAGGAGACAGAACAAACAAGACCAATAGGCACAAAGGTGTACAACTGAGATAAGCCCAGTTGCCTAGCACCACGGATAAAAATTAGCATTGATATGGTCCTAACATTGTGAGCTGTTATATTTGATTCCAATAATAGGTATGGCAAAAACGCTTGAACGCACGGAAATTTGTTCTAGTTTTCGCAAGGTCTGTATAGTAAACAGCTCCTGATACAGCCTGTACATTATTCAACATAGAATTGCGTTCATTCTGCCAAAGAATACACTCCCATAAGATATGATATGCAGATTGTACATATTCGCAGTCAGATGTAGAACACTGACATAAAGGCGAGGCAACAAGCTTAAAGGAAAATAATTTACTTTTAAAGTTACCATGCCCTGTGAGAAATTGGGCAACACAGTGATCCACCTCCAGCCACGTCCTGGCCAGCCGCAAGCGAACGGATGGAAAGAATTGGTGGAGGTGTCGGCCCTTGATGGAATTATCCCACCTACATTGCCATTCGGATAAAAGTTCCTCCCAGACGTCAATATGTGGTTTAAATAATCTAGAGATTTTCTCACGGTCACTCCGCGTTAAAAAGTCCGCGTCCATGGTGTCTTTTGTGGAATTGTACATCATAGCACGTCGCTGCACTTCAAGGTCGACCGGAAGGACGCCAGCAAATACCGGTAAGGACTCAGTACTAACCGTCCTGTATGCTTTGCACAAGAATATCAAAGCCAAACGCTGACTCTGAAGTAATTTACGTCGTACCGCCCCTATTGTGGCCCTATCAACCCAAACATACCAGATACAACCAAAGTAAGTAGCCCCATAAATAGTCTTTAAAGTCAAAAAGGACAGACCCCACGTAGATTTAGATATTCTCGTTAAGGCATAGAAGTTCTTTTTTGCTTTTTCACCGACTATTTTAATATGATCTATAAATGCAAAATTCCTCTCTAACACTAGACCGAGATAGCACACGGACTGCTCCTTTTTACCGGAACGTTATTAAATTTAATAGTAGGACACGATTTAAGATTACCTTTCAAAATGAGCTGATAAGTTTTATCCGGAACAAAGGTCAGGCGGTTCCGATCACCCCACTGAGATATTAATCGTAGGCAAGTGTCAGCCAAGTTCTCGAGTCCAGCTCGAGTACTTGATTGAATGAGTAGAAGACCGTCGTCCGCGTAACCGGTTAATGAACAGCCGCTTGGAAGCAGAATCGCGAGGAAATCATCAAAGCCTAAATTCCATAAAGGTGGACCAATAACCGAACCCTGAGGATATCCCATGGTGAGAGACTTTGACATGGAATGATGGCCGAGTTTGAGTTTCGCGGAACCATTTAAAAAGTAAGATTAAACTAAATTGTATATATTTCTATAGCAGCCTCGAGTTTTCATTTTACGTAATAACATTGGCCACCATGCGTTATCAAAAGCCCCAGAAATATCTAGAAAAATCCCAATTACATACTTATATTCAGATGTATTAACAATTTTCTTAACAGTAAGGGCCGCGTCTACGTTAGATTTGCCAACAGTGAAACCAAATTGATTATTATGAAATTTTGGTCCGTCCGGTAGCAACCGTGGAACAAAAAGGCGCTCCAGGAGTTTTCTCAAAGATGGAAGTAATGTTATGGTCCGGTACGACTTCGGGTCTTCCGGGGGTTTGTCGCCACTTTTCGGGATGATTCGTATAAATCCGCGTCATACAACAAATACGAGGAAATACGCCCTCCGCAATACAACGGTTGTAAACGGTTAAAATCGCAACACCGGCTGTTTTACACGCTTCTATAATCATCCGATTAGATATTTTATCTTCACCTGATGACTTGTTGAGTGGTAACCTCTTGACAACGTTAATAAATTCGTCAGTGGATGGAAGGTCTGACGCTGGCGATTCAGGTGGTATAGCTGGCCACGCTCTGATCTGTTGATGGTATTCGTTGTCATTAGCTAGTAAGACATCAGGTATAAGAGTATTCAGCAAAAGTTCAGTTGTTTTCTCAATACCGGTGGTGTGTTTATTATTTACTTTAATATTCTGAACAAACGCGAGGTCGACTGATCGATTGGCTTTAAACTCATGATATAAAGGAGACAAGCATCTATCTATTTATCTATCTCGTTGTTGATAAAAACGAGACAATGTGGTTTTCTATCACCCCAATAAATCTTTTCAATTACAAAGAAAAACCTCCCAACACAGTTTAAGAACTCCCTGCGAAGATAACTCCAATTTGTGTCTACCTCTCGCAACCCTAAACAGTTGTGTACCCGATCGTCTATCTAAATTAGTTTTTTGCAAGGAAGCGTAAAACAACTCAAACACTTCTTTCACTTTATCACGACAGGGTCTTAATTAAAAAGTTGAAAGCAATCAAAACGATATTTTAAATAGATGGGTTCTGTTAGCGTCTTCATCAAGTCGTATCAAGTTATTGAAGTCACTCCGGAATAGGACAGAGATAATAAAATTTCGATGAAATCCGGTGGACACTTTCGGAACGTCTGTTATACCGTCCTTAAGCTAGAATGCTGCTATCTGACAGAATCATATTTTGAACTACATACGAAAACAAAAAACCGCTTCACAATAAAATTCGATACTGTTTATCTATACTAATATTATAAAGCTGAAGAGTTTGTTTATTGTTTGAACGCGCTAATCTCAAGAACTACTTGTTGGAATTGAGAAAATATTTTTGTGTTGGATGGCCCATTTATTCAGAAAGTATATAACATAGGTCATATAACATCACGCAACGACCAATAGGAGCGGAGCATAAATACAAATGTAGCAAAACGGGCAAAATTATTCCTTTTTGAGAGCTTCCGTTGCGTGCGCTGTGTAAACGATTTAAGCTACGCATCAATCATGTATGTAGGGTAGGGAAGATAAAAAAAAAAAAACCTCATATGCACTAAACGCCGCACGCTAAATGCAATTGACATCGGCGAATTTATTACAGAGTCCCAAATACAACTTGTTAACTCGCAAGTAACTACAGGGCATTTTCCTGGAAAAACCTCGATATATAAATAAGCACCTATTGGATGCTGCCCACTTTTTGGGCCACTTATAAAATATTTTTTGGCACGAACTGTTCACGTTTTCAAAGTTATTTACAAAACCTATCTAACTTACGAGTATCTCTATAACTTAATTCTTTGATTCAAGAATATATAGCAATATATACCTATGGCTAAATAGAGAACGTACACATATAAAAGATGCTTGTTTCAACGATATTATTTGGCACAACGATTGATAACAAGCACTGTCAAGATAAGGCACAAGGAATGCACGAGAAGCGAAGTGTACGAGTATTTTACTCAAAGAAAAGTTTCAACTACCCGACATAATGCTAAAAAGAACAGAGCTTTCAAAAATGAATTGTGAGTTTACGATGTCACTAGAGTTACTTTGTTTTAGCTTTCAGTTGACCGCTGGTGCTCTACTCAATCCTACTACTACTTGTCGACCTCAGTAGCACCACGTCGGATAGTTAGAAATTATAACTCTCGCCAATCTTTTTGGCCGTTCCTAAATTGGCATGCGCATCTCTTTGCACACACACACTCTCGCTTCTGATTGGCCCATGAACAACATACACCTCTTGCACAAGAGCGGCCATAAACTTTGGTGAGAGTTCTACTAAATTATCATACTAAGCTTACACAAAACCTACAAACAAATTAAACTTTAAAGAGGCACATTTGTTTACGTCTAAGTATGTTTCAATAAGTAAATATGTACATTTATTGCAAAATCTTTAATACGCTTCATAATTTATTACTACAAAAATATAAAATTTTACCTAGCAACTTCTATACTAACCCATCTATTTAGCTAATCGCATACCAATACTTAAAATGTATTAAAATACCTAGATTACATTTATAATAATAATATTATCTACTTTATATGAACTCATTACTGAATCAATATAACCAGTGAATTAATTCATATAAAATAAAGATAGCATGCATTTCTTTCAAACAATGAGAACAAAACAAAGGTAGAAGAGATATCTCGTATCATTTTCTACCCATCGGCTACATTCCTAGCTAATACTCCCTTTCGAAATTACTCTGGCTTAGTGCACTAACGCTAGGATAATTTCGAAAAGGAGTATTTCAATTCAAAAAAGGAGGCAGCGTGGTGTAGGCCTGTCCGGCGCTGGGCTCCATCTTAACGACGACGGGCTGCGATAGGTCGGCGCCGGTGGCGTGGCGCTCCAGCTCATAGTGCTTGTCGTGCGCCAGCGCGCACTTGTCGTAGTCGTCGGCGGCCGTGGCGTAGCGCGGCGGCTCGTCCTGCAGCGCGCACGCCGCGTACTTATCCTCATGCTCGTGCGCATGCGCGTGCGCGCGGTACTCCAGCTTGTCATCGTGCGCGTGCGCCTGCGCCCCTTATCTGCGGCGAGTGCGCCGCCTTCAAGGGGTAGTCGCGCACGCCTAGCGGCGGCGGACTGCCTTCGCCGTACTCGTATGAGTGCCGCGGCGCGAACATCTGCCCGTCGTGTCCGTTGAGGACGGTCGTGTAGGAATACGCCGCTGGCTGTGCGTTGAAGCCCGGGTATCCACCGCTGCTGGATGATAGCAAATGATGCGAGGAGAGCTCGTAGGAGTGCTGGTAAGACCAGGAGTCTGAGGGGGTGGGCAGGCCATTCTGCGGGAAGGCTGGCAGGTTGCCACCGATGCCGGAGAAGCCGCCTCCTAATGTTGTGGAGCTCGGTGAACTGGAACCGATGTACCCTGTTTTGCGTGGAGGCACTCGTTTACGCCATTTCGCTCTTCGGTTTTGGAACCAAACCTATTGAAAAGAATAAAATAAATTTACTAATACAATAATTCAATCTAGATTGTTTGTTAGCCTCTAAGGATTTAGTGTAGTTTCAAGTTGTATGAGTAGTTTACCAACCTGTACTCGTGATTCAGACAAGTTAAGTTTAAGAGCCAGTTCTTCTCTTGCGAAAACATTTGGGTATGGCGCGCGCTCGATCGCCCGCTCTAGTTCCTCCAGCTGATATGCCGTGAAATTAGTTCTGTGGGACAAAAAATATTTTTAATAACTTGTAAACAGTGCTTAACGCACCTAAAAGTCAACCAAAGAGATTTCTACATAGGGGTTCTGTATCGGTATTTGGAGCAGTCACGCGACCTTCTTGGTGGTACAATCCACCCCACCAATTTAAACACCAACTTGTTATACTCTCAATTATACATTCACAAATAAATTTATTCTTATCATTCACGAGCACATCTACCATCTGAAGCGTGCAATATGGCTGCGGGCCGCACGCGCAGAAATTGATTGAGCGTGAAACGAAATTCACCCCCGTTGCGCGCGAGCACTGCCAATTGACTTTAAACTTATAGTGGCGTCGTGTTATTAATTGTTACACCACATTTTTATTTGATATTTATTGCTAGTATTTTTTGTTGATATAATAGAAAGAGTATTTATTTTTATTTTTTAATTATAAATTCATTCCTTTTTGCCATTATTTGTATTATACCTACTGTATGGGTAGTTACTATATTGGTCGGGGAAATAAAAAAAAACATGATTTAGTTTAGAAAATCTAGTGGTTTTGTGTGTAAACATTTCTAATTTGTTTCTATATTTTAAATTAAAATATATTATACATTGTTTCTTGTTTCTGTGAAGGCCATTTCGGACTTTTACTAGTAAGACTTAGTAAAAAGCCGGTAAATCCTAGGTTTTACCGTAGTTCGGGACAGTAACATAAAAAATATCCTTCATTATAGTTTTAGGCTTGCCACGCTAAAGTACCCACGTTTAAAAAAGAAAAAAATAAAGGGGACAATGTAACGTCAAAAAAAATTCCTTCCTGCTGTCGTCGTTATATTTATATATTTTTTAAAATCTAATATAGGCTCGCGCTTGACCACTATCTCACCTGATAGTAAGCGATGATGTGGTCGACGGTGGAGCACGCTTGCCTAGAAGTAATCTATTCATTCTTGACTTAAAGACACCTAGATTGTAGCTATCGGGAAACACAGATTCCGGCAGGAAATTCCACTTAGCTGTACGCATAATAAAAGTATTCTCAGAACGTTTAGTGCGTATGGGTGGGATGTCCACCATATATCGATGACGCATCGCCGTACGTCTGGTAGTCCGATGATGGAACGGGCTGGGTAGAATTAAATCATACAATTCCATCGCACACTCCCCGAAATGTAACCGATAAAAAACCGACAAGCTGGCAACTCGGCGACGATATTCAAGGCTCTGGAGCTTTGACTTAACCAGTGCCTCATCGCTGATGAGCCTCTTGGCCCGCTTTTCGATCGACTCTAGTGCATCAAGCTGGTATTTGGCAGATCCGTCCCAGAGATGAGAACAGTACTCCATGCATGATCGAACTTGCGCTTGATACAAGCTGAGCAGCTATTCTGGCGTGAAATACCTTCTCACCTTTGCAAGGATCCCCAGCTTTTTGTCAGCCAGCTGAGCCTTTGCCTCAATGTATGGCCCAAAATTGAGAGTCGATGTCAACGTAACGCCAAGAAGCTCAAGATGGTCAGCTATTGGTACGGTCACATCTCGGAAAGTTGGAGCCGGGTGAAATTGACTCTTTTTTGCGGAAAAAAGACACGCCTGGGTTTTAGCAGCATTAAACCTGACCAGATTGGCATCGCCCCATTCGGAGACTGCCTGCAAGGACAGGTTTAAGCGCTCCACCATGGCCTCCCAGAGAGACTGGATCTGAGGACCAGTAGCACGAGCGTTGGACAAGTATCTCTCAGTAACAGTGCTGTCGTCTGCATACCCAAAGGTGCCGGGTTTTAGCAGATCGTTAATGTGCAGCAAGAATAAAGTTGCCGAGAGAACCGACCCCTGAGGGACCCCGGCATTAATATCCAAGTAGTCCGACGAGCAGCCATCGATAACCACTCGAATGGACCGATCTCTCAGGCAGTCTGCAATCCAATCACACAGACCACCGGGCAAACCGAATGAAGTAAGCTTAGCAATAAGGCTTTCGTGCCAGACCCTATCAAAAGCTTTCGAGATGTCTAGGGAGACGGCAAGCGCTTCCCCGTGCCTCTCGATGGCCTCACTCCAGATGTGAATGGCATACGCTAGAAGATCCCCAGTAGACCGATTTCGGTGGAAGCCGTATTGGCGATCACTAAGGATATCGTTTGCTTCTAGGTATGCCAGGAGCTTAGTATTGAGTACACCTTCCATACTCTTACAGAGAATGGAGGTTACAGAAATGCTTACTGCTGCACTTACATGCTCCACTGCTGGGACACAGGCCTCCTGTATATGAGAGGGAATGGGCCGTAATCCACCACGCGGGCTCAGTGCGGGTTGGTGGATGTCACATATCTTCGAATTTTTGGTTATATGTGTTACCGGTTTCCTCACGACGTTTTCTTTCGCCGTTTTGGCAGCATTGGTTATGAAATAATTTATACAAAGTAAAGCGTTTACCTGGGTTGGAACCGCGGCCGTTACCACTGGGTCACCACTGCTCGTGGAGGTCACATATGCACTCAATCCATGTAAAATACAGCCACTTACCTGCATCTAATTAGACTAAAAGGGACCCTAATATAATTGGGACAAGCCTAGGCAGATATTGACATAACATATTGTGAGAAGACCTTGTTTGTAATTACCCGAATGCCCAAGGAGTGATATGTGTTTATCAGTCTATGTATGTACGTATGTATGTTTGTTCCTATGTGGCGTTCTATAGACCGAACGCGTTGGCCGATTTTGATGATTCAGTCAATCGATTCGTCTTAACTTTGCGAGTGTCACTGACTACATTAAAATTGGAAAATAGAAAATGGCGGCTTTCGGCGCCATATTGTGGTAGCCCAATTTCTTTTTTCCTCCAAGTCTTTCGTGTGGGATATCAAAATAATGGGTTTTAAAAACTGATTTAAAAAATATGTAATACTTATATTTTCAAATGTATCAAATAGGACAAAATAAAAATTCTAACTATAAAGTTACAAATAAAAAAAGGTACGTAATACAAAAAAATTAAAAAGTCGACTGCTTAAGAAGCGAACTAAAAAGACGTAAACAAAAAGACAATCATGCTGTGCAGTCGGAGGATACATCTGGTTTTGGTCATCCAGCTCGCGAATATGGAATATATCCTCCGACTGCACAGCATGATTTTCTTCTTTTTTTCGTCTTTTTAGTTTCCTTCTTAAGCATTCGGGCTTTTAATTTTTTATTAACTTTTTTTCAATCTTATAGAACTCTCTCACACTTTCAATTATACTAAACATATTAAGTAGGTTATGTAAAGGTTAAGTTCCAAACAGCATATTTTTCGTCGCTTGGCACAGTCACAAGGGCAATAGTTGGAGTGGACTTATTGCAACCGTAAAGCAGGTTTTAACGTTGCAAGTTCAGCACTACGTTTCTTCAGACAGACTTATTGGGGAATACGGGTTTGGGGCGCGACTTTATTTGGCCCGTGGTTTTTAAGCTGTTTGGTATTTTTACATATTTCAGTAAAACGAGTCGTGCGCCCGATTCCTATGTGTAACTGTTAAGGTATGTTTTACGGGTGAAAAAGAGAAAACGATATTTTCTAAAAATAAACCTAGCTAGATCGATTTATTGCCCTCAAACCCCTCTGAATACTAAATTTATGAAAATCGTTGGAGCGTTTTCCAAGATTCAGATTATATATATAAACATATATACAATAACTGCTCGTATAAAGATGTTAGATAAAGGAAGTCACGTTTCTAGACCCAACAGTTTAGGTTGTGCGTTGTCTGGCAGTGATTTAAACCATCTGTATGCTAGTATTCTGTGCTTTGACTAAAACAGAAAGTGGACTATATCGTGCTGTCTTGCTACGCCGTAGCTGATGCAACTACGGCAGCTACAGCGTAGCACGTTTGGTAGTATTTTGCTACGATAATTTTGTGTAATCAAAATATTTCTTTGAAAGAGTAGATTATTGTCGGTGAAAGAAATTATATTGTTCCGTCGTTGAATAAACTATTAAATTGGCTATATATTGTATGAAATTTTCATTAGTATCAATAACTGAACCAATAACGATTAACCACACAGCTATGAACTTCAATAAACCTCACTCGTCTGTCACAATTTCAGTGAAGTATCGTTGACGCGTTTCTCTTTATTCTTTGTGAAAGTTTGTCTCCCTCACCATTCGAGTGAGTGATTTTTCATGTATTCTACCGATAGATGTGATAAGTTCACTGTCTCGTATGATTAACTCATGAATTGTTGATTTGTTTTCAAAACTATAATTATTTTTCAAAACGTTTTTGTTCGAGAATGCTGAGAATAATAGTTATTCGGTAATGAACTTTTTTAGTTTATATCTGGGTAATTTTGAGGAAGTAAAAGGGAAATATTGCATTAGTATATCACTTACCTGTTATTTCAGCATGAAATATAAAATATACTCCTTGGAAAGAGTATATTTATTTATTTATACTAAGTGACTTTGACGCGTAACAACAGGTCGTCGCCAAGCTATATATTTTTATACATTTTTTCTATCCTCTTCATGAAAGAACATAATTCATGTATTTCTACTACACTACAGAATTCTTACCTACCTGCAAGGAACACTTACACTTAGACATAAACTGTATCATTAATTCATTTACTCCGTTTAGCCATTGTTAGCTTAACATTCGAAAAACATTTTATTTTGGATATGTTGCAGATTCAGGACCTGGTTTAGTCTTGCGTACATTACTCCAGATGCCGGTCGCGAGGATATAGTCTATCTTGTTCTTCTTCGTGTTGTTAATCCTGGGGTTGGGCAGTTAGTTTGCTGGCATTGAAGCCATAAATACCGCCATTGTTGAGCAGTGACAGCGATCAGACAAGATGCGATCTTAGGAAGAGTTATTGGAAAGTAAGTAATGCTTCTCAGTTTTGAGAGACTTATTAGAGTGACACAATATGTTAAGTCAACCTTATCATATTATGATTTAAGGACATCGTGTTACCCAGTTATTGGGATGTGGAGGTCAGATAGGCAGTTGCATGTTTGCGCATCGGTAAGACTGGAAGCTGACGAAAGCTACGCTAAAGCACAAGCTATTGAATGATATAATGTCAAGAAAACCCTATCAAACATGAATTGTGGGCAACACACGACGAGATCTAAAATTATTAGCAGTAGAGGTATCATCAAAATATTAACATAAAACAACGCCTAATATAATACTAAAGAGCATCATCATCATCATCATATCAGCTGAAAGACGTCCACTGCTGGACATAGGCCTTCGCTAAGCATTGCCAGATCCAGCTGATCCCTGCAATCTTCACTAGGTCATTGGTCCACATGGTGGGAGGCCTTCCAACGCAACGTCTTCCGGTTCGTGGTCACCACTCCAGAAATCTGCTGCCCCTTCGGCCATCCGGTAATATTGATGTTATGGTGTCATGTTATGCTATAAAAGCTTTAAGACAAAAATTAATTAAATGAAAGATATACGATTAATTTACAACAACATCATTTAGCGAGACAAAAAGAATAATATTGTCAGAAACAACTTACCATAAAAATAGATACGTTTTTTATTGACGTCACTGTCTACTTGAAGCAGAAAAGCCTTTTTTTTAATTTATAGGTCATTAATAATGGGTACATTATACCACAAACAATTTTATAATTATGTGTTCTGCACCGTGTGGTAATAGATTATCGTAACACATATATTGAAGTCCTCCAGTTTGCAGAAATTTGGACAATATAATGCAAAATAAAAAGAAGGAGATATTTCGCAAACTTTTGGACCGCCTCTCACAGCCTGTCACAGTCAACTAATCATTCAAAAACTAAAACTACAAGTCACTATGTTTTTTTTCATAAATGTTATAGGACCCAAATATCAGTTCTGTTAATCGTTCAAAAACGTCAATCTTCTATCCAAAGTCATACATAAAAACATATCATTGATCCAAATTTACAATACAAAGCGTATCGTGAAAGTCTCACAAAATACGAAACACTTTGGTAACCAAAACTACTCCACAATGCGGATGAAATATTTACAGTTTAATCAATCCATTATCTTGAACCAGAATGCAAACAACACTTGCATTCGTAACGGCGAAATTAACATGGGATTGAGTGTTCGCCGTGGATTGAGAGGACCTGATACAATACACCTACGAACTTCACTGCTTGATTAAAATTTAAAAGCTGCTTTTTTCGTGTTCGGAGTTCTTTTTGTTCCAGTTTGAAAGTAACGGTGATGTGTATATTATATTATGATGCTTATAACATTGAGAGATTCAAAACATTGTAAGAATTGATACAGAAAAGCCAGGTAAGTTTTCTATGCTAAACTAAATTGCTGAACTGGCACACAGTATTAATGTCTTTATTTTAGATTTTTTTCATATAGGTACTTACCTAAATTGTGTGTGACTTTTCATGTGCCAAAAACAAGTCTTCTTCTTTATTTCTTTCTAACTTATTAGAATGATAATAAAAGCGGTTCTTTTGGTGTTTTTCTTCCTTCCTTCCTCCTTCGTTCCCAGTTCCTTTTGGAAACAAACTTTAATTACACAATTCCCTTAAATACATAATACAAAAGAAAGTATTCTTGGATTTCACCGCTGACGCAGGTATATTCCCTAGACGAACACTCTCAGGAAATCAATTTATCAGCATTACATGTACGTAAGCCTATATGCTTACTCAGTTATTTAAGGCTTGAGGTTACCAACCAAGTCTGTATTTTTGTTAGATATTGTTTCAAGGCATAACAGCTGCACGGATTTGAATGAAATTCGGCACTCGGGTAGACCATATTATGTCCTGGATTAGGCCAATAGATACTATTTATTCCGGGAGAACTTTCCTTGATATTGCCGAGGATTTCCGACTTTCGCGCGTACAAAGCCGCTGGCCGAAACTAGTATATTACAAATGAGAAGTATGTTTGTATGTTTATTATTCAGACACGACTCAACCACTGAAATAACATATTGCAAAGCCTTGGGCCAAGATTCAGGCTCATACATCAATAGCTATTTCCATATTTGACATACAAAACAACAATACAGTAAATTGATCTAATTGTAATTCAGTTCAGTTGTTTTTGGTTTCCGTACCTCAAAATGTAAAAAAGAAACCCTTATAAGATCACTCTCTTATCCGTCTGTCCGTGTGTCACCACCGATTTTCTCAGGAATGGGTGGAGCTAGCAAGTTAAATTTAGATTTACGCGAAAACTTGTAAGTACCAAAATTTAACTAAATTTTTTTTTTCGGGGTTTTTTTTATTTTTTTATTATTGATTGACACTATCTCACCTGATGGTAAGCGATGATGTGGTCGACGATGAAGCACTCTTGCCAAGAAGAAACCTATTCACTCTTGACTTAAAGGCTCCCAGGTTGTAGCTATCAGGAAATACAGACTCCGGCAGGGAGTTGTATTCCCTTTACTTGTGCTGTATTACCTTGTTTTTAACCAAAATTGTCAATTTTAGGTCAACCGGAAGTACCTTATAAGTTTTGGTTTTGGCGAAAACCTATATGGAAGTTCAAGATAACACAGATAACATAATAATAGCATACAGATGCCTCATCCCATACAAAGAAACCGTGCCGACAAAACTAGCGTTTTTCATCTGATTAAACCAATTATTTTTGTCCATCAATCGCGTTGATGACGGATATATGGTGATAGCAGCAACTTCTAGTATTTTTTGCAAGGTTTTATAGGATCTTTGCACCAAAACGTGTTACAATGCAAATTAAAACAATCGTGTAGAATGCCTCCGAAATTTAAAACCGCGTCATCTCTACTGTCATTAATTTTAAATGATCCGTTCAAATAAAGACTATTTGATTGCAATTATTACTATACAATTGTGAATTCAGAGCCCAATATTCCATAACTTTGTGCTTAGGAGAGTTGATTAAACAAGAACATACAATTTGTATGATCTATTCCGGAAAAAAAAATTGTTATTAGTGCATATCGTCATCTAGTGAGATTTATTTGAACCAAATTTTCTCTCTTAGCGCTGAGACCCCGTGACGATACTGACGAACGGAGGACCACGATCACGAGGGACCCGCAGGCCACGCCGAAAAAGTAGAAGATTTAGAGGAATAAATTTAACGAGATAAATGTGTTAAAGAAGGAGATTTTTGAAATAAGAGACATAAAATTATAATTAAAATGAAAATTAGGACAGTTGTATTTTTACGGGCAAAGGTTTCGGCTATAATCGAATACTATATATATCTTTTGAATATAAAGTGTTTGATGGAAGTGCTTTGAGCATACCTATTGTTTTATGATGAGCCTAATTTTGACCTCGATCTCGCCTGATGAAAAGCAATTCATGAGGTCTATAATGGAACGAGCATGTCTAAGAGATCACTCTTGCTTTGAAGGCTGATGGGTAGGTGTTAGGGCTACCTAGACAGCAAAGAGTTTCAACATGAAACAAATATCGAGCAGAAGCGCTGCTTTCGTCAATTAAATCAATATTAAATTTTCTACAGTTAAATGGTATATTTATAAAAAAAACATGAATACCTAGAAATGACTCCTGTATCGTGGGTGCATTTACAAACATTTGAATAATGTTAATACATTACAACTCACAAAATGCAAATACATAAATAAAGCAATAAGTTTCTAGTTGCAGAAACAAGGGTAGTGTTTTATAGTTATTTACAAAACAAACAACCAGATAAGCTTTCAATACAGGTCACAACAATGGCTAAAATATTGCCAAACAAAATATCAAAACAAACGCAGGTGATTTATTTTTGTTTTTCAACATTTGTGGTCCCGAGAGTGTTGAATTGAATTCGTGTTTTAATTTTAGCACTAGGTACCTATTGTGTCCGCTTTCATATTACTTTTTGCTTTTTGTGTGAACTCGTGTTACTTTCCTTTGAGAGAATAATTATGTCATTACAAAAATAAATGATTAATTAGTTTATAAACGTAACTGCTTCTATAACTGCTGCTTCTACAATATTTTATGTAATGAGTCTGTATAACTTGAAAATAAATGATTATTATTATTATATTATTATAACTTATTTTATTGAAGCAGTCCGAGCTGACATCGTCTTGTTGTTGATGTGATATATGTTCGCTAATGTATGAAGAAAAAAAATGTTAGATATAGATTCGTAATAGTTACAAAAGGTGCTATACCATGAGAATATTATATTAACAAAAAGAAAACGATTGGGTATATCATCTTCAGCCTCCGGATTGATCTTGAAAATAATAAAAAATTTAAAAGGAGCTTTTGTCATAATGTGCCTAGGAGTGCTGATCAAAGTTTAATTTGGTATTTTTACATCTAAACACGAGTACATAAATTATTTATTAAAAAAAAACAACTAGATAAAAAGCATTAACATTTTTATTATATTATGTCATTGTTAATAATATTCTCTCTAGTTTTCTTTCGTTCTCTGCGTAAGTTGTTTTTGTCTGTTACTGAAAAAGTGAAACTGGTTGTTTGTAAAACTGATGAGACTATGGTTGCCACTGTTTTGTCTAATATTGCATATCTGTCGATGTTGGCGATCATAGAATAAGTTCGTGCTGGCAACGGGCGTTTGCGGCAAAATGGTTTTCTTTAATACAAGTATTTCGTCATCACAATCAGGCCAATGAAATCGGTGGAAGTAGACAAGTTATGCTGAAAGATGTTGCGATTTTGTGGCATGTTTCTTGATGTTTAAAAATTATTATAATCAGCTTCCTTTTAAAATTTCTTGTTATTGTTTATTGACATTATATATGATATTTTTTTACCTACGTTGATCGATTGAGAAGTCACACGCATTTTTCGGCATCTTTCGGTCGAGTATCTTTATTAAAATTTAATTGCCGTCTCGTCCACTCATAATCCTCCATAATTTCTTCTAAGATATCTTTAATTTGAAATATTACAAAAAAAAAAATTTTTTCGGCATGTTTAAATCGACCGAACCTAACTATCCGCGGCGTAACCGACGTGCGAAATATTCGCGAGATCTGCAATTGGCGCGTCACCAATAACTAACGAGAAAAGCGCGTTTTTTTGTTTGTTTTAATAAGCACGCCATATATACTTTCAAGTAATGTAATAATAATGCACACAAGATGAACGCATTAAATAACTATTTGGTCTTGAAGTTACATAAAAAACATAAATTCTGGTTTTTTTTAAAGTTGATTTGAGGCAGTTAATGTCAAGACAGTCTGATAATATTTGCATACGTGATTTCTGCCCTAGCATCTTTT
This sequence comes from Orthosia cruda, assembly GCA_964057195.1. NCBI lineage: Eukaryota > Metazoa > Arthropoda > Insecta > Lepidoptera > Noctuidae > Orthosia > Orthosia cruda. Next base: position 41,958,244 of record OZ059830.1, read on the forward strand.
TATTACTAGTAGATTAAAAGTATCCGAAAAAATATATTCTCGGCCCACCCTACTGTTCACCTGTACCTATTGAAATACCTGTATGGCAATTGGAGTAGATTTTTTTTAACTTTAATTATACTCCCCTGAAGTATAGTCGGCAGGTAATATTGTTTTTTTTTCTTTAGTTAAGTAACTATAGCGGCAGGAATGCCGTACTTATTTTTAAATTGTGCTCCTTTATTTCCATAAAGAGGTACAATTTAAAAGTAATTATAACCACACCAACAAAATTCGGAGTGATCTCAAACTTTTTAATATAAAATTTCAAAAGTATGTGATCTGGATAAAAATATAAATTGCCGTTTGTCCAACTTTTCCAGATAATAAGAGCCGCGTTTATTTATTCATAGAATACTAGGCACCAGTACTGACAAAAATGTTTCCGGTGGAACTATTACTTCGATGGACCGATGATTTTTTTTTCACTTTTGTTGCCATAGTTTTGAAAATTTTATAACAGTTTGACAGTAACAGTACCTTTAGTGGTATGCTGAACAGGGTGTAAAGTCCCGCAAACCCCGGGTATTACGACGGGTGTAGTGTCTAGTCCTGGCAACTGCCCGACGGTTGTTGCCGGACTGATGTATGAGTTTGTTAGAATCATAAAGGAACTCCATATAAAAGTATCGATATCTACCAAGATAGAAAGCTTAGAATGTTAAGATGGTCGTTGGTTATATACCGTGTATTAGAGTTCCTATGCTTGTCACCACATACATAGTTGTTTAGTTGTGTTTGAAGGTAAATCGATAGAATGTTTAATGGTGCTTTAAATTTTATAATTTTGTTGTCACCTGATTATTACTTTGCTATTAACTCAACTACATTTGTGAGATATAAAACTGTACAATGTACAATTTTTATTTTATTTTCATTATTTATTGTTACCTGATGGAGAGAGGAACTTGTGACTAAATAATTACAAACGCACGGGTCAATCTTTAAGGTTAAGCAACGCTTGCCGAGATTGGTCCGTGGATGGGTGACCATCTTTACATAACGATTTTCCTTCGTGCCTTAGAAAGCACGCTAAGCCGTTGGTCCCGTGTCATTTGAAGATCACTGACTGTCGTTATGGGTAGTGAGAAGCCTAAAATCTGACACCAGTCTGGCCAAGGGGTATCCCATGGGTCTATCGTGTTATCAAGTTACTGGGTTGTGAAGGTCAGATAGGCAGTCGCTCCTTGTAAAATCTGGTACTCATGTTAGTTCGAAAAAACCGACTGGAAGCCGACCTCAACTTAGTTGAGAAAAGGCAAGGCAAATTGATTGATTCTGACCTGACATTATTGACTGCCTCCTTGGTTTAGTGATCGCAAGTGCTACTGCTGAGCTTGAAGTCCTGGGTTCAATTCCCGGGTCGAGCAAAGTGATTTTGGGTTTTTCCATCTGTAAATTCTCAATAGCAGCACGGAGTCGGGATTTGTGCCCGTAAGACAGTAGGCTCACCCTCTGTTTTATGGAATTGAGACATAACTGATGAAATGTGGGTGTACTTTAGATGTAGCTCTGCCTAACCCTTACGTACTAAGCTTTCCTTTTTTACTATATTCTTTTTGACGTGGTGAAACTTTTTATGTTTATTAATAAAAAATTCTATATTCATGACTTGACTTCTATATTCATTCAAAAGGTTCCTGTGAGTCTAAAAGATCAAACGCGACTTTCGGGGAAAAGACCATGGTGTGTGGGATTTTACCTCAGTAAAACCAACCCAATGTTTACCATCAGTAACCCGTGACCTCTCAAAATACCACCCCGGAACACCGTATATGCAACGCCTGTTAGGGCACATCCTTGGGGAGACTGAAAGAGCGTACCCACGAGCCTCGCATGGCAGCATATGCTCACTGTTTCACCGTCTTTTCTGCAGTCACGATGGTGGGCGGAGAGAGCTGTCTGACCACCCGCGACCCTGGATTTCCTCCGGCATATGATGCAGGCGGAATTTCTGTGTTTTAGGCATCGAGGTGGTCGTCTCCCCGACACCTTCTTCTCCGAAAGTGATCGACACTCTCACGATCCCAGATGAGCAGTATCTATCAGTAATCTTATCACTAAATGAATGTATTAAGCTGATGATTAACTTTATTTTTGGAGTCAGAACTGAACATCATACACTACATTTCTATTGCAATTCAAAGGATTAACGGGCATTTAGACGATCCATTAGCGAAACATTAGCTGATTGAACTGTAAATTGTTAGCTTTGATTTGCTGAACAAAATGTAGGTACCAGTACAGGGTGTAAAGGAAAGGTGGATCATATTTTAAAGTTGTCGTCAGCTGACCAACATTTGTATGGGAGATACAATTTTCTTTTTGAGAATTGGCTATGACTTATTTGCAGAAAGTTATTCAATGACACAAGCAGAATCAGTTTTTAAAATATGCCATTTTTTCGTTACACTCTGTCAAAGGCAGTTTTCTACTGAATTTGTGCTGGAGGTACTTGAATGTTTTATGTTACTTATCCCAATAGCCCCCAAAAATGTAGGTGAATTGCATGAGTGTGCAAATAAATTGCATGATCTAATTCCGCCCAGTTCGTTCCATCATCGGACTAAAAGGCGATGCGTCCTCGGTACATGGTGGATATCCCACCCATACGCACAAAACGTTTTGGGGACACTTTTACTATGCGTACAGCAAAGCAGTGGAATTCCCTGCCGGAGTCTGTGTTTCCCGATCGCTACAATCTCCGGTCTTTAAGTCAAGAGTGAACAGGTTTTTTTCTGGGCAAGCGTGGTTCACCGTCGACACATCATCGCTTATCATTAGGTGAGATAGTGGGCAAGCGCGAGCCTATAGAATATACAAAAAAAGTGAACTTGGTCAGTAGCCTTGGGCTCTAAGACATAATAACAATCAATCAGTGAAAACGAATGTCAATAGTATAAAATGTTTTGAATTGATCACGTAATATTTCAGCGCATGTCGATTTTATACTATTTGACAATCGTTAACGTTGATATACCTAATATCATTAGCTCTCTGATGATCGATCAGTTGTCACTGACGTCTGTGGACGTATGAAATACCAAAATTAATGCAAGAGCGTTACCATCTTAGACAAAAAGCTCAAACTAACGTCATCATTATCCACAGCCCGACTTGGCCACTGCTGAGCATACGCCTCTCTCTTCTTGTACCAATCACCACGATCCTGTGCCAAACTCATCCAGGTTCTACCCGCAATGGCAACAATGTCATCTGCCCATCTCGCCGCTGGACGACAAATACTTCTTCTTCCAGTCCTTGGGCGCCATTCAGTCACCACCTTACTCCACCTATCATCAAACTAACGTACCAGTAGCTAAACTAAATGCCTGCTACACTAAAAGAATTATATTTCCATTAACACAGCAACGCCTCCAGCTAAGTGTCAGAAATAGAATCATCGGTACCAATATTAACATTAGGTACAGCACACACATATATAACTCTGTATAATTAAGTGGCACGATATAGTCGTTACTCTCACACTCGTTTATCAGAGCCTCGGGGTTAACGCCGACTGACGGCACCACTCGCACGCTCATATTACATTAGTTATTAACTTTTATTCAACTTTTCTGTGAGTAACGCGCTTTATTTTATAGCGAGCGTTATGACTCTCGGGAGACAATGACTTTGATGGCTCATTTACATTAAAAAATGTCGTTGTCGTAAAAATACTCATATTGGATGTTTTTGATATTAAAAACGTTACCTTTATGTGCCTTAAATCTTCTCATAATGCGATACGTGCCATTTACATGATAGAAGGCAAAGAAGAATACGAGTCACTGATGTCAGTTATAGATTTTGTAAAGTTTAAGTAGGATTAGACGATTTATTCCTAAGCAGATACTGGTCGAATACATCACTACATATGGATGGTATTTCTGCTTTATTTAACTGCATCAGTTGCGAAAATATGACAATTATGTAATGTCTAGACAAGTATGTCATTCTTGTCATTTATATCAAAATGAAATCAAAAACTAAAACACGGCTACTGAAAAAGCACGCTCTTAAAAAGTATGAAACAAGAAAATATTCTCAACATAAACTGTTTTTTTTTTGTTTCTCGGGACGTTTAGGACCCGGTCCTTTGAAAGGCTTGCGAGGAGCCGAAGCCAACTCGTAGAGGCCCCGTTAGGCATGTATCAGGAAATGTGACACCAACCGACGATTATCCCTGTATGCACTACGCAACTGCACCCAAGGACAATTCCCGGTTGGTGCAGGACTATTGCAAATTACGGCGAAAAAATGTATTGGGCTATGGATTTTGTATGTTTAGTGGATTGATTGCCCAAAACTATAGGAGAACTACCGGCCCCTGCCCGACTACTGTTGAACTAAACGTCTATAAAATGGCAGGGGGTGACTTGCAAACTCAATTAACGTATTGTTATAGTTTGTACTATTCCGTATTCCGTAGAGGATAACCGTGGTCGTATGCCACCTACCGTAAAATAACAATACATTCTGCAAAGTAATAATTAAAGGGTAATTATTGGCCCGGGCCAAGGGCCCGTCCTTACGCTGAAATCGTTCGAGATTATTATTATATAGCTAAACAAACTTCCGTAGATCCCCGCCTAAAAATAGACAAGATAATAAATGAACCAACTTCCTCAGTTCCTTTCCCAAAAAGAGTTTCGCATATAGCACTATATTTAGCAACTCACACACAAACACGGAGAGGAAATGATAACGCAGTCGACGACCCAAGAATCCAAGATGGCGCACCATTAATCACGTGACCTAGTGAGGGGATGACGCAGCAAACTCCCAGATTGAATGACAAGCTCTGCTGTAGTTAATTTGATGGTACAATAGAGGATTATAGCACTTATAGTTAGTGATTTATAGCCGTACTAAATTGTGAAAAAAAGTTAAAAAGGACACGCTCGAGGAATACCCTGCTTGGGCTTCTGAGTGGTAGGTTATAGGACAGCGACTACGAGCCGTAGACAGCGAGGCTCAGGGTAGGCGCTTTTTCAGTTTTCCTATGGATGAAACCTACGTGCGTTGCACAGAGGGGGTTCTGGGTGTTCTTTTATGAGGTCACGGGGGTACTATGTGTTTGATGGTTATCACCAGGGTAATTTTGGTGAGATAAAAATCTGACATTCTCTGGTCCTACACGCCTTTTGTAGGTTTACCCCCGTCAACAAAAAAATAAAAAAGGTATAGAGTGGAGAATGAAGTCGTTAGTTATTCAAAAAAAAATCCGTGTGTACAAAGCAGATAATGCATGACTACTGGAACTGGAAGAGAGGCTGCCTGGAGGTGGCTGTATTCGAAGAGAGGTCTCATCTCAGCAATGGGTGAAGTTGGGATGTGGAAAATGATGATGATGATGACTGGAAGGCATAATACTTTTTAACCAACTTGCCAAAAAGGAGGAGGTTCTAGGTTCGCTTCTGCTGTTTGCGGTGTTTTAAATGTATGTTCACCTATATCTCCGTCAATCGTGGACCGATTTTGAAAATTCTTTATTTTGTTTAAAAGAGTATGTTTTAAAATTGGTCCAATTTAATTTGGTGAAGATCTGATGAAGAACTTTGAGGATATACAACAGAACTCGTTAATAAATAACGGCAAATCTCTCGGGATTGTTGCAATCGCATGTCATTTTATTGTTTATACCATTTCAAAACATAACATCACGTCAGTACGCTCTAAAGGGGTACGCAGCTGTGTACAGTTCATCTTGGTACAATCTGTTTTACCGGTTATGTTCAAGTTTCATGATTTTCGGGTAATCTATTCTGGCATTATAGGTGGCAAATAAATAAAATAAATAAATAAAATAAATAAAAAAAATACAAAGAGAAAAATAACTTTCTTTTTGGAAGTCGGTGCCCATAACGCAAAAAAATGGTACCTATGAAAGACACTTGTAAAAAACTTGTTGTTGATTTGTAGTTTTTGTGAAAAAAAAAAATATTTAAAAGAATCGAAAATTTCTAGAGATTTATTTATTTTATTTATTTTCACTTCACAAAAGAAGGAACGAGAGTCAAGACATGAAACCAAGCTCTGATAACATGTATTGACTCGTACCATATTGTTTTGGTTTCCTCACGATATTATCTTTAAATAAAAATAAGGAAATCCGAGGTAGGTACCACTTACCAAGTGATTACGAGTCGAGGTTAAGTTCAGCTGCATATGCAGTAAGGAAAATAAGGCAGTTAACCGATAAAGCCACAGCTAGGTTAGTATACTATGCTTATTTCCACAGTATTATGTCTTGTGGCATTCTGCTGTGGGGATCAGCAGCAGATGTTGATCCCGTTTTCATATTACAAAAGAGGGCAATCCGCGCGATCTATAAAATAGAGATGTAATAAAGAGATCGATATACTGACTCTACCTTCACTTTATATTTTGGAATGTATTTTGTATGTCCGCAAAAATCGAGGGCTTTTCAAAACTAGAAGCGACTTCCATAATTTAAATACACGCAGTAAGCACGAAATTGTAATACCCAAATTCAGATTAACTAAAACTAGCAAGTCTTTTCTTATAAACAGTATACGCTTTTATAACAAGTTGCCAAAGTCAGTTATAGAACTGACCGATGGAAAGTTCAAAAATCACATCAAACGTGTCCTTATTAAAAAAGCATATTATAAAATCAAGGACTACGTTGAAGATAAAAAAAATTGGCTTTAGCTCCTTCTGCGCATGCGGCTTCCCTGGTAACTCATAAACGGCACAAATATGTGGATGTCTCTAACTATTCTCAATCTAAATTTTTCATTTTTTTTTATTTTGTTTTTCTTCTTTTAATTGGACTTTTTACAATAGTTCGCAATCATCTTTATAGCCCTTTGCAAAGAATAGTTACGGCACTGATAACAACATTTGTGCCACATGTTAAATTTAGTCTAGTTATATATTTTTTTTTAACTGTGTAGATTCTTTTACCGATTACTAGCTGACCCTCGGGGCTTCGCTCCCGTCAACTGCCTACCTACCCTGGCTACCCTGCCTACCTTGCCTATCCTGCCTACCATGCCTACCCTGCCTACCCTGCCTGCCCTGCCCCTACCCTGCCTTCCCTGCCTACCCTGCCAACCCTGCCTGCCCTGCCTACCCTGCCTTCCCTGCCTACTCTGCTTACCATGCCTACCCTGCTTACCCTGCCTACCCCGCCTACCCAGCCTACCCTGCCTACCCTACCTACCCTGCCCCTACCCTGGCTACCCTGCCTACCCTGACTTTCCTGCCTACCCTGCCTATCCTGCCTACCCTGCCTATCCTGCCTACCCTGGCTACCCTGCCTACCTTGCCTACTCTGCTTACCATGCCTACCCTGCCTACCCTGCCTACCCAGCCTACCCTGCCTATCCTACCTATCCTGCCCATCCTGCCTTTCCTGCCTACCATGCCTATCCTGCCTACCCTGCCTACCCTGCCTACCCTGCCTTTTCTGCCTACCCTGCCTTTCCTGCCTACCCTGCCTATCCTGCCTACCCTGCCTACCCTGCCTACCCTGCCTACTTTGCTTACCATGCCTACCCTGCCTACCCTGCCTTTCCTGCCTACAATGCCTATCCTGCCTACCCTGCCTACACTGCCTTTTCTGCCTACCCTGCCTTTCCTGCCTACCCTGCCTATCCTGCCTACCCAGCCTGCCCTGCCTACCCTGCCTTTCCTGCCTACCCTGCCTACCCTGCCTACCCTGCCTACCCTGCCAACCCTGCCTACCCTGCCTACCCTTCCTACCCTGCCTACCCTGCCTATCTCGCCTATCCTGCCTACCCTGCCTACTCTGCTTACCCTGCCTACCATGCCTACCCTGCCTGCCCTGCCTACCCTGCCTACCCAGCCTACCCTACCTATCCTGCCTACCCTGCCTTTCCTGCCTAACCTGCCTATCCTGCCTACCCTGCCTACCCCGCCTTTCCTGCCTACCCTGCCTATCTTGCCTACCCTGCCTACCCTGCCTACTCTGCTTACCCTGCCTACCCAGCCTACCCTGCCTACCCTACCTATCCTGCCTACCCTGCCTACCCTGCCTATCCTGCCTACCCTGCCTACCCAGCCTACCCTACCTATCCTGCCTACCCTGCCTTTCCTGCCTAACCTGCCTATCCTGCCTACCCTGCCTACCCTGCCTTTCCTGCCTACCCTGCTTATCTTGCCTACCCGGCCTACCCTGCCTACTCTGCTTACCCTGCCTACCCAGCCTACCCTGCCTACCCTACCTACCCTGCCTTTTCTGCCTACCCTGCCTTTCCTGCCTACCATGCCTACCCTGCCTACCCTGCCTGCCCTGCCCCTACCCTGCCTTCCCTGCCTACCCTGCCAACCCTGCCTGCCCTGCCTACCCTGCCTTCCCTGCCTACTCTGCTTACCATGCCTACCCTGCTTACCCTGCCAACCCCGCCTACCCAGCCTACCCTGCCTACCTTACCTACCCTGCCCCTACCCTGGCTACCCTGCCTACCCTGACTTTCCTGCCTACCCTGCCTTTCCTGTCTACCCTGCCTATCCTGCCTACCCTGCCTATCCTGCCTACCCTGGCTACCCTGCCTACCTTGCCTACTCTGCTTACCATGCCTACCCTGCCTACCCTGCCTACCCAGCCTACCCTGCCTATCCTACCTATCCTGCCCATCCTGCCTTTCCTGCCTACCATGCCTATCCTGCCTACCCTGTCTACCCTGCCTACCCTGCCTACCCTGCCTTTTCTGCCTACCCTGCCTTTTCTGCCTACCCTGCCTATCCTGCCTACCCTGCCTACCCTGCCTACTTTGCTTACCATGCCTACCCTGCCTACCCTGCCTTTCCTGCCTACAATGCCTATCCTGCCTACCCTGCCTACACTGCCTTTTCTGCCTACCCTGCCTTTCCTGCCTACCCTGCCTTTCCTGCCTACCCTGCCTACCCTGCCTACCCTGCCTACCCTGCCAACCCTGCCTACCCTGCCTACCCTTCCTACCCTGCCTACCCTGCCTATCTCGCCTATCCTGCCTACCCTGCCTACTCTGCTTACCCTGCCTACCATGCCTACCCTGCCTGCCCTGCCTACCCTGCCTACCCAGCCTACCCTACCTATCCTGCCTACCCTGCCTTTCCTGCCTAACCTGCCTATCCTGCCTACCCTGCCTACCCCGCCTTTCCTGCCTACCCTGCCTATCTTGCCTACCCTGCCTACCCTGCCTACTCTGCTTACCCTGCCTACCCAGCCTACCCTGCCTACCCTACCTATCCTGCCTACCCTGCCTACCCTGCCTATCCTGCCTACCCTGCCTACCCAGCCTACCCTACCTATCCTGCCTACCCTGCCTTTCCTGCCTAACCTGCCTATCCTGCCTACCCTGCCTACCCTGCCTTTCCTGCCTACCCTGCTTATCTTGCCTACCCGGCCTACCCTGCCTACTCTGCTTACCCTGCCTACCCAGCCTACCCTGCCTACCCTACCTACCCTGCCTTTTCTGCCTACCCTGCCTTTCCTGCCTACCATGCCTACCCTGCCTACCCTGCCTGCCCTGCCCCTACCCTGCCTTCCCTGCCTACCCTGCCAACCCTGCCTGCCCTGCCTACCCTGCCTTCCCTGCCTACTCTGCTTACCATGCCTACCCTGCTTACCCTGCCAACCCCGCCTACCCAGCCTACCCTGCCTACCTTACCTACCCTGCCCCTACCCTGGCTACCCTGCCTACCCTGACTTTCCTGCCTACCCTGCCTTTCCTGTCTACCCTGCCTATCCTGCCTACCCTGCCTATCCTGCCTACCCTGGCTACCCTGCCTACCTTGCCTACTCTGCTTACCATGCCTACCCTGCCTACCCTGCCTACCCAGCCTACCCTGCCTATCCTACCTATCCTGCCCATCCTGCCTTTCCTGCCTACCATGCCTATCCTGCCTACCCTGTCTACCCTGCCTACCCTGCCTACCCTGCCTTTTCTGCCTACCCTGCCTTTTCTGCCTACCCTGCCTATCCTGCCTACCCTGCCTACCCTGCCTACTTTGCTTACCATGCCTACCCTGCCTACCCTGCCTTTCCTGCCTACAATGCCTATCCTGCCTACCCTGCCTACACTGCCTTTTCTGCCTACCCTGCCTTTCCTGCCTACCCTGCCTATCCTGCCTACCCAGCCTGCCCTGCCTACCCTGCCTTTCCTGCCTACCCTGCCTTGCCTGCCTTTCCTGCCTATCTTGCCTTTCCTGCCTACCCTGCCTACCCTGCCTACCCTGCCTACCCTGCCAACCCTGCCTACCCTGCCTACCCTTCCTACCCTGCCTACCCTGCCTACCCTGCCTACACTGCCTACCCTGCCTTTCCTGCCTAGCCTGCCTACCCTGCCTATCCTGCCTACCCTGCCTACCCTGCCTACCCTGCCTACTTTGCTTACCATGCCTACCCTGCCTACCCTGCCTTTCCTGCCTACAATGCCTATCCTGCCTACCCTGCCTACACTGCCTTTTCTGCCTACCCTGCCTTTCCTGCCTACCCTGCCTATCCTGCCTACCCAGCCTGCCCTGCCTACCCTGCCTTTCCTGCCTACCCTGCCTACCCTGCCTACCCTGCCTACCCTGCCAACCCTGCCTACCCTGCCTACCCTTCCTACCCTGCCTACCCTGCCTATCTCGCCTATCCTGCCTACCCTGCCTACTCTGCTTACCCTGCCTACCATGCCTACCCTGCCTGCCCTGCCTACCCTGCCTACCCGGCCTACCCTACCTATCCTGCCTACCCTGCCTTTCCTGCCTAACCTGCCTATCCTGCCTACCCTGCCTACCCTGCCTTTCCTGCCTACCCTGCCTATCTTGCCTACCCTGCCTACCCTGCCTACTCTGCTTACCCTGCCTACCCAGCCTACCCTGCCTACCCTACCTATCCTGCCTACCCTGCCTACCCTGCCTATCCTGCCTACCCTGCCTACCCAGCCTACCCTACCTATCCTGCCTACCCTGCCTTTCCTGCCTAACCTGCCTATCCTGCCTACCCTGCCTACCCTGCCTTTCCTGCCTACCCTGCCTATCTTGCCTACCCGGCCTACCCTGCCTACTCTGCTTACCCTGCCTACCCAGCCTACCCTGCCTACCCTACCTACCCTGCCTTTTCTGCCTACCCTGCCTTTCCTGCCTATCCTGCCTACCATGCCTACCCTGCCTACCCTGCCTGCCCTGCCCCTACCCTGCCTTCCCTGCCTACCCTGCCAACCCTGCCTGCCCTGCCTACCCTGCCTTCCCTGCCTACTCTGCTTACCATGCCTACCCTGCTTACCCTGCCAACCCCGCCTACCCAGCCTACCCTGCCTACCCTACCTACCCTGCCCCTACCCTGGCTACCCTGCCTACCCTGACTTTCCTGCCTACCCTGCCTTTCCTGTCTACCCTGCCTATCCTGCCTACCCTGCCTATCCTGCCTACCCTGGCTACCCTGCCTACCTTGCCTACTCTGCTTACCATGCCTACCCTGCCTACCCTGCCTACCCAGCCTACCCTGCCTATCCTACCTATCCTGCCCATCCTGCCTTTCCTGCCTACCATGCCTATCCTGCCTACCCTGTCTACCCTGCCTACCCTGCCTACCCTGCCTTTTCTGCCTACCCTGCCTTTTCTGCCTACCCTGCCTATCCTGCCTACCCTGCCTACCCTGCCTACTTTGCTTACCATGCCTACCCTGCCTACCCTGCCTTTCCTGCCTACAATGCCTATCCTGCCTACCCTGCCTACACTGCCTTTTCTGCCTACCCTGCCTTTCCTGCCTACCCTGCCTATCCTGCCTACCCAGCCTGCCCTGCCTACCCTGCCTTTCCTGCCTACCCTGCCTTGCCTGCCTTTCCTGCCTATCTTGCCTTTCCTGCCTACCCTGCCTACCCTGCCTACCCTGCCTACCCTGCCAACCCTGCCTACCCTGCCTACCCTTCCTACCCTGCCTACCCTGCCTACCCTGCCTACACTGCCTACCCTGCCTTTCCTGCCTAGCCTGCCTATCTCGCCTATCCTGCCTACCCTGCCTACTCTGCTTACCCTGCCTACCATGCCTACCCTGCCTGCCCTGCCTACCCTGCCTACCCAGCCTACCCTACCTATCCTGCCTACCCTGCCTTTCCTGCCTAACCTGCCTATCCTGCCTACCCTGCCTACCCTGCCTACCCTGCCTACCCTGCCTTTCCTGCCTACCCTGCCTATCTTGCCTACCCTGCCTACCCTGCCTACTCTGCTTACCCTGCCTACCCAGCCTACCCTGCCTACCCTACCTATCCTGCCTACCCTGCCTACCCTGCCTATCCTGCCTATCCTGCCTACCCTGCCTATCCTGCCTACCCTGCCTACCCTGCCTACCCTGCCTACCCTGCCTACCCTGCCTACCCTGCCTTTCCTGCCTTTCCTGCCTACCCTGCCTGTGTTGCCTAACCTGCCTACCCTGCCTACTCTGCTTACCCTGCCTACCCTGCCTACCCGGCCTACCCTGCCTACCCCGCCTTTCCTGCCTTTCCTGCCTATCCTGCCTACCCTGCCTGCCCTGCCTTTCCTGCCTACCCTGCCTATCTTGCCTACCCTGCCTACCCTGCCTACTCTGATTACCCTGCCTAACCTGCCTACCCTGCGTACTCTGCTTACCATGCCTACCCTGCCTTCCCTGCCTACCTTGCCTATCCCGCCTACCCTGCCTCTCCTTCCTACACTGCCTACTCTGCCTACCCTACCTACCATACCTACAAATTTTTATCTATCATCAATAGTTTTCTCAGCGCACGCCAAATAATGTATTTTACAGGCAACATTTTGCTACCTTGGGTTACATTATTGCAATTTTCATAAGGATCTCTATTTTTTTTGGAATTATCTTATAGCCTATGACACTCAGGAATAATTTAGCTTTGTACTGGTGAAAGAATTTTCAAAATCGGTTCAGTAGGTTCAGAGATTACCCCTTACAACGTCACAAACTCACAAACTCACAAACTTTACCTCTTTATAATATTAGTATAGATTTTGTGAATGTGTGAACATTGTTGGCCTTCTAGATGTTATTTTTTTTTAGTTTCTTAGGACTTATTGTCGAGCCTACGTTGCCCCCCCATAGTACTAATGCTGTAACATTGAAATATTGTAAAACCAAACCATTTTTTAAAAGAGTAACCATGGAGTTTCTTGCCGGTTCTTCTCCATAGGAAACGACCAACCCGAACCGTGCACCTTTTGTCGACGATTTATAAGTGCACATGTAGGCCTATGTAAAATAAAAAAAAATGATTTTGATTTTTGAGGACCTTCCGGTGTTAAAGCAATCATTCTGGTTCCATATTTTCTTGGAAACTATATCAAGTCCAATTTAGTATTATCAGCGGATGCCACTCGTAGAAACTATTACTTAATTAAACCAGTTCTTTCTGGCAGGTTGCATCTTTAATTAAACTTTAAGCCGACAGATCCCAAGGGAATCTATTGGATGCAGATGTAGAGAATTGTGATAATAATGGATGTGGCATATCGTAATTTTTATTTTTTTCATTAATTTCATCCTTGCCGGTACTATTGTCGGTAAACTGACTCACTAGCGAAACGATCTAGGCATTGGTACGCCTCGGGTTATTAGGCAATGATTTGAATTATTACTTTTGTTTTTGCATGACTAATATTCACTGACTATCATGCCATAAGTAGCATTTTTGTAAAGGAGCCTTATCGTTGTCCACTCCACAGTAGCCCACTGCTAATTATGACCGCGCTTAGCGCCGCTTTGTACGAAAAAGTGGGATGCGAGATGCAGCGACCCGTACGGCAACGTTTCACATGAATGCGTAATTGGCAAACACGCAGACAACGTTACTAAACACTCTGTGCACACCTTTTATAGCTTTGGACGGGTGACTTTAACTAATTCTTTATCTGCAACACAACGCTGGCCCGACAGTGATTCTGTTTCTCTAAAACCTGGCCACTTCCACGATATCGTCGATGGTTCGGTGGTAGCGCAGAAATAACTTTTCTACTTATACTGAATATAATGTCAGGTCCATTCTTTCCGGCTGTACGTTCAGTCAGTAGCACAGAGCCACCAGATAAAGTCAGCCTTCTAGACTCATTTAACTTGATGCAGTCGCCCAACCATTCATTCCGTTTGACTTTTCATTTTTATTTCACAACCTCATCATAAGCCTTTGATTGATTTTTAATTATGAAATTTTGTTTCAAGAAGGTTAAACAAAACTAAGTGAACAGATCTGTTAAGGTGCGAATTCACCTACTATACCTAATGAACATAATTCCGGTGAAAGTACTTAACTAGAATTGATCTCTAATTGCAGTTATTTGCCTAGATTAAGGAGAATATTAGCATTTAAATTATCATATTAAACTGAACTATAATGACTGCCGTAAGGCAAAATGTACCGGGACTGTCTACAGAAATAACCATCTTATATGTATACCAACATTATTGGCAATAAATGATTCTGACTCTGATTTTCGTATGGTTTGATATCATTTTCATAATTTTAGCCAAAAATCATCCACTGCTGACATATCTCGGCTCGGCTCTCGACTCCCACGGGCGTCACCACATTGACTATTTTTGTTATTTTGGCATCTAGAAGATTCTCGCGACCTACACGACCGATTTAGACTTATCATTTCAATGATGAGCCTGGCAATATTTCTTACTTCTTCTCATTCAAATAAAAAGCCCGTTATATCGATGGATTTTTGTATTGCAAGGATGGTCAATTCATAACATTGCACCAAGTTTTTTTACCTTTTATGGGGTCACCAATTTAGGATATGTTCAGGACCAAATAATAAAACAGTCTCGATGTGGTACACTCTTATATTCAGCATAGTAAATGATACATGATATAGTAATAAATCCCTTTTCTACGACCTAATCGTTTACAATATACAAATTGTCAACGGTTAGGTCATAAAGGAAAGATTAATTTCGGTTTAAATCGTTTAAATTCGTTAAAACGATAATACATTTTCGTTCAACTTACGTGTCGCGCACTATATAAGCGTGCGCTCATATCGGACTGACTTAACTTACCTAGAGTCACAAGATACCTTGACCAACTGTGTAAGTAAGTGTCCCTACAGATTTGTACGTTGTTAGCAGATCGTGGAGAGTCTGGCTGATGTTCAACTGTAATTATTTCAATCGAAATTTAATAAGGTAAATGCGAATCCAATCCTCTTCACACAACAATGGCCCACATCTTGGGGCTTAGTTACAGAAATTAACGGGATTATAAGTAATGCAACACGCGACGTTGTGGTCAACCATCCTGCTACCAAGTGTACTTGTATTAAATAATGTATACGTTTGTTGATTTACCTTAGTAAACATATGAATGGCGTGGAGAGTGTTTATGAATTTCTGATAATTGACATTAAGTATGCTTTAATGATGAAGTATACAAGAATTCCTGTTGTTTTACAGAAAGCAAAATAAAAACTGAATAATGTTCAAATTCATAAAACGGTATGTAGGTTTGATTACTGTAAATTTGGTGCGATATTTTGAGGAAGTTCTTTCAATGGTTTACTAGTCACATAGGTTATGTGTTGTAAATCATAAGTCTTAAATTTAATGCATTTTTTTTATAAATCAGTTTGTTTTTACTTCCGTACAAACCTTAAGTAGAACCCGTGAATGCAGCTTAAGACTTCTTTGGATGGAAATTCTGCGACAATCCTCCCCTCCTCGCATCGAGTTCCTCATTACTGAGGGTCGTGAGTCCCCGGTCTTCGTGGAAACTACTTCTCCTTCACCAATTTGCGCTATCTGCTTCTGTATAATAGAGCATCGTGCAGCTTTATATTTAACTGTGTGTGGTCTTGGTCTAACCATCTAATTGAACTTCGACCTCTCGTACGTTTCCCTTCGATCTTACCAGTAACCATCAGCTGTTCGAGGTTGTGTCTATCTTTCCTGACAATGTGACCAAAAAACAACAGAATCCTAAGAAGGCAGATATTGGACAGTCTGATATGTATATTTAGTTCGCGGAGGCAGTGGCGTAGCAAGTCTTAAAGGGGCCCTGTATCAGATTTTATTGCGGGCCCTTCTTACCCGAATAGAGCGAAACAAAAATAAGTTATTTTTTTACAAATAAATAAAAAAGCACGATGAAAGCTTAAGCTATTCAAAGTCAAGATTCTTGAATCGGCAATCCATCGGTTTTATGTAAGCATAAATATAGAGTGAGCCAAGAAAACTAGAAAATTGGAGTATCCAAACTCGCATAGATTAAGCTATCATCATAATAAACAGCTTTCATCATCTTATATTAACCATTAACGCCCCTTATCTATTAAAATTGGAGGTTTTGGACTACATTTTACGAATTGATGCTTCCACATTTTGGGGTCCCTGTGGATAAAGGGCCCCGTATGGATACGGGCTATGGCTGATACTGCGGTAGCTACTCCCCTGCTCGGAAGATAGAATCATTGGTGCGAAAGGCAGTCCAGGGGATATGCAACATCTTCCTCCAGCACCACGTCTCAAAAGCTTACATTCAATGACAATATAAGGTATCAATTCAATATAAAATTAATAAATTAACTATTTTAATGCTATTAAATATACATCGTTTTTTTAAGAATTTTGTAACTTACTACCGGTTTAATAAATCAGTATAGAAATAAAAAAAAAAATCAGCTACGAGACTACTAAATAAATACAAAAAGGCGACTTCATAAGGAAAAAGAACCGAACCAAATCTCTAAATTCTACTGTCAACTCTTAAAACGGTGGGCATAAATAGTATTTTGCTTATCTGCGGTTGTTGTAATTAAATAAAACAAGGTGTTGAGCGATTTATAGGTCCCCGGGGGCTTGTAGTCTGAGTCTCGACGTGCTACGAAACCGAATACTTAACCTTTTTTTCTCTACTATTTGCAATACTTATCTGCGTGGGTGAGTTTAGTTGTTAAAGGTCATAATTAACTAGATTTTACGAATTATGAGTTTTAAGGTTTCATATTTGTTGGTTCTTAGCGAAATTTGGAGTGGTTATTGAATAAAAAAAATAATTTAAAAAATCAAAAAACCCGTCTGCCTAAAAAGCGAACTAAAAAGACGTAAACAAGAAAAAATATGCTATTCAGTCGGAGGATACATATTCGCGAGCTGGCTGACCAAAACCAGATGTATCCACCGATTGCACAGTCTTTTTAGTTCGCTTTTTAGGCAGTCGATATTTTAGATATTTTTTTTTTATTTAACACTTTTTAGTTAACCCATTATTCGAATCAGGTATATTTAAACATATACGAATTATATATTTTTGAAATTGCCTCTTAAAACCCTTTATTTTAATACCCCAGACGATGCGATTAGAAATAAAAAAAAAATTTGGTCGAGTAAAAAGACTCACAAGAATTTTGTGTTTTGGTAAATATAGATTGATCTCTTCTTCATTTCTTTGTTACATTCCTGTTGCTTGTTTTTTTTGAGCTACACTGGCCCAAGTTAGAGCTAAATAACATAGACCGTTATCATCATTTACGGTCTAGTTCCACCCGCCACTGAGTTAAGGCCTCCTTTCTTCTGTACTTGTATAGCTGGCCCTTACTACTTGCTGCAATCTGCTTTCAAAAATATTCAATCAGTTGCGAAGCTAAAAAAGTAAGGAGACACTCAAAAACCAGAAAACAAAATTTTTCCAAATTCTGTTTGAATCTCCAGCACAATGTAGTGCATATTAATCCCTTTATGACAACGAAGGTCACAATCAAAATCAAAAATACTTAACGACTCAATCAAACCTAACCAATAAAAAAAACCGTAAACTTAGTTAATAACCTCATTATGAAGGCAGAATGCGAAGAAATGCTGTAAACGTTGTGAACGTAAAGAAATGATTTATAAGAACGATGAAACTTAACAATGTAGCCATCAGTGAAAGTATTTCACTTGGTTGCTAGTTTTATGAGACAACTTGTTTTTTTATTAGTGTTTGTATAAATCCGATAAGCCGCGATGATAGTTACTGGGTTTTCTTTTATGGTTATACTTTCTTTAATGATTTGGCGTTTGTGGAAGCAATTGGCTGGAAGTTTTTGTGGTTGAGTATTTAGGTAATTTGCTTTATTTTTGCAAACAGTTTTTCAAGCTCTCTAGCTTCTGGAAAAGAGGTATAATATCTATATTTTAACTTTTTGTAAAACTATTTCGGTTCTTATTTGGATCATATTTTTACCTTCTAAATTAATAATATAATAATAAATAATAATAATCTCCAAGGAAGTTAACCCAGTAAGATTCTGGTAGGGATCTTGACCGTACTGCCGGGATTGTCCTGATATCCGTGGCATACCTCTCCACTCCTCAAGCACCGCCGTATATGTTGCCCCCTTGGCGCTACATGACCAAAAAGCTAGCAGATATTTATGGGGAGGGAGGGGGGGCATTAATTGACTTTGCAAGTCATCCCCTGCCATTTTATAGCCGTGTAGATCAACAGCGGTCAGGCAGGGTCCAATAGGCCTTCTATATAGTCTAATTTTAGGTAATCGATCCTCATAGCCCAATGTGTTTTGTCTATGGATACATTTTTCATTTGACAGGAATCTGCAATAATCTTGCACCAGCCGGGGATTGTCCTTGAGTGCTCACGAGTGCATACAGGGATAATTGCCAGTTGGTGTCACATTTCATCCTACATGTCTAACAAGGCCTCTGCAAGATGGTTTCGGCCTCCGGTACAGCCTTTTAAAGGTCCGGGACCCTAGGGCTCCAAGAATTACAAAGAAATAATACTCCTACATTTAATTTACTCGATGTATTTTCAACTTAAACTCTTATTTAAAAACACATGCTGTGATCTGACCTTCTGAGTTGAATGGATAAGGAATGGTGATAATATATAACATCTCCTTGACTCTGCTTTATAATACGGCTAGCCTAAAGAAATGCAGACAATTCTACAATTTTGCTGTGACATATCTACACCCTAGAGCTGGGTCTATTGGCGGTTGCGACCACTGTCAACCAGTCCACCAAACGAACTGATTTCAAAATTTGTCATTAAACTAAAACAGGCAACTCCAACTTGTAAAACAGCAACTATTCATCCAAATCCCCGAAGAAATACTAAACTCTTCTATTATCTGAAGTATTCTTAAGTCTTCTAAAATAAAAAAGAACGAAGGAAATGTCCCGGGAACAAATTTACCTTTTTAAAGTGCAAAACAAACTTCCATAATATATCTGCAACACAAAAGTTAAATAGAAACATTTCGTCCGACGGCAAAGAAAGCCGACTTTAACTTTGTTCTACAAATCGTCTTTAATATCTGTAACTACAGTGCAACCTGGCATTTTTGCCACCCCATTTTGCCTATAACTCATTCTATCTAGTAACAATGTTTGCTTGTGTTGGAGCGTTGGAGAGAGTTTTTGGTAAAAAATTAGAGTTGTTTTAAATAATTTACGCAGTCCTGTTAAAGCTGATAGTTATTTTTTCTACGTTTCACATTATTGAAAAACCTAGTTTTAAGTTAATAAGTTCCTGTGTACTGTAACTCGTTACAGGAACTCATGCATGCATCGTAATATCTTACATTATTTCGGCCGGTTACTGTAAAATCTGACTTTACTTCAGTCCAAAAAATCTCGGGCTATAGCAAAAAACTGTTTACAAAAAATCAGTTATCAAAAATCTGCAAAATCATCCAGATTTTTTGAAGCATATTTCGAAACTATTCAAAAAATCTATAATCAAAAAATCCTAAAAGAAACAACATGATTTTCGCCAGGATTTAAATCAAGTCTTGCAAAAATGTTCAAAAAATACCGTGAATTTACGTGCGAAACCCTGTACCACCGCTAGTATTCCCCTAGCTTCGGTTGAAGTTTGTGTCGGCAACCAGGTGCTGTTCGCAGACGCTGCCGTTAACTTGTTACACAACTTCCACTAGAAATTGTTCCGTTTTTTTGTTTCTTTGTCTTTACCCGAAAAAAAAATTTCTGAACAGATTTTTGCGTTCGTTTTTTGGGCATTTCCGCAGTGGTTGTGACGTCTTGGAGTTTTAAGTTTGTGGGAGTTGTACATTGACTTATGTAGTACGGACAGGATGGATCATGAGTTTTTTGAGATCCCTTTTTTTGCATTATGTTCTTTTTCCTAATATACTTTGGCATTACTGTTTTGGCATAATTTGTTTTGCCATAATAATTCTTCACCATATTTTTTTTTGGCGTACAGATTATGTTGGCATAATTATCTACTAGGCTAATTTGTTTTGGTATAAATTTAATACGCATAATGTTACTAGCACTAACGACTATTAGCATAATAGTATTGAGGCATAAAAATGAATAGGAATAACGGAAACAAATTTGAGTTATTTTTACGTATTTTATTTTGAATTTTCATGCAAATGATTTATTATACATAATATTATGTAACTGTCATGCATTAAAAATATGAATTAATTAATTAATAGTCAGGCATCAAACAAAAATCACTTTTTGACAAAGTAGGCATGTTTTTTTTTTTTTTAATTATTTCATTTTATGCGTATATTTTTAGCACATCATCGGCCTTTTTAATGTTCCCACTGCTGGGCACAGGCCTCCTCTCATAGAGGGAGTGGGCAATAATCCACCACGCGGGCCCAGTGCGGATTGGTAGATGTCACATGTCTTTAAATATATATTTTTAGCAATTGCTTGTAAATATGCAAGTTTCGGGTATCAAGAACCTAGCTGACAGAAAGGAGCGAGCGCAGTATAGCGCGAGCGACGACATTTTTGACAGAAAACGAGAGACAATTAAAAATGCGAGCGAAGCGAGCGCGACCGCGACGAGCGCAGCGAGGATTCAGAAAAAAAACCATATAATCATAGAACGAGAATTATTTATTTATATTGTATAAAATGTGTATTAGTGTCTAACATTATAGGAATTAATTAATACGCGTATTTGTTATGCTTAAAAAAAGGTTTAATATCGTTATGCGTTAAAAAATGTATGCTTTAGAATGATATGCTTAAACATTATTATGATGAGAGTAATTATGCTATAAAAATTATGCGTAAGCTGTTATGCGAAAATAACGTTATGCGTAAATATAATTAGGATAAACAAAAGTATGCCATGTTATATTATGGCTAATGTTTTTATGCAAATGGATAGGGAACCGAGTTTTTTTTACGCTTCAAGTTGGTCATACATAGATCATACTAGTCCGAAGCGGACTCGCATCGTCGTGTCCGTGTGTGCAAGACATTAAAAGAGCGGTTTTCTTCTATGGTTAGCGAGTAAGTAAATGTTCGAGCGGCCGTAGCTTTTTTACTGGGTTATTTAAATCTATGGAATTGTAGGTGACTGAAAATAATTAAATATTAATTATATTGTGACCCGCGAGCAGTAGAGGTATTTCGGCTGAAATGATGATTGCTTAGAAGCGTGACCTGGCATGCCACACTTATAGAATGCAAGAAGATTGTTGGGTAGGATCGTCATGCAGGCACTGTAACCGAGGCAGACCTAAGTAATGCAGGCCTAAGTAATGATTTGGACTCGTATCGTAGAAGATTAACAAACTAAGAACCTTCGTCGAGCTTCATTGCCTCGGCGCTTTTCTGATGGTCACCACTGTTAATTCTGGCTTTCAGGAGTTGCAGTGGTTTGGGAATAGTGTGGTGTGACTGTCAAAAAAAAAACAAAGGACCTTTGCCTAGGAGTGAGCAAATATAGGTTACAGAAAAAAATCTAAGAAAATGAGAGAAGAAAAACATTTTCCTTATAAAATTTTAAATCCATCAGTGACGAAAGGATTTTTTTAATGCTGAAAAAAAGTTTACTTCTATAAAATGCAAGCATTGTTACATTACCAATGAGACATCAAAACACTATCTAAAACACAAATACTTCATAACTTCATTATCCCAGAGCAAGACGTTCACTACAATATGCAAACACTTATAATCTGCACGGATCTTGCTTACTTAATGCTGTGACTGCTAAACATGCAAACGCCATGGAGGAACTTTTGGGCAAACGAAGCTGAAACACTTGGGCATTATAGCGAAGGTAACAGTGGGCAAACTTTAGACAAACATACAGAAGTTAAATAGAATATTGCAGTATTATGAACTAGCTGAGCCTGTGGAAGTCTTGTATTTATATTAGCTTCCGCTGCCGGCTTCGCCCGCATGAAAAGTGTTTTCTTATCCCTAGGGAAAATTATACCGGGATAAAAAGAAAAGTAGTCTATGTGCTATTCCATACCTTAATCCATCTCTGCCAAATTTCATCCAGGTCCGTTCAACCGTTCTGGCGGGTTTCAGTAACAAACAGACATCCAACCAAACGTTCGCTTTTTTAATATTGTCTATAGGCTCGCTTATGACCACTATCTCACTTGATGGAAAGTGATGATGTGATCGACGGTGAAGCAACTTAAAGACCCCTAGATTGTAGCTGTCGGGAAAAAGAGATTCCGTCAGGGAATTCCACTTCTTAGCTGTACGCATAATGAAAGTGTTCCCAAAACGTTTTGTGCGTATGGGTGGGATGTCCACCATGTACACCGTACGTCTGGTAGACCGACGATGAAACGGGCTAGGTGGAATTAGAGCGTGCAATTCCATTAGGAATCGGTGACGGTGTTCAAGGCTCTGGAGCTTTGTCTTGACCAGTGCCTCATTACCGATGAGCCTCCTGGCCCGCTTTTCGATCGACTCTTGATGCTCTAGAGTCGATCGAAAAGCGGATCAAGAGGAGCCTACCTTCTCACCATCCCAAAGATGCCCAACTTTTTGGCAGCCAGCTGAGCTTTTGCCTCAACGTATAGTCTAAAATTGAGAGTTGATGTCAACGTAACGCCAATAAGCTCAAAATGGTCCGTTATTGTACGGTCACATCTCAATCTATTTCGACACCAAAATTTATCAAATTTGGTTCAGCGGATTTGGCGTGAAGCCGTTACAAACAGACATACGGGTTCTATTGTTTGACAGTCGCTATTTCTGCTAGAATGTCAATTTGTCTATGATACTCATAATAGAGTGTTATAATTTACTCTATCGTTTGTAATTATCGTGCCTACCTAATTTATTTTAATGGCAGGGTCGAAAAATATGAAATTTCCATCACTCTTTTCTATTCCGTGATCAAAAAAAAGATTTCATAACAACTTAAAAAAAGAACCGGACGAAAAGAAACAAAACAAACAATTTACTTTTAAAATCAAACAACTTAACAATTCACACTTGTTAGCATTTTTCGAATTTCCAAATATTGCCAACAGTGCCCGAGGGCCGGACTTTTATCAACTTCTTCATTAAACTGTTAACAAAAACGGAACAAATTTTTATTATATCTCACGTCAATAAGATAAATTCAGATGGGTGTTTTGAGTAAAGTTGCTGTATTTAGATATAGCAACGTTGTTCAGTACTTTGTGTTACAACTTGCCATTTACGTTACTTTTTGTTTTGTTATACTATTAAAGTTCTCAAAAAGTAAACAAATGATTGGAACAGATTTAAAAAAGGTACCCAACAAACGATTGATTGCCTGGTGTATAATCTAAAGGTTTACTAAAAAGCTAATTTAACCAGTCCGTCTGTCTGGTTGAAAATTACGTCTCTGCATTACAATTTATGAGAGGCAAATTATCTATCTCGTCGTTGATAAAAACGAGACAATGTGGTTTTCTATCACCCCAAAAAATATTTTCAATTACAAAGAAAAAAGTCCCAACACAGTTTAAGAACTCCCTGCCAAGATAACTCCAATTTGTATCTATCTCTCGCAACTCATTACTGTTGTATACCACCCCGATCGGCTATATAAATTAGTTTTTTTGCAAGGAAGCGTAAAACAACTCAAACACTTCTTTCACTTTATCACGACAGGGTCTTAATTAAAAAGTTGAAAGCAATCAAAACGATATTTTAAGAAGATGGGTTCTGTTAGCGTCGTCATCAAGTCCTATCGAGTTATTAAAGTTACACCGGAATAGGACAGAGATAATAAAATTTTGATGAAATCCGGTGGACCCTTAAGGAACGTCTGTTCTGCGCGCCGTAAAGCTATAGTGCCGCTATCTGACAAAATCATATTTTGAACTATAGACGAAAAACAAAAACCGTGTTATAATAAAAACCGGCCAAGTGCTAGTCGGACTCGCGCACGAAGGGTTCCGTACCATTATCGCAAAAAACGGCAAAAATAACACTTTTTTTGTATAGGAGCCCCCCTTAAATATTAATTTTATCCTGTTTTTAGTATTTGTTGTTACAGTGTCATCAGAGATACATCATCTGTGAAAGTTTCAACTTTCTAGCTATCACGGTTCATGAGATACAGCCTGGTGACAGACAGACAGACAGACGGACCGCGGAGTCTCAGTAATAGGGTCCCGTTTTTACTCTTTGGGTACGGAACCCTAAAAATCGATACTGCAACAACTATAAATCGTTTGCGAGAGTTTTCAGTGTAAAAAAAATATATCATTGGTCATTTTCGAATAGAATTTATAAGTTTAATTCAATCACTTGATCTTAACAAAACTAGGTTTGTAAACAGCAATTTGGGGGGTTTGGGGGTTTTTATTTTTATCCAGAATCTATTGACAGTAGAAACTAGTACTGCTTAGACAGATCGATAGATAATTTTTTGCTGATGACGATGCTATCAAAAAACTAAAATTGCCCAATTGTCAGATAGTGGTACTCTAGCTACAGGACTGCAGTGTTATTCTTTAAATCCACATTAATTTTGTTCAATCTAAGAGGGATTAGGTGGTTGATTCTGAATGAGAGTTTATCCAAGATTGTGAGAACCAGTCTCCAAGTCCCAAGTGAGTTTGGATTAATACTGCGCTTGAGTGCGAAGTGTTTTCAAATTAATTAATTTCTAGATGCTATCGAGTTTTTTGCCGGTATCTGATGGACGTCTTTAGGAATTAACTTGAGTACATGTCTTTTTGGATTAAGTGCTGCTGGGAATTAAGTTTGTCTTCCCAGAATTTATAGAGGCGTCATTTAAGTGTTTTTTTAGTGGAGTGGCCTGCCACTTTGATCTATTTGTTTGATATACGAACTTATCATTTTGTAGATTTTTGATGATCGTATGATCATTAAAAGCCAGATCTGACACCAGTCTTGTCAATGTACATGTTACTCAGTTGTTGGGCTATGGAGATCATCACCATCATCAGCCTTTTAATGTTCCCACTGCTGGGACACAGGCCTCCACCACGCGGGCCCAATGCGGGTTGGTGGATGTCACATTCCTTCGAATTTTTGGTTCTATGACATGCCGGTTTCCTTCACCGTTTTAAGAGCAGTAGCGATTAAATAATTTACAAAAAGTCAACGTCTACCTGGGTTCTAACCCGTGACCTACGACACGTAAATCGTGACATTTACCTCTGGGCCACCACTGCTCGTGGAGATCATAATAAAGCAGTCAATCCATGTAAAACATGGGCAATTACCTGCCCGAGGACTGCCCAGGACTCTTATATTATTGGGACAAGGCTAGGCAGCTTGATATTGATATAACATTTTTGAGAAGACCTTGTTTGTAATTTTAAAATCTCATAGAACTGTCTTATATTTTCACTTACTTCACATCACTTTACTATTTATAAAAAAAAAATAACCAATAGCATTACAAAATTATACTTAACATATTAAGTAGGATAAGTAAAGGTTAAGTTCCAAACAGCATATTTTTCGTCGCTTGGCACCGTCACAAGGGCAATAGTTGGAGTGCACTTATTGCAACCGTAAAGCAGGTTTTAACGTTGCAAGTTCAGCAATACGTTTCTTTAGACAGACTTATTGGGGAATACGGGTTTGGGACCCGACTTTATTTAGCCCGTGGTTTATAAGCTGTTTGGTATTTTTACATATTTCTGTAAACTTGTCGTGCGCTCGATTCCTATTTAACACTGTTTTTTTTTATTATATCATATAAGGAGTACCTGGGTGACTGAGCTCTGCTCGGGTGAAAAAGAGAAAACGACGTTTTTATTTATTTTCCCCAAAACCCCCTGCATACTAAATTCATGAAAATCGTTGGAGCCATTTCCAAGATTCAGATTATATACAAACATATATACAAGTATTGCATGTTTAAAGATATTAGATAAAGGAAGTCATGTTTCTAGACCCAACAGTTTAGGTTGTGCGTTTTCTGGCAGTGACTTAAACTATCTCCGCATAATCTATCTATCGCCGTGGAACGGAACCGAACGCGATCGGTAATCGCGAAAGAAATGATGAAATACGCTAGTTACGTGGCACGGTACTGCTACGCCGTAGCTGATGCAACTACGACAGCTACGTCGTAGCACGTTTGGTAGTATTTTGCTACGATAATTTTGTGTATTCAAAATATTTATTTGATAAAGTAGCTTAATGTTGGCGATAGAAATTATTTTGTTCTGTCGTTGAATAAACAATTAACTTGGCTAATTTTATATGACATTTTCTATAGTGTCAATAACTAAACGAACATCGTTTACCCTCAAAGCTATGAACTTCAATAAACCTCAAAAACATAATATTTAGACACTAAATCGCGGCCTCGATGCATGAACTCGTCTATCACAATTTCAGTGAAGTGTCGTTGACGCATTTCTCTTTATTCTTTGTGAAAGTTTGTCTCCCTCACCATTCGAGTGAGTGATTTTTCATGTAGTCTACCGATAGCTGTGATAAGTTCACTGTATCGTATGACTAACTCATGACTTGTTGATTTGTTTTCAAAACTAAAATTATTGTTCAAAAGACAATAACAAAAAAAAAAATGGTTTAACTCATGGTCATCTTTTGAATTAAAATGTGAAAATTTTTTGTTCGAGAATGCCGAGAATAATAGATATTCAGTCATGAAATTTTGTAGGTTATATTTGGGTAATCTCAATCAATTTTGAGGAAGTAAAAGGGAAATATTGCATTAGTATTTCCCTTACTAGTTATTTCAGCAAAAATATAAAATATACTCCTTGGCAAGAGTATATATTTTTATTAATACTAAGTGACTTTGACGCGTATCAACAGGCCGTCGTCATTTCGTTAACAACCAAGCTATATATTTTAAGACTTTTTTCTGTCCTCTTGATGAAAGAACATAATTCATTTATTTCTACTACACTTCAGAATTCCGTTTAGTTCCGCTATGCTCTAGTCCCGCTATGCTCGACTCAAAAATACCTAACAAAAAGTGCCAGATTGTATGACATATTGTTAAGAAAACCCTATCAAACATGACATGTGTGTAAAACACTATGAGATCTAAAATTATGAGCAGTAGAGGGGGAACATCAAAATATGAACATGAAACAGCGCCTAATATAAGGTCGACTGGTAGAAAATGCCTAAGGCATTAAGTCCGCCTTTGTACTTATGCATAAAGTTTTAATAAATAAATAAATAATGCTAATGAGCATCGTTAAAATTATCATGAGATAAGAACCATGTATGGGGGGGGTTATGGTGTGAAGTTACGCAATAAAAGCTTTACTGATACACAAAAAGTAATTAAATAAAAGATATAAGATTGATTTACAGCAACACCATTTCGCGAGTCACGAAAAATAATATTCTCAGAAACAATTTACCAAAAACAATAGATATGTTTTTTTATTGACGTCACTGTCTGCAGTTAAAAGCCTTATATTTTTTTTACATAATTGAAAATTAATAATAGGTACGTTATAACGCAAAATAATGTGTACGTGCACTGTGTAGGAATAGATATATGAAAGTCCACAAGTTTGCAGAATATTGGACAATATTCTGCAAACTAAAAAGAAGATACATTTTAAGGAAATATTCCGCAAACTTTTGGATCGCCTCTCGTAAGTCCGTCAACGTCATTTCACAACCATTCAAAAACTAAAACTGCAAGTCGCCATTTTTTTTTTATAAAAGTTATAGAACCCATATAGCAGGGGGGTGACCATGAGCTCTTAAAGCAAGGTTATTTTGAGATAGAGTAAGTGACAGATGTATTCACGTCATATACATCTGTCCCTTACACACACTCAAAATAACCTTACTCTAAGAGTATATAGCTTATGGTCACCCCCCAGTTCTGTAAATCGTTCAAAAGCGTCAATGTTCTATCCAAAGTCAAACATACATAAAAAATATCATTGATCCAAATTTCCATTACAAGGCATACCGTGGAAGTCTCACAAAGTACGAAACACGTCGGTAACCAAAACTACACCACAATGCGGATGAAATATTTACAGTTTAATCAATCCATAGTCTTGAACCAGAATACAAACAACGCTTGCATTCGTAACGGCGAAATCTGCATGAAATCGAGTGTTTGCCGTGGATTGAAAGGAACTGATACAATACTCCGACGTGCTACACTGCAATAGAGTTTGATTTAAATATAAGAGCTATTTTTTTCGCGTTTGGAGTTTTTTTCTAGTTTGAAAGTACCGGTGATGTATGTTTTATATTTATGATGCTCAAAACATTGAATGTTTTGGAACATTGTAAGAATTGATGTTGAAGTAAGCCAGTTAAGTTTTCTATTCTAACTATAAACTGAACTGGACATATTTGGCGCAGCCGTGAGACACACAATATATATATATATATATAGTCTTTATTTTATGTTTTTTATATCAGTATTTACATACATTGTGTGTGACTTTTCATCTGCCAAAAAACATATATTTTTCTTTATTTCCTTCTAACTTTTTAGAATGGTGATAAAAGCTGTTCTTTTGGTGTTTTCTTCCTTCCTTCCTCCTTTGTTTTCAGTAACTGTTGGAAACAAACTTTCATTACACAAATCCCTTAAATACTTAATACATAAGAAAGTATTCTTGGATTTCACCGCTGACGCAGATATATTCCCTAGACGAAAACTCTCAGGAAATCAATTTATCAGTAATACATGTACCTAAGCCAATATGCTATCTCAATTATTTATGACTTAAGGTTACCTACCAAGTCTGCCTTTTTATTAGGAACCGTTTCGAGTCCTAAGAGCTGAAGAGATGTGAGTGAAATTCGGAACTCAGGTAGACCATTATGTCCTGAATTAAGCGAATGGATACATATATTCCGGGGGTACGTTTCCTTCAAATTTCATTGGATTTCCGACTTTCGCTCGGGCGAAGCCTCTGGCAGAAACTAGTATATTACAAATTAGAAGTATGTTTGTTATTCAATCACGACTCAACCACTAAAAAACCATATTGCTAAGCCTGAGGCCAAGATTTAGGCTCATACATCAATAGCTATTTCCACATTTGACATACAAAAACACAATATAGTAAATGAATCTAATAGCATTGCAGCACAGTTGAATATTTGAGAGGGCTTCAGTGTACCGCGTACTGTTTGCGCTGAGTTGGTATGTGTTCACAGCCCCGCGGCATTACAGCGCCCGGATTAATCAACTTAAGCTAATCGTGCAGGAAGAATATTTTTGCACTTTTTAAACGTAAAAGCGTAGACGTTTAACGGTTGGTGGACGAGAGATTTGGCTTGTTATTTATAAATATTGTATTGTTGTCATAGTTAAACTGGCCATGGCTGCATGAAAAAAAAACAAGCAATAAGAACTAACTAACAAGACATCAGTCCTTGATGAATAGACTACAAAAACCGGGAATACAGCGATAAAAATAAAAGAACTTACTCACCATCAATATCAACTGCCATTTGAAAAGCCTGGAAGCCCAACACGGAGAATATAGCGAACCCAGCGTATATAGATGTGAGGAAGTTCATGATACTGACGAAGATAGCGTCAAAGTGACAGTTGTTGTCAAACTTGTTGTACGAAGCCAACGTAACGAGGGACCCGCAGGTCACGCCGAACGAGTAGAAGTCGTTTGACGTGGCCTGCGGGTCCATCTAGAGGAAGAAATAAACGAGTTAGAAGTGTTGAAGAAGGAGATTTTCTTGAGGTTTATTTAAAAAATTAGGATAGTTGTATTTTAATGGCAAAAGGTTTTGTATACTATATATACTTTTTGAATAAAATGTTTAATCGAAATGTATAAAATAAGTGTTTGATAGATGTGCCTTGAGCATACCTATTGTTTTATGATTAGTCAAATTTTGACCTTGATTTAGCCTGATGAACGACAATTTATGAGGTATATGCTGGAACAAGCATGTCTAAGAGGTCACTCTTGCTTTGAAGGCTGACGGGTAGGTGTTAGGTTTATCTAGACAGCAAAGAGTTCAATATGAATTAAATATGAAGCAGAAGCGCTGCCTTCGTCAAGTAGTCCAATATTCAATTTTCTACAGTTCAATGGTATATTTAAGCAGCGCTTTTAAAAAAAAGTGACTACATAGAAATGATTCCTGTATCTTGGGTGAGTCTACAAACATTAAAATAATTTTAAAACTTCATAACTCACAAATTGCATTTAAATAAATAAAGCAATAAAAGTTTCTTGTTATAGAAACAAGGGCTTTAAAGTTATTTACAAAACAAACAACCAGATAAGCAAACAATACAGGTCACAACAATGGCTACAATATTTCCAAACAAAATATCAAAAAAAACGCAGGTGATTTCTTTTTGATTGTCAACATTTGTGGTCCCGAGAGTGTTGAATTAAATTCGTGTTTTAATTTTAGCACTAGGTATCTGTTGTGTCCGCTGTTATAATACTTTTTGGTTTGCCTGTAAACTGTGTTACTTTCCTTTGAAAGAATAATTATGTTGTTACAGAAATAAATGCTTAATAATGTAATAAACCTAACTGCTTGTATTACTTATTTTATAGGAGCAGTCCAAGCTGACATTTTCTTGTTGTTTATGTGCTATATTGTTGTATGAGTTCAAATCGCGCCGGAAACTCTGCTTGAGCGATGCAGGATTTCGTGTGACGTCAGGTCATAAGTTCACATGTGAAGGCATAGATGGCCGCTACATAGCTCTTTGAACTTTATTTAGTGAAACTCAGTAAGTTTTTCAGGTAACTTTTTTATTAAAAGATCTTGAAGTAAGTCAATTATGTGGGGCCTTTTCGCGTTGAACAATTATGATAGATAAAAGGTTTTTAAACAGTACTGTTTGGTTTTGCTTTTCAAAATAATGTTTTGATATTTCAGTGACTGCTTTAAAAACCGGCCACGTGCGAGTCAGACTTGCGCACGAAGGGTTCCGTACCATTATCGCAAAAACGGCTAAAATATCACGTTTGTTGTATGGGAGGGGCTCCCATACAACAAACGTGATATTTAATTTATTCTGTTTTTAGTATTTTTTAACAGAAATCATCCACCATCATCTGTGAAAATTTAAACTGTCTACCTATCACGGTTCATGAGATACAGCCTGGTGACAGACAGACAGACAGACGGACAGTGAAGTTTTAGTAATAGGGTCCATTTTTTACCCTTTGGGTACGGAACCCTAAAAAAGCCTCATGATGCAATATGATTTGTACTTTCACACACATTATTATGGAAAGAACTGAATATGAAATAGCATGGGAAATCAAATAAATTTGACAAACACAACATAGAGATTTGTCTGGCATTAGGCGAAAATGAAATCACATAATGAGTAATCTCTGAAGAAATGGCTCCAGAGTTTACTGTAATAATAGTAAATGACGGCTTCGTTGGTGTTGTGGTCACAAGCACTACCGCTAAGCATGAGATCTTGGATTCCATTCTCGGGTAGGGCAAAGTTAAAACTTTATAGGTTATTCTATCTGGCATTTGTCAGTAGCATCCTGGAGTCTGGATTTGTGCCTGGTTAATGGCAATAGGCTAATCATCATCATAATTTCAACCGATAGACTTCCACTGCTGGACATAGGCCTCCCCCAGGCGTCGCCACATTGAATGATCCCGTACAATAGGTTCGCCCCACAAACATAAATCTAACTAGACAACGCAAGTCCCTTCATCTGTGAGAAAACCAAAGGAGCCACTTTTTCACACACAATTTAAAAACAAATTTAATTTCCAATGAAATAAAACATTTCCAATGCCTCAGCTAACTTTTTCTATACAGTCTTTACAGCTCAAAATGGAAAAGTATAAAAAAAATCTATAAAAATGTATTCTTTAGCTGCTAAAATCCTTGTAACATTTCTATACTATGGCATTTTTTCGGATAAGTAATATAACATAAATATGATATAATTTTATATGATATAATGATCAGTTAATATAATAAACGATTGATATAATTTCAAAGTAACAATTTTTTATAAGCATATCATACATTGAATATAAAATTGTTTGATATTCCACACAAAAGACATAAAACCTATTTAGTCTAATATGATAAAACGCCTAGTAGCAGTGGTGGCTTAGTGGTTACGGTCCCGACTTACGAGTTGTCGAAGGACGTGGGTTCGAACCCGAGCAGGCGCTTTACTTTGTGTAATTTATTTCATCACCACTGCTCTCAAAACGGTGAAGGAAAACATCGTGAGGAAACCGGCATGTCCTAGAACCAAAAATTCAAAGACATGTGGCATCTACCAATCCGCACTGGGCCCGCGTGGTGGATTATAGCCCACTCCCTCTATGAGAGGAGGCCTGTGTCCCAGCAGTGGGATCTTTAAAAGGCTGATGATGTGATGTGATGTGATGTGCCTAGTAAAAGCTATTTTTTTTCTCTGTAAAAAAACTTGCAAACAAGCATACACCATACATGCAGCAAGCAAGCAGCATGCAAGCAAACTTGTAACATGCAGCAGGCATGGTTTCTATCACGGCTCCGGCGCTGCGGGGCTCCAGCGGTCCCATGCGAGCTTATCGTCGCAGATGTGTTTCATGCTCACCACCGCGGGTGTTAAAACCACCTGTACCTAAGCTCGCGGGCCGCCTCGCCCCTCCGCGCCTACGCGATTTTAAATAACACTCTGGGGGTAGGGCAAACAAGACTACGTGGAGTCGGTTTTGCAGTGATTCGTTTCTGTCACGCCGCACCCGCAGCAAGCTCGCTTAACTCGTTCGCCTTCGCGCGTTAATGGTCACTGTTCTAACCAAACCTAACCCAAATGATTCACCAACATAGAGGGGACCTCGCACTCCGCTCCGCTCCGGCCTTAATCTTCTAACTTAATATAACCCATCCGAGTCAGATTGCTTTGAATCGGGGTGTTAACCATGGTATCAATATTATATATTTTAAACGATATGCCTAATGATTTTCGATTCAATAAATGTTATATCCAATAACGTTATTCGAAATAAGTTTTAGAGTATGTAAATGTTATATCTAAATAAATTATATCAACAGTTGGTATAACTCACGTTTATTATATTATCTTGGGAACGTTATTGAAATGAAAATATACCAAATAACTTTATATGATATAAGATGCATCCGATTTTTTCATCTCCGTCTAAGCAGTAAGACCCATCATGTATCTGGAAGCCAAAACTAGTGCAAATCTGACCGATTTCCATACAATCACGTTTAATGTAGGTATGTTCTATTGAAACTCCCGTGTTGAATTTCCTGCACTGTGTGTCGTACTCACCATTGTAACAACCTGATAAACATCACCTTCATTTATAAACATCTCTGCACTGCTTACTGTTAATCAGGTTCCAAATTCAAATTCTAATACATTGTAATCATTTCTGCCAATCAATCGCTAAAATAAGTAGTGACAATAATAGACACAAATAAAGATGAGATGTGACCAATAAAGTATAGACTATAACAAAAATATTAAAATCACATTTCTTTCATTTGCTTACGATACGGCTCACACATTGATATAAAATATTGTAGTCATGTAGTGTTTAGATGCTTGTAATGTTGAATAAACGTGCAAGACTTTCCATTAGTATTGCAGGGATTGTCGCAAGATCCCCAGTCCATGGACCCGGCTATAGACCCAATGGTGTCGAACAGAGTCCAAGCAACGACAATCATGTAGTACAGTGATCTGATGGAGATAACCACTAGGCGCTAGAGTACAGTATCCCAAACCATTGAAGAACGGAGATATCGCACTAAATGCATGTATGGGTCCGATGCCAGTAAGCTGGCCTGTAGAACTCGAGATAGAAGATGGGAAGCCCAATAAAAAGTAACATAATAAAGATTGGGATACATATTGAATTTTTCTGCAATAGAAAATAAAATATTGTGTAACTGATGATATAAATAACAATTTAGAGTATAATTATCCTAAAAGTGTCCCTATATTTGAAATACATATTTTGTTAAGACATTCCAAATAAAGATTTCACCATACTTATAGTGTCGCGTGAAAATGATAAATAACGCAAAATCTACCTAGTCAGTTGGTATAAATGATCCAGACCCTAGTTAAGACAAGAACTATAAGGTGACGCCATGTTCCATAAATAAAATATTTACAAACTAAAATAATATTTTTGATCAAAATCTTGGGACAGACTCGTTTGCTTGACGGGAAGGTCCTTATTGACCGACCGGGATTCAATAAATAATTCATACTACTCTGAAAGAGCGATATGTTTTTGGTTTGGCTCTTCACTTTTATCATTTTTTATCTCTTCCTTGACATGATGTCGTTCTAAACAAACATGTATATAAATTATATATATTTTTTTTATATATAGCTTAGCTTTATTTATTTCTTAGTAAAACTTATCTTTACAAAGCTTAAATCGTAAAATTATAACACAAGCTCTTTATGGCCTAAAGAGTTTTTATTGTTTTTCTATCGTTGCAATTTTTGTTATCACACTGATGCTATAAGTAATGTTCTCAATTATAAAATTAAAATGCATTACGAAAAAGCCTACTATATTAAAAACCCGGTTATATTTAAAATTAAAACAAACAAAAAGATGCAACGGAATTGCCAAACTTTGACAAACATGACGTTTCCATACGTAGCCAAACGGCTTTATTCAGAATATTATCTCCTAATAATACACACACAATCTGACTAGGTATTAAGAACACAGGTGCTGTTACCTAGGTCAGGGGTCAGGATTTCACTTTTTCTGTAAATTTTGATGCTAATAAACTATTTATTTATTATTATATTATGTGAATAAGAATTAAAAATTGAAGCGAGGTCGTAAAGTGACTGACATAATGTACGGTCAGTGCACTTCTTCGTCTTCTTTGCGTGTCGATTGGACTTAAATTTTGTCCGACCAGAATGTAGCCACCTTTTTTTTTTTTTTTTTTTTTTTTCGGGTGGGAAATCATCCTATGACTTCTCCCGCTCTGGGTGAAGCGGGAGGGCGTGTCAGACTTTTACTGACTAAAACCCACCCGTGCTCCTTCAGTTGCTTGAGCCAGGGCCGCGGTAACTCTTTTTCAAATTTATCCGCGACCCAGAAAGGCATTGGCCCTAGAGGGCCCCGTCAATTTTGCTGACATCTCTTTGAGGCGCGCGTGGAACACTAAGAATGTAGCCACCTGGATAGCTTTGTCGCTGGCCTCGTTCAAGTCGTGAATGGTGCAGGTGGTCGTGCTTATCTCGTGAAGGGGCACTACATTGGCACCGTGTTTGGTGTGGGTATTGAGTTGACTCAAACCAATGCAATATCAAAAAAACAGTGAAGGAAAACATCGTGAGGAAACCGGTATGTCCTAGAACGAAAACTTCGAAGACGCTTGTAAAATCCACCAACCACAATCCACAAGACAGGCTAATATTAACTCTAAGAAACGTTCCCATTTTGCTCTCTCTGGAGTTACATCTCCTGCTTTATTTGCTGGCGTCCCATTGTATTCTGACTGAAACTAAAATAATGAACCTAATACTGTTTTGTTTTTAATTACGAATAATTTCTTGATTTCTTTGTATAAATCAAATTGGCTAATCGATTTTTACTTCATTAGTTTTAAAGGAAAACATAATTTTTAGTTTTTTTTTTTGTCATAAATATCGTTATCAATATATCACACTTGAAACCGAATTTTTAATAAAAACTTTATATACATACAGTGACTCACATTTGTTAATCACTTTATATGATAAATGTTTATGCATTGATTACCCTATAAAGTAAATTACCGCTATCGCACGATCTTCTGCTACAGGTTTATATTTAAACTCTTATCATTTATTTTGTAAGATAATCGTATACATTAGTTGTTTTCTTTTCGTATGGGAACACTCTTAATTTATACATTGTTAACAATGACCGACTAGGTCATCGTTTGTTTCATCATGTGCAGAACAACATAAGGCATACTTATGTTGTTCTGTTAAATTATTTTCTTACTATGTTGGAGTTGGCAATAAAAATTAGATACCTACTTATCATCATCATCAAGTTCTCTTTACCATATGTACCACAACGTGACCTAAACTTAAATCTTGACGGCAAAAATCTTGAAGTTATAACGGAAACTGACATAGGGATTACTATCGATTCAAAATTGCAGTGGGGTGCGCACATTAGAACTCTTTCGGGAAGGTTAAGTTCAGCTGCATATGCAGTAAGGAAAATTAGGCAGTTAACCGATGTAGCCACAGCTAGGTTAGTATACTATGCTTATTTCCACAGTATTATGTCTTATGGCATTCTGCTGTGGGGATCAGCAGCAGATGTTGACTCAATTTTCATATTACAAAAGAGGGCAATCGGCGCGATATATAAAATGGGTCCTCGCGAGTCCCTCAGAGAAATATTTAAAGAGATCGATATACTGACTCTAACTTCACTTTATATTTTGGAATGTATTTTGTATGTCCGCAAAAATCGAGGGCTTTTCAAAACTAGAAGCGACTTCCATAATTTAAATACACGAAGTAAGCACGTAATTGTAATACCCAAATTCAGATTAACTAAAACTAACTAGTCTTTTCTTACAAACAGTATACTCTTTTATAACAAGTTGCCAAAGTCAGTTATAGAACTGACCGATGGAAAGTTCAAAAATCACATCAAACGTGTCCTTATTAAAAAAGCATATTATAAAATCAAGGACTACGTTGAAGATAAACATTTTGGCTTTAGCTCCTTCTGCACATGCGGCTTCCCTGGTAACTCATAAACGGCACAAATAAGTGGATTTCTCTAACTATTCTCAATCTCATTTCTTCATATTTTTTTTTTGTTTTTCTTCTTTTAATTGGACTTTTTACAATAGTTCGCAATCATCTTTATAGCCCTTTGCTAAGAATAGTTTTAGCACTGATAACAACATTTGTGCCACATGTTAAATTTAGTCTTGTTATATATATATATATTTTTTTTGCCTTTGTATAGATTCGTTTACCGAATATTTTGTGAATGTGTGAACATTGTAGGCCTTCTAGATGTTAGTTAACATTTGTTAACTTTTTTATATAATATATAATCATTTTTATTTTCTTACGACTTATTGTCGGGCCTACGTTGTCCCCCCATAGTACTTATGCTGTAACATGGAAATATTGTAAAACCAAACCATTTTTTAAAAGAGTAACCATGGAGTTTCTTGCTGGTTCTTCTCCATAGGAAACGACCAACCCGAACCGTGCACCTTTTTTCGACGTTTTATAAGTGCCCATGTAGGCCTATGTGAAATAAAAGAAAATTGATTAATTTGATTGATCATATCAGGCTTCCGCTGCTGGACACACCACGAGTACACCTCACCCAAGCGTCGTGATGGTCCTATGCGTCTTGCATCCAACGGATGACCGCAGCCTTATCTATGCCATAGGTCCATCAAGGTAGAGGAAGGTCTTCCTAGGCTGAGTCTTCTGGTTTGCCACTCCAGAAAACTTTTTTATTTTTTATTTGTCATCAACATCATCTTCCTGCTCTTATCCCATGTTACTTGTGGTCGGCGCAAGAAGTTTTCTTCTTCCATACTATCCTAACCCTCGTCACGATATCACTGACTTCCTTTTCTTTTATATCACTCCTCACACAGTCCATCCACCTTTTCTTTGGCCGTCTCCTTCCTCACCATCCATCCACATTATCCATTTTTTTTTTATAAATATTTTTTTTTACGAAGAAATATGTAATGTTTTTACGTTACATTTAAAACCAGCGGTATATCATTGACCCTTTGCCAGAACACCGCCATGGCAACTATATTAAGGCCAAAGGCGTATTCAATACATGTCGAGTCGACGAAATCGCAAAATTAGCAGGAAACTGGTGGAGAGACGCACAGAACCTGGAAGTACCTGTGGCAGAAAGGAAAGGAGACCAAAAACCCAGAAGCATCCATCCACATTATCCATTTTTTTTTAATAAATAATTTTTTTACGAAGAAATATGTAATGTTTTTACGTTACATTTAAAACCAGCGGTATATCATTGACCCTTTGCCAGAACACCGCCATGGCAACTATATTAAGGCCAAAGGCGTATTCAATACATGTCGAGTCGACGAAATCGCAAAATTAGCAGGAAACTGGTGGAGAGACGCACAGAACCTGGAAGTACCTGTGGCAGAAAGGAAAGGAGACCAAAAACCCAGAAGTGGATAGTTACAGGATGATATGGTGATGATGATGCTAAAAGTTATTTATGTATGATAAGACGTGAAAGTATTTTAGACTAGCTGTTTCCCGCGACAACATCCTAAGGTCCTTAAATCATCCTAGGCATCTTAGGCATCCTAATTCCTAAGGCATTAAGTCCGCCTTTGTATTTGTGCATAAAGTTTTAATAAATAAATAAATAAACATCCTCGTCAAACTCGTAAAAAAATAATTTTTATTTTTCTCACAAGAACTTTGAATATTATTCCCGGAATAAAAAGTAGCCCATGTTACTCCTTATAACATCAGCTATCTACCAGTGAAAATCCTGTCAAAATCGGTCCAGCAGTATTGAAAATTATCCGGAAAAAACAGGCAGACGGATAGACGTACAGACGGACAGACGGGCAGACGGACAGACGGACAGACAGACAGACGGACAGCCTCCAACAAACCACATTTTTAAAATGAACAAGTTCAGTCAGGGTGCATTTCCCTTAGTTTTCCTAGAGGAACTTATGCCTAAGGCCACGGATATGTCGTAGGAATATGATTAAAACAGGGATTTGATCAAATCACGGAGGATGTTAAAAGAACAACACGATTTTATCATTTCTTTAAACAAATCTAGTGATTTGAACAAATCCAAATTCAAATTGATGATTCAGTGAAATGATAAAAAAACATGTCCAGTTCTTGTTTGCGTCGCGTTGCGTCAGTGACCGCGCCTCCTCCTCGGCGCGGCCGATAGTACCTAAGTACGATTAGTATTTAAGCAATTGAGTCGACGGAGCCCCGGGCTCCGTCGACTGAGTTCGCTCGCTTTGCTCGCTCACTTCAGCTCCCGTCATCTCCTTCGAATCTAAACTGTCCGTGTCGGGGTGCCCTAAGCTCCCGAGATCGCTTCGCTTGCTCTTGGACTGATTCATTGGCCAAATCACTAGACTTGTTTAGGGAAATGATAAAATCGTGTTGTTATTTTAACATCCTCCGTGATTTGATCAAATCTCTTAGGGAATTGACCAAATCCCTGTTTTTTTCATATCCCTGCGACAGATACATGAGACCAATACAGAAATTGTACAATACAAAAAACTAATCATGACACGTACACTTTGTACTAAACCTCGTGTTTATGTGAGATGGTTGAACATAAACTGTCACTTGCCTAGAGTATGAATGGGACAACCTTAAGTAAATAATAAGAGAGACTAGTATTCTTCTTATTTAAAACGGACGAACGCCACCTGTACCTTGTTAAAATAAATAAGATTCACCATAAATAGGCTTGACTGAAGAAATACACTAAAGTACAAGTGCCCCCTACATTAACTCATATCTTTTCCCATTGAGGTAGCCAGAAACCATAGAAAGCCAAATAAAAAAAAGTCTGTATGACCGGGGTCCTACCATAAGCTATATATATCAAGGTTATTTCCATTGTGCGTAAGGGACTAGTG
The DNA here is from genome assembly GCA_964057195.1 of Orthosia cruda. Taxonomy (NCBI): domain Eukaryota; kingdom Metazoa; phylum Arthropoda; class Insecta; order Lepidoptera; family Noctuidae; genus Orthosia; species Orthosia cruda. The sequence continues at coordinate 41,998,089 of OZ059830.1, forward strand.
CATTGTATACTTGCATACATTTGTCCCTACTGCACTATTATTATTTATTTATAATAGGCTCGCGATTGACCACTACCTCACCTGATGGTAAGCGATGATGTGGTCGACAGTGAAGCATGCTTACTGTGGACAAACTTCACCAATAAGGTACAGAATTTATTGTTAGCGTTCTCAGAAAGTTTAGGTCAGATCGGGCGCAGACGTCTTGCCCTAAAAGAACATTCCCTCCCAACGTTTCCATAAAAAAAACATCTTATATAATTTCTACTCCAAGGCATATCGCGCTCAAGTTAAGCCCATTTGCAGCAGTCTCTCGCTGGAAAATTTTAGTATATTGGCGCAGCTAACTCCTTGGAATCGTAGACAAACAAACAAATTAGTAGAATGTTACTTTAGTGTTATTCTTGGAATGTCAAAATTCATTTTTAATTCTTTCTTTGATTCTAGGAAAATCTGTGCTTATAAGTTTTATCGTTTTAAATATCTTGTTCAATCACAGAGATATTAATGCTTCTTCTCTCTCCCATACAATTATTTCAATAATTCCCATATTAATACATTTCTGCTAATTAGGGTCCGTCCTGTTAATGTAAAAACCTCGATCTAGTTTCGGGTTAGAACTGTCAAGATAAATATATTTCATTTTGCAAATATGGGTACAGATAAATGGTGATATAGGTCCATCCATATTTTACCAATAGGCCAAAAAAAAACCAAGCATGATTTCTATTTTCAAACATTATAAACGGCAAGCTTCAAAGTTTTTTTTACTTAAGAATTCTGTTACGCTATAAAAGCCTTTTTTTTAAATAACGATTATTCCAATGAAATAGTCAAATTGGGGTGCAAACCACAACATGATTACCAAAACATAATTACAAATTATATTGCTAGAAATTCGCACTATTGTGGTAAAAACAGTGACAAACAACACAGAGAATTGATCAGATCCGAAAATAATAAATCCGATCCTATCAAACCTCAAGTATATTGACCCCACAACAAAACAAGCGAATAACAACACTCTATCCAATCCACAAATCGTTTCGAAACAAAAATGGACCATGATCCTCGGTAATTAAATAAAGTATTCCCTGCGGCGAATGTTCGGTGGCTCACATTCAAGCAATTTCTTTCCAATCGCCAGAACGCCGGGTCGTCAGCCACATAGATTAAAGTTAAAACTACCTTTGGGGGATTAGTGGGTAGTTTCATGCTTTTATTGTTCAGGTTCAGTTGGTAGGACTTCCTGTTGTTAAAATTTAAGGTAAGTGAACTTTGGCAGGCATTTTATTTATTTAGGCTCTAGACAAAGTAGCAATCTATTAGCGATGGCTATGATTGAAATGCCAAAATGTAAGAGTTGATCACGTGACATTTTGATAGCGTTTGGCATGCCCATATGTTTTTAACTGTTTACCCGACTGCAAGGAAAGGGTTATGTTTTTCGCGCGTATCTTGTATGTATGTTTATATGTATGTCATATTATTTATTACCTCATCGACATCGTTAAATACATATTGACCGCTAGATAGGCGAATCTAAAAAAAAAACATAGCGGCTTTTGGGCGCCATATGTGAGGGTCCCAATTTTATTCTTTCATACCTTTCGCGTGGGCACAGATAATATAATACTAGCATACAGATGCCTCATCCCATACAAAGAAACCGTGCCAAGTAACTAGCGTTTTTCACCGGATTATACCGATATTTTTTTGTAAATAATTGCGTTCGGTTCCGTTCTACGGCAAAAGATAGATGACTATCTAATAATCAACCGATATCGACAGATAAATCAAATAATCAGTATAATCAGTACAGTACGTCGGAACAGTTTCATTGTTTGGGATGAGACCCCACAGCGTGGGATATCAAAATTAAGTATTTTAAGAGGTGATTACAAAAATATATACCACTCATAAGTTTAAAAGTAATTCCAAAAATCAATGATAACTTAAGTCGATTGTTGTAAGAAATCGAATCAATGAACAATCGACTTTCTTTACGAAGATATTTTTATCTATTTACCATATTAGTATTTAATTTTTGCTTAATATTTTGTTTTGTTTTATAGACATACCCAGGCGTTTAAATCAGTGTGTTTTATTTATTTATTTTAGTATGTGGAAGAACTTATGAAATGTATGTATGAATGTTTTATGTATTAAAATGAACTGTTACATTTTGTATGATTTTATCTATGTAAATGTATATTCTATACGTAGGTAGGATACCTACGTATAGAATATGCATAGATGAACAGTTACATTTTGTATGATTTTATCTAAATGTATATTCTATACGTAGGTATCCTATATTCATTTTTCAATATTGAACCATACTTACATATTTATCTTATTGATAATAAGAGGTTTTAAGATAATAAAATTAAAATATAAAATAATCACTGCTTTATTTACTGATACATAATTCGATTAATTTATGAATTTAAATCATCGGAATATGGTGGTTAAAGAGCACGTTGCTTCACTATTGTAAGTGTTCATGAAGGATTGCATTTTATTGTCTATAAATAATTATGGAACTTCTAATGGGTGCATCTGGCAAATATAAAATAACAGGCTGGACGAAATATAGTTGTTAATCGATATTTTAAGCATTTCCTGGCATTTGATTAATATAAAACTTATTAACCTTTGGTAAAATTGAAATAATATACTACTATAGAGCTGGGCTGAAGATGGAACTGGTCAGAAGGTGGCCATAGCAACTCCTTAACCTGACAAGATAGCATTATCGTAGTTCGGCACATAGCTTGATTTAAAAAGATTTTTTAGTTTTAATTATTTCTAATCACTATGGTTCACTATCGTTGATAAAATTTTACTTGTGCTAGAGTTTTGATTCTGGTTTAAGTACTGATGTGACGAGACATTTTACTTCAGTATTATTTTGATATTTGGCTGGGCTGTCCCGTTTCCAGATAATGGCCTCCTTCATTCTTTCCATTTCTCTAGAAGTTGTGCTTCATCTCGCCAATTCTCGAGACAGTCATCTAAGGAGTCATGTTCTTATCTTGGTATTTAATGAATATTGAGGAAATATCATGACGGCGCTGAATTAGTAATGTTGTTTTGTATTTTTTGTTTCCTTTCATAGAAACACTAACTTTGCTTACACGTTTCTGTGGAACTAACAAAGAAAAAGGAAATAACATGAATTTATGAATGTATAACATAGCTGTTTGGAATGTTCTCGAACGATGACGTTGGTGGAGGCGACACCAGCGACGGCGTCGCACAGTGCATCGAAAAACGGCTCTAGAAGACATAGGAACTTAAATTGAAAAGCGTCGGTTTTCAATTTCATAGGACGCAATCTGATAGGCTAACAGGTACATTTTTTTTGCAAAAATATGTATGGAGCTGATATAAAAAATGCATAAATCTCCGGAACTTCTTTTATTTTAAATCATTTCCTTGTTTTAACTAATATATGATATAGATAGAAGTAGTCATGTTATGTGAGGTATTTAGTAATCTTAAAATAAAATTAAAGATAATTAAAGATATTTGGGTGTTTATTAACCGACTTCATAAAAACTAGGAGGTTCTTAATTTGTCTGATTTTTTTGTATGTTTGTTCAGCGATATCTTTACCAATTACGAACCGATCTTTATAATTCGTTCTTTGTTTAAAAAAGTATGATTTCGAATTAGTCTCAGTTAAATTTGGTAAAGATTTTATGAAGAACTTCGGAGTTCTTTAATGGAACTCTTGAATGTAAATCACCCGAGATTGCTGCAATCGTATGTCTGTATATTGCTTACACCATTTCATAACATAAAATCGCACCAGTCTACTGGTGAACCATCTGCAGACTCTAAAACGGTACAAAAAAAGTGTGCAGTTCATCCTGGTACACTCTCATTTCATCAGTTATGTTCAAGTTCTCTGTTATTAAGGTTATCTATTTGGGCATAACTTTTTTGTTTATTATCCGATCCTCGAACCGTTTTTGAAATCGCTATTTAAACATCAAAATGTCTTTAAGTATCTTAAATTTATTTTTAAATAAATTAAACACATCACATATATACTAGTTAAAACAAGCCAAGGATAAAAAAAAAACGCACTTGATCTCGTTATACGAAGTATGTCAGAAAATCATAAATTAATAGTGCTATAACCGTCTGCAAGGATATTACGGTTAGTATTGCGGTTCCGGAGATATACGCATTTTTCATATCAGCTGCATAAATTCTTTAGCAAAAGTTCCTATGACTTCTAGAGCCGTTTTCCGATCCACTGTGCATCGGTGGGGACACGGCGGTACGCGGGCGAAGAGGTGCCTGCGCCGGCCATCTCCATATAAGGCAGAACCGCGGCAGGGAGCGGGCCATACACACGACTATCTTCCACGAGCATTGTACGCGTCGATTCAGTATTTTTATTGTAAATTCGAAATCAGTTTTCGTCATTTAATACAGTCCTCATAAACTCCGAAACAAAATTGGTCCTTCGCAAGAAAATTTCAAGACAAACGGCATTTGCAGTGCAGGAAATAACGTGGCGCACACATGTCTCCGTGAGAAGAAATCTACGTGAACGGAAAACTTTGGCTACAGATCGGTAATTAGTGTGTCGTTCCATTTAAACATTGCCGAACCTTCATACTTTCCCAACCTTTCCCAAGCTTTATTTTAGCCATTTCTTGCCCATATTTTGTAGTCATCGCATTCATTTCAATTCACATATTGTAGGTATGCCTAGTTAATGCTTAAACTCATTACATCGCTGCGTAATTAGTTGCAGAGTATTTGTTACATAATAGATTTGTACGTGCACGTGGTAGCTTGACTGCTCATCAACCCAAAGTCAATACCGGTTGCTTCTTTTCATTCGCAGTGCATTAGTCATCGCGTTGTTTGCTTAATTTTTAGTTATAACGCAATCAATCTTTACATTGATTATGGAGACTAAAGTTAAAGAATTAACTAAGAAACGTGCAAGCTGCAAGGCCAAGCTTACACTTTTTAGCAATTATTTAAATGTAGCCATTTCTTGTGCTAGATTAAGTGAACTACAAGTAACAGAACTAGAAACTAGACTTGATAAAATGGATTTACTATTTAATGACTATGATAAAATACAGGAGGAGATCGAGTTGCTGGTGGAGGACCCTGGCGAGGAATTGGGTGATCGCGAAGCTTTTCAAAATCAATACTTCTCCTTGGTGTCCTCAGCGCGCGAGTTGCGGCGTCATCATAGCGAGCGAACAGCCAGCGTTTTGGTGAGTTCCGTACAAGATTCAGATGATAACGATGTCACACAGTCTAAACATAGTGTTGTAAAATTACCGCAGATTAGTTTACCGCATTTTGATGGAAGCTATCAACATTGGCTTGAGTTTAGAGACACATTTGATTCATTAATACATAAAAACACGTTGTTGGACGATATAAGTAAATTTCACTACCTTAGGTCCTCGTTGAAGGGTGCTGCTGCTTTAATTCTAAGAAATTTGGATTTTAACTCTGATAACTATAGCATTGCTTGGGATTTATTGACGAAACGGTATAATAATAATCTTTTGGTGAATAATCATGTTCAATCGTTATTTAATGTCGAACAGATAGAAAAGGGGTCTAGTAAAGCAGTACGTTCAGTACGTCAGTTTTAGATCTAATTTATTCCATCATTATTCAACCCTTTTTATTTATTTTTTCCATCTATGTTTATGTGTAACACATAGTATTATATATGTATGTTTATATATAAGCTTATGTATAGTATTTAATATAGTAATATATATATATATATTTATATTTTAATGTAGCATTACACCACAGACTACCCCCTGTTTTATTCTTAGTTATTAACGTCCATCCAAAGGTTGTCTGGTAGATATCGCTGTCAGCGATAAGACCGCCTTTGTACCCGTAGAAATAAGTATAATTGTAAAAGAGATGTGTAACTTTAGTTTTTGGTGTACAATAAAGTATATTCTATTCTATTCTATTCTACGTTATCTGGTCGATATAACCACAAAAAATTTGAAGGCTTTAACAATTTTAGGACAACCAACGCAACACTGGGACATCTTGGTTATTCATATTGTGGCTCATAAGTTAGATACTAAAACTTATATTAATTGGGAAGACTTTAGAAATACATTATCCGAGGCACCTACTCTATCGCAATTGTTCTCATTTTTGAATAACTGGGCCGACTCATTAGAATCAGTTGAGGAATCCGACATTAATAGAAACAAAACCTCAAACAATAAAATATACAAACAAAAAAATTGTGGTTCAAATAAAGGTTCGAGCACAAATTGTCCAATGTGTAAACAAAGTCATATTTTATTTAAATGTGATAGTTTTCGTAAACTTTCTTCAGAGGTACGTAATCAGAAGGCTAAAGAATATAATGTTTGCCTTAATTGTTTAAAACCGGGTCATGCCGAAAATAAATGTAAATTATGGGCTCGATGCAAGTATTGTAAGATTAAACATAACACACTTTTACACATGGACAATCATAATGAGCGGCCTGCTAGTAATCAAACGAGTATATTTGAGGACGATCATGAAGATGGCTCTGTATTTATTTAATGTTTATAAATCGAGAAACAAGTGCTTAAAGCAAAATATAATGTTTATTTAAAGACTAACAACATAAACAATCTGTGACAGTGATATCCATATAACTCCTTGTAAAATAATGAAGAAAATTGTGTTAAAAAGCAGCAAACGTAGTTGTTAATAACTCAAATAAACAAAACAATATATAATATTTCCACTGTGCATTATCTATGATTGTGACAAATTGACAGGCTAGAGCTCAAAAAACATTACGAAATTCGTAAAAACAGTGATAATTAATCATAACATTTGTAAATATAATAAATACATTAGAAAAATAATTCGAATGATGAACTGCTATAAATACTGTTATTAGCGAAATCTAGTTTAAGCCTCAAAACACTAATGAGTCGATAAAACAGTATGCGATGCTGAATGTAAGGTGGCTTACAATTTCGATACGCTGATTAGTCGCACGGTTGGCTTACTCATGAATATCGGGACTGACGAGCAACGAGTGGCCGGATCAAATCACACCACGCTGGTAGCACTTTTTGTTTTATTCCGAACCGTCGGCATAATAATAGTACATTACTGCAGCGGCCAGCAAAACGAACGTGTAAATGTGGGCCGAGGCGAAGCTGAGGCACACATACGTAAGTCCATCAATGCCTAGTTGTGGCCAAGGCTTGTATAGTGCTTTTCTCAAATAATGCGCGGAAATAAACTAAGTAGTACCTAGAACTCATTTTGTCAAATACAATTACTTTTCAAAATCAATAACGAACAACGTAAAACAATAATTACCTATTCCCGCGTTAGGTAAGCCATTAGGCACGCACTGCGATTTGCATTCGCGCGTTTTCCGCCCATTCTGTGACCTATGGAATTGTATGAATAAAAATCGCAGTGCGTGCTAAGCCTTAAAGTGTTCATTTGTTTTTTTTTTCAATACACAGCTTTCTATTTGCAAGCTAGTTCGAAATTTAAATAAAACCTTTGATTAGTTACCTCCTTGGTTGCCATGATTCGGAGTAAAAGATCGTTCCATTTTTAAATTACACGACAGATATGAGTTTACTATGTAATTTATTTGGCCGGCTTTTGGATATTGATTTTCATACAACTTTTGCCGGCCGCTGCTCGCATGTATTTGGCCTGTACTGCAATTTCGATTTATCTCGAAGAAGGTTGTCAAAATAATGCTCAAATTTCCAAGCATGTTTGAGAAAACATAATTAACAGACATACCGCAACTAAACTACGAGTTGTCTTTGATGCGTCAGCTGTGAAAACTTTAGATATTTATTTAAATAACTTACAAATGATTAGTCCTACTGTGCAGGACGATCTTTATTCTATTTTGTTACGCTTTTGGCAACATAGATACGTAGTATCAGCGGATATTGAAAAAATGTACAGAGCTATAGAATTAAATGCATCTCAACATTCTTTACAAAAAATCGATTCAATCAATGTGAACCGCTAAAACGTTTGTTGTTAACACAGTTACATATGGCACAGCTTCGACACCATATTTAGGGTCAAAGTCACTCTTAAGTCTCGCCTTCACATGCCTCAAACAATGGCGACAAGCAAGCTATACAACGACATATTTAGGTTGACGATTATCTTGGTGGCTGTGACACTGAGTTCAGGTTCCATACTTGAAATCGAATGCAGTGTGATCGAATAACACTTGCTCGAAAACGTTTACTCGATAGTACTTGAAATCGATAAATTATGAGCGCGACAGTTAACTATCACGATGCATCAAAATCTCGAATAACTAGAAGACAAATTTCTTGGTTAATCGGGGTGGTGGCAGATTAGGTAACGCTAACTATAGTTACAATATTAAACATCCTTTATTGTTAGATAGTAAACATCAAATAACAAAAATATTATTTAGTTGTGAACATTTTAAACTTATGCACGGAGGGCTACAACTCCTTTTGTCACACATTCGTCAAACTTACTGGCCTTTAGGAGGCAGACATCTGTCTAAAGGTATATTCAGAGAATGTGTCCTATGTTTCAGATTTAGAACTCAGGGGCTGCAACCAGTCATGGGTCACCTCCCATGCATGAGGACACAGCTTGAATTTCATTTTTATAATTGTAGTGTTGACTACGCCGGGCCAATGCAAATAGCTGACCGTAAGGATAGAGGTACCAGACTTATTAAATCGTATATCTGTGTGTTTGTTTGTTTGGCAGTAAAAGCTGTCCATCTGGAACTTTTAAAGGATCTCACCAAAGACCTGGCCGTGTTAAACAGATTCGTTGCTTGTCGGGGTAAACCAAACAGCATCCTTTCAGATTGCACGGCGTTTGTGGGAGTTTTTAATGAGCTTGAACAATTCTTATTTAATTCAAATTTAGAAACAAATCTTGCACAAGAGGGTTAGGGTTAAGGTTAAGGTCTTACGCCTCCCTATATTCAACACTTTAATAGTATAACAGAAACCGCTGTTAAATCTACAAAAAAACATTTAAAACTATTGTTCATTCTTCTCATTTAACGTAAGAAGAAATGAACACAAACTTAGTCCAAATTGAGGCTATATTAAATACCCGTCCCCCTGTTGTCCTTTCTTCGTCACCTGACGATTCTTCTGTTCTCACCCCCACTCAATTCTTAATTGGACGACCGCTAATTTCAGTTTCTCAGCCACAGGTACACTCCATCAACATCAACCAATTGGATCGCTACAAAAGGATTGAGCATCTCCGACAACACTTTTGGAACCGATTTAGTTATGAATAGGTTATCATGTTGCAGCAAAGAAAATGATGGCATGCGTCCACAGGTGAACTTAAATTGAACCAATTAGTTCTGATCAAAGATAGGACGCAACCATCACTACGATGGTTAATGGGCCGTATCATCAAGGTGTTTCATGGTCCTGACAGCATCTCGAGGGTGGCATAGATTAAAACCAAGAAAAGCATGATTACAAGAGCCTTGAACAACATATGCCCTTTACCTATTGAAGACAACGCTTCAACCCGGGCAGGATGTTTGGAACGTTCTCGAACGATAACATTGGTAGAGGCAGCACCAGCGACGGCGTCAGTGGGGACACGGTGGTACGCGGGCGAAGAGGTGCCTGCGCCGGCCATCTCCATATAAGGCAGAACCGCGGCAGAGAACGGGATATACACACGACCATCTTCCGCGAGCATTTTACGCGTCGATTCAGTATTTTTCTTGTAAAGTTTTCACTCTTCAGCTAAGCAATATATCATTGAAATCAATTAATCGGCTTCGTCATTTAATACGGTCCTCTTAAACACCTAAACAATAGCCGTAAACCATCATCTTCCTGCCCTTATCACTGCCCGCCATAACTGACTTTTCTTTCATATCACTCCTCACACAGTCATTCATCTTTTATTTGGCCTTTCCCTTCCTCTCCATCCATCCACATTTATATTCATAACTCTTTTAGTAACATGCTTTTCATACCTCATCATCACATGACATACCAGGAAAACGGTTTCCTTACAAATTTTCTATCAATGTATTGTCTATAACTTACTTACCTAATGAAAGTTGATCATTTACATGGGTAGGAGTAGTTTTTAAAATACAATCACAACTTTCTGTTACACTGTGTATACCAAGTCAAGTATTCCAACTCGACACCACCTCTAATTATCAAATTGGCAGTTATAGCTACTTTTAGTTATTTATTGACATCAATCGCGGCCTTTTATCCGTTGTCCGTTGTTTGAGATCCCTTAAACGAACTCGGAATATGATCCTATTGAAGAAAACTTACAGCATTTCAGGCCTCATGACAAGGGATATAGCCCTCGATTAATAACAATATACCAAGATTAGAGTAGTGGAAATAATTTAGAATATACGGATATGTTTACAAAAGTATCTGGGTAGTTTTACAGTGATGTCGTCCAAAACTCGTAATTTTAGTCTCTAATAAAATAAATATGAAAATGGGATTTCCAGCTAGCGTCAAACTAGCCGGCAAACAAATTTTCGGTAAAACTTTGATGTTAAAACTGTCCAACCAACCAATTTTTACGTCACTGTTTCCTGTCCTGACTCTTCTATCTATTTTCTCGTTGAACCTTATCTTAATTATTTACAAAATATGTATATGTTCCATCAAGGCTGGCCGATAGATGCAAACCATCGGGAAGTCAGGGTATATTCCCTTAGGTTAAGACATCGTGTGTGGGCAGGACGATGAAGATGTTATGGGTACAATCGTGCAAATGAAATCACAGAAATTATTCGATACACTGGGTTTATTTGAAATAGTCACAGTTACAATCTTGGTTACTAATATTACGGATCGACACTGATTCTACGACGTGTTCGCTCAGAGGCTGTCAGTACTCGACTGCCCTATTCCACTGTCCTCACCGTGCAAGCGCTTAGTAAAAGCGCGCCAATGCGTAGTTGTTCTTGCTTTGCCACCAGATGGCGTGCTTGCGATTTGTTTTGACGTCCGTACTATTGACTAAACCCGACATATATGTTTGACAACTTCAGCAAGCAGTTAGTTGACTATTTTTGTGACAGCCTTTGTTTTAGCCAAAGAATCAGCGGTGCCATTCAACGTGGGAAAACTGCCAGTATTTGGATTTTTTCTATTGATGCCCCTGTATACCTGCTAGTACATAATTAATGATAGCATGCGTGAATGCGTGGTTTAAAAAAATATTGGTAAAGAAATAAAAAAATACGTCATTTTAAAATAGCTACTAATAATAATTATGCACCTGCACATGCACCTTTGATTAAATAAATAGGTATAGAAAATCTTATCGTATAATTTCAGTCTACCAGTACCTAAATATTGATACAATACTAAGGATTGCCCACCTATCGTGGCGTGAGTCATGCTTGTCGTCAATGGTTTGTGTTGTCAACATGGCATGTCATCAACTTGTCGTGTCGTAACTTGTCGTATGCTCTAGTCGTCGTGTCATCAATCCGTCGTGTCATGCACTCATCGTGTCGTCAAATTGCCGTGTAATTGTCGTATCGTCAACGTGTCGTCCCATAAAAAAATACAAATACGGCTAAAGAGCTATGATATTGACGACATCCAACGTCTCTATCTATTATATATAAGTCTATGACCCAACGAGCGCGCGCACGTACTACTTTGCGTAGGCTCACAAAGTAAGACTGTGGGAGCGCTGCGCGAGTGTGGGTGTGGGAGCAGGACAGAACACTGAACGATTTTACGTGTTTTTGCGGGTGTAATACCCGCACTTTCTGTTTTGTCAATCGTGTGCCGTATATGCATCTCTTCGGTGTTTCTGATACCTGCATTCCTTTTATTCAAAACATAATAATATTTATAGTTTATTTATAGTTTATTCGTAGTTTATTCGTAGTTTATTTTAAATATCTTACTGTATTCTTTTTTTGTTTTTGTACCTGATGCGTATAACCTCTAGAAGATTACTAGTAAAATCACACGCGATTGAACCTAAATTATTAGAGTAATCTAGGCTATAATTGCTGATTCAGCAGTGCTAAATTGAAGGAGAAAAGTATGCAGATGAGACGAAAGGCAATGGATAAAGTTCCATTTACTAATTATGCCACATACCTTTGAAACAGCGATTCCCATGCAGATGCAGATGCCACGTTCGAGAAGTTCAGCTCACAGACTAGGTACACTATGCTGGCCAGCGGGACACAACACAGTAGGTCTAGGTAATACAGATAACACTTTCCATGTAGGTTCAATTAAGAGTTTTGGGCGAGAGGGTGACTTAGTGCGCGCACTTCCGCCCTGGTTGGTAAGAGACTGGCGATGATCGCCTGCGGCCGTGGCGTGGTGGCGGCGTAAAAAGACCGTAACGGCACGGCGCGGAATACCACCAAAACAACGATAGGTGACACTAATTTAATAAATTGGAACTAGTATACCAATGCCTTTCAATCGCCCTATGGTGATGTAATAAAATATGAACTATAAATTAGGAAGCGTAACCAGTGCCTATTTTTACATGCACTACAGACCTTGGTATCCGTACGTCACGTCCTAGGCGACCACTGAAAAACGCATTATGCTGAGTGGAAGCCTTCTTGCCACAATTACGGCATGCATCTGCTTTTATTCACACTCGCATTTATTTTTTTTGTCTTTTATTTTACATTTCTAATATAATTTAAGAACTACTAACACTATTGTTAAGTGTTTAGTTTTCAAAATCTTTTACCACTATTCTCGTTCTTGAAATGTAATGTTTGTATGTCGTTTTGTGGCAATTAAATATTTTTTCTTTCTTCTTCTTTTTCTTTCTTTCATATTATAGCTGCAAGAAGGTGTTAAGAAGGGCTCGGATCGACCACATTAGTCGAATAGGGACCAAACTTGCTTCTTACCCAGCAGGTAGTAAAGCGTTTTGGTCCCTGGCTTGGTCGGTCGAGTCAAACTTCAGCCGTCCCTCACTACCACCACTGCTGAAACCCGACGGGTCGCTGACCCACTCCGCTGAGGAAAAAGCAAATTTATTTGCCTCTCTTTTTGCGGAATCTTCACGTCTGAATCCTGGTGACGCGCAGCCCCCACCTTATCCTAATGGATGCGAAACGAGTATGTCGAACATTCGCATCCATCAAACGGACGTCCGTAGGATACTGCGCAACCTCGACGTGAACAAGGCTAGCGGCCCTGACGGAATACCAGCGATAGTTCTCAGAACCTGTGCGCCTGAACTGTCTCCGATATTGACACGCCTATTCCGCCTTTCGTACGAAACTGGAAAAGTGCCGAATGCTTGGAGGCTAGCTAACGTACAACCCGTGCCCAAGAAGGGTAGTCGAGCTGACCCGGCCAACTACAGACCCATCTCTGTAACGTCCATACTCTGTAAGAGTATGGACCGTGTACTTAACACGAAGCTCCTGGCATACCTAGAAACTAACGAGATCCTTAGTGACCGCCAATACGGTTTCCGCCGAAATCGGTCAACTGGGGATCTTCTAGCGTATGCCATTCACATATGGAGTGAGGCCATCGAGAGCCACGGGGAAACACTTGCTGTTTCCCTCGACATCTCGAAGGCTTTTGATAGGGTCTGGCATGAAAGCCTTATTGGTAAGCTTCCTTCGTTCGGTCTGCCCGGTGGTCTATGTGACTGGATTGCGGACTTCCTGAGAGATCGGTCCATTCGAGTGGTTATCGATGGCTGCTCATCGGACCAATTGGATATTAATGCCGGGGTCCCTCAGGGGTCGGTACTCTCAGCAACATTATTCTAGCTGCACATTAACTATCTGCTAAAACTCGGCACCTTTGGGTATGCAGATGACAGCACTGTTGCTGAGAGATACTTGTCCAACGCACGGGCTACTGGGCCGCAGATCCGGTCTCTCCGTGAGGCCATGGTGGAGCGTTTGAACCTGTCCTTGCAGGCAGTCTCCGAATGGGGCGATTCCAATCTGGCCAGGTTTAACGCTGCTAAAACCCAGACGTGTCTTTCTTCCGCAAAAAAGAGCCAATTTCAACCGGCTCCATCTTTCCGAGATGTGACCGTGCCAATAACGGACCATCTTGAGCTTCTTGGCGTTACGTTGACATCGACTCTCAATTTTGGCCTATACATTGAGGCAAAAGCTCAGCTGGCAGCCAAAAAGCTGGGGATCCTTGCGAAGGTGAGAAGGTACTTCACGCCGAAACAGCTCCTCAATTTGTATCAAGTGCAAGTTCGATCATGCATGGAGTACTGTTCTCATCTCTGGGATGGATCTGCCAAATACCAGCTTGATGCACTAGAGTCGATCGAAAAGCGGGCCAGGAGGCTCATCGGCGACGAGGCGCTGGTCAAGTCAAAGCTCCAGAGTCTTGAACATCGTCGCCGAGTTGCCAGCCTGTCAGTTTTTTTATCGGTTACATTTCAGGGAGTGTGCGATGGAATTGCACGATCTAATTCCACCGAGCCCGTTTCATCATCGGACTACCAGACGTACGGCGATGCGCCATCGATACATAGTGGACATTCCACACATACGCACAAAACGTTTTGAGAACACTTTTATTATGCGTACAGCTAAGGAGTGGAATTCCCTGCCGGAGTCTGTGTTTCCCGACAGCTACAATCTGGGGGTCTTTAAGTCAAGAGTGAATAGGTTATTTCTAGGCAAGCGTGTTTCACCGTCGACCACATCATCGCTTACCATCAGGTGAGATAGTGGTCAAGCGCAAGCCTATTGAATATAAAAAAAATATTGACATCATATTTTTGTTAGACTCCTGTGAGCAGAATACATTATGGTCGGGGTAAGTCGTAACTCATAAAGATGGTCCATTCATTCGTGTAAATTGTTTTGATAGGCTCCTACATTATATCTAGTTTGTTTTTATACACATTATTTTAGTTAAGGTTTTGTTACGCTGATTTGCTGATTTGTTAGACTGGTTTTATTTATTTAAGCGGGTGAAAGGGGTTTTAATTGTCGCTTTTGATTTATATTCGTGGTAATGTTGTAGTTACATGGTGAATATTGTTAACGATCTCTAGAATTTTGTGGAGATTTATTTATTTATGCGTGTATTATATTAAAACATGGAACGACGTCATCCCTCAAAAACCTGAAAAAGTATTTTATAATTTATATATTGCTTGAAAATGTCCCATGTTATTTTTTATTAATAAACAAAAAAATCAAACAGAAATCCTTAATTTCCTGCCTCTCTATAAGGAGCCCGCTGACAGGCTTGACGCTAGAATACGACAATGCATCTTTATAAAAATGGTTCTATTTAATAACATCTCCCTAGATGATTTGCTCACCGCATACTGCGGGCTCAAGGAATCGATTTTAAGATACGGCATCATCTTTTAGGGTAACTCGAATGAAAAGGAACAGTTTTTAAAACTCAAAAGAGATGCATTCGATCGACGTTTAAATTTGAATCCATTCAGAGTTGCAAGCCTTATTTTCAGAAAATAAAATTTTAATATTGCCTTGCTATATTATAAATTGTCATGTTCTTGAGAGCTTAACCGCATTTATTTTTTTCTTATGACAGATCGATTTCCTAGAAACAGACGTGACAATACTCAATTCCGGCACAACACCAGCACAAAACGGCGCATAGGGCGTAAGAGTGTCTTTTGCACGGCTCCAGAAATTTACAATAAATTTCACACTCTGCAAACAGTTGAATGATCTAGCATTCAAGAAAGAGTAGACTTCTTAGCAGATAAAGCTTATTAAACAAACATGAGATTTTAAATGAATAATTTAAATATTTTTTATTAATTTATTATTTTATATTCTTGACATTTTTAATACTTTATTGGTGGCATTAATTTTAATTTGATTATATATTTTGTTTTTTAATATGTTTTATATTTTACATTCTAGAACGAAATTTTAAATATTTTCAATGTTTTATAGATACAGCAATAATGCTATAAATATTTTTTTGGTAGTCAACTAATACTCGTTACAGCAATCAAGTCAAGATACTCAATATTGCTGCTTAAAATTAAAATACCAATTGCTGTAACTACAATAAAATGCATGTTAGCCTTACTTTAGAACTGTGAAATTACTTTACTGTGTGTACTGTACTCATGTTTGAGCAAATAAATGATAACTTACTTACTAGAACTTACTTATAAATGGGTTTTCGCATTGTTCACAAGCAATTCCAATTCTTTCAACATAATTTTCAAGCATCTGTTTAGGAGTTCACGTAACCACTTGCGTAAAATTATAAAAACCAGATTACCAGCATTAAATGTAACAATGTAGTGAAAACATTTTACAAAATTAACGCCCCCATAAAATTCATATAGGCACAAAATTATTCAGTCTTTGATGGACTTATTTCCCGTTTACAAGTGCCTATAATAGTTAATCTCGGCAACGATTCCGGATGCCTGTAGGCACCGTAATACATATATTTTTTAAGCCTATATGATGCTGATGCGAGAATTTAACGCTTACTGCCGCTTTAAAGCGCTTGGAGTTAATCATGGCTCCTTTTTTAATTTCCTCATACCTGTAACCTTTTTTATTTTAACTGTTAACGTGCTAAGGGTTAATTATTTTGGTAATGTAGTGTTATTTTGATGGCGGTGTCCTGTCTTTTTTTTTGTACTGTTTTTCCAACAACTTTTTTTTGGTGCTATTTACAATCAGTAACCGTTTGCCAGAATGTTATTTGAAGATGAGCAGGAATGTGTTTTTCAGAATCCTCTTCTTTTCGACACGATGGTGATTTAATCCTTAAATAGTTTGATTTAGGCCTAACAGGTGGCTACGTTTATGGGTATGGGTAGTTAAAAAATAACTAATTTCACCCTACTTGCTGGTAAGGTAAAACTGCCTCAAAGATCAAGAGAAGATATTATTATAACATAGAAACATGTGTCTACGTTGACGTGAACATACCCTCAATTACAGACTACTTCAACGCATGTTACTATGAAAAATTAAACATAAACTTTTTTTTCAGCAGTCAAGTCCGTCATTCGAATTTAAAACTAGTACAGTCGCGCACATTTAATTCTTGAATATTCGCAAACCATATTTAACTTAATTTGGCGTTCGTTTAAACTCATTCCGGTTTGGCTTAATTATGCGTAGTTTAACATTCGTGAACAAACATGTCATTTAAATGTTTTAAAACTGGAAGCCTTGAATTGAGTTTCAGTATTTTCTGTTTATAAGTTTGGTATTTAAAATATTTTCTTTGTGAAAACGACAACAGTTTATTTGCCATTTGTTTTTACGATAAAAACCGGCAAACAGAAAATATTGGGTTTGTGTTTCTTGATTGCTATAAAGTAGATTCTATGTTATCGCTGATTGAGAAGTAGAAATCTTGATGTTGAGAGGTAATGGGTTACGTATAAGTCAGCGTACATCCATCGTTAACCACATAATCGCTTACCATCATTTGAGATAATCATCAAACGCGAGCCTATCCATTATAGAAAAAATATACCTATTTCACTTAGCTAAAATAAGTCTGAAAAGGCCACAAAAAGGTTCTCCCTATTTTCCCAAACAAAAACAGCTGTTCCTAACGAAATCCACACAAAAAACCTATTTCAGTCGGCTAGCTACTCGAACGACGCGCAAAGTCTTAGTCGAATATTACAAAGCTTAAACAAAATATTTCGTTTCAAAATTAGAGCTCAGAAACAGGCCGTTATACTATTACTAGGCGCGAAAATTAATTCCACAAGAATGCTACAATGGCTCTGTGCTAAGGGAGAATTCCGTGAAATATTAAAACCTAATTTGTGTTTGTGCACATGCAAATATTTGATGTAGATTGTACGAGCTGTTGTTATACGTGGGTGTCTGTGTTTGTTATTTTGCCTACATATTAACACAAACGGGCACAAAGATGGATACGAGTATTATAACTGTCATTTAGTCTTCCTAGCTTCTGTCAGCGGCTTCGCCCGCGTGAACGGTTGAAATCATCTCAAGGGGTTGTACTATCATAAAAACTTAGGCTATATCCTTGTCCAGAGGCCCTCGACAAGTGACATTCTGTAATCGGAAGCGTGGCGATAGCGATTGTCAAAAAGGCAAAATTATATAAACAATGAGTACAAAACATACTTTTTATTTGCACACATGCGAAACTTATACGTATATTGTACAGACTGTTGTTTTACGTGGGTGTATTGTCTTGTCTATACAAATGTGAATAGAGAACGATATTGTTACTGACATTTATAACGTTTGAAGTTATCCCAAGGGATCGTAGTACCGGGTAAAATATTCTATGTCCTAATACAAGACATGGTCTAACAAAACTTCCTAATCCATTCAACCATTAAAGCGTGATTTTTTAATAAGCACCGTAACTAGCAGATTTCCTATGTATAATATCCAATGAATTATTGATGTCTTTGATAAAAAAATACGATGTTTATTGGCCCCATCTGCATTGAACGTCGGGCAAGTTTCAACAGTCATTCAGAAATGTTTCAAAACTGGTTTTGATAAAGCAAACAAAAAATCATAAAAAAACGAATATTCAAGTCTCATGTTATTGACATATAATCCAGTATAATAAACATTATACTGGATTATATCAAATTGGCCGAAATGTAAGGGATTGACAAACGCTACCGAAATTTCTTGGGTCAATCCCTTTCATTTTTTTTTTCGAATCATTATCATTGACAAGCTTTTCCCCGCGGCTTCGATCCTGTGGCCCACCTCAAAGGACCTGTTTTCAAAATAAAAATTGCGATGTCACTCAGAAATAATGTTGATTTCTACTCGTGAAATAATTTTCAAAATCGGTTAAGTAGTTTTTAAGTTTATCAATAATTACCAACAAACAAACTTACAAACAATCAAATATTTCGTCTCTGTAATATAAAAAATATAATATATAAAAAATTAAATGTAGCTAGAATATCACTTTGCCTACCTTTAAGACATACCTTCTTATTATCACTGTACCGAAATTGCATAGCACATAATTATTATAATGACGAAATAGTAGTGGCGTGTTTGTGTATCTGAAGTAACACACTCTAAGCTTATAAGTATGTGGGCAATTTTAATTTAGAATCCACGCTAAGTCAGCAGTAGTACAGCATATTGCTGGCAACTTTTGACAGTTCCAGAGTCAGTTCATTTCACGTATGTAAAAAGTTACTTAATACCTTGATCTTTAATGCGATACTTTGAGTTATGGCGGGTGGATCTTTGTTTTGAACTCATTTGTCGTAGAGAGGGTCGTGTCTAGTTTCTATTTTATTGAAGGTACTTAAGCTGTTATAGTCAGAGTTGTTAGTATTCTGTCTTAAATCTCAGGGTCTTTTTAAACGTAGTTTAAGACCTACATACAGACTTTTTATCGCCGATAGTTTGGTCGGATTGAAAATTATACACGTTGCCGAATCGTCGTAAATGTGCGCACTTGCATATTTTCTCATATTAAATGCCTGACCAAACTATAGGCCGATAAAAAGTTTGTAGTTTGCGGGGCCCCATATTCGTGTGTATTTTTTGAGATTAGACAAGTTTGTCTTATTCCTGGTTTCAAATTAGTCAAATTCGATTTTAGCGTGACAATTTGTCAAGTATGGTTTGATAAAAACATAACATCATATTCTCAAGTATGAAAACGGAGATGAGTCATGAGCAGTAAGCATTTTTTCTTTCATACATTTTCTGCTTTACTAAACAGCACCTATCGCGAAAATGTGACAATTGTTATTTTTATTAAATATTTCGAATTGCTAGATTAAATAAATAGGACCTTGGTGTATGGCATGTCATACTCCTATGTAAGCGAAATCAAAACAACAAAATCCAAAAATAAATCACACCGCTACAAACATTTTACGACAATTCCGTTCGAAATTGAAATTCAAACAAATAAAAAGAGCTTCTAAAATTACTGATGCTGGACAGCTGAAAAACGTCAGATTTTATCGATACGTTCGTAAACAACGCGATGTCATTCCATGTTGACGTTGATCGATACTAATTTCGACATGCCATAACTGGGAAATGTACCGCACTAGATGAGATGCGAAGTTAAAAATGTTTTGAATTCAAGAGTTATTTGAGCTTACGAATGCATCTTAATGAGAATTCACTAAATAAGGTGAACAAATATATATTTGAGTACTACATTGTCGGCGGGCACTGTTGAAAAAAAAAAAGATATTTCACAAGTAAATTGGAAAAGCAAGTGCGTGTATCAAGTAATTAAAGAGAAGGAACTTTAGACAAAAACAAAATTCTTCTTATAAAATAGAAAGTAAATATTGTTTTAATTCGCGTTCAAGTACCCTAGCATAAAATTACAAATATATTTTATTATTCTCATGTAAGTGACTCATCACGTCATCTTTGTGAAAAAAATATATTCGAGAAGACGAACTTCCTGTGAACAGTTTATTAAAATATGCTTTAAAAAACGAGTCTATCATCAAAATGGTGTCATTTGTTCCGATTTTGGCTACACGCCAAAAAAGCCTTATGCAGCTATAATTTTATTTGAATTACCAATCACAATATCTTTTCTACGATAGACGATGACAATTAATGCAGAGTGACGGGTTAATTAATAATAATAATATTATTATTACTTTTCGCTACTAAGGGCCGATTTTTCAATAGTCTAATATCTTTTAACTGAGGAATAAAAATGGCGGATTGACAGCTTTTGTATTGATAATATGACAAACGGCCATTTTTTATTTCTCAGTTAGTTAACAAACTATTGAAAAATTGGACTCTAATGGTATTAGCAACTTAACAATTTTTGACTATTCAGCATTCATATTGCACACATAATCACGAACTTTCGAAAGAAGTTTATAGTTCTCTCGTATCCAGACTGCATCAAAGACATTATATCTAATGGCACCAACAAACAATAAAATGGCAGACTTCATAACTACATCTCGACGAACATTATTATGCTTGAAAAATTGCATGAAAAAGTGCTAAACATTTTAAAATCGCGTCGAATTACTCGATTTTGAACGTGAATATTCAAAGGGGAAATGACAAAATAGAGAAAAAAATGCATTTTCAAGCGCGACTTGCCAGTAAAAGATGTTTTGATAAATAACCATGTTTCTCTCGAAATATGTGGACTTATTATGAATTTCAAATTCTATATTTGAATAAATAATTCCGTTGAGTTTGAAAAGTTATTTTTCTTTAAATCAGTGTTGCCATTCTGCAGAACATTTAGATAATGAGTAATTTGCTATTCAAAAAGAAAGTTCTGGGTACTACTTCAAAATTTTGTTATATATAAGCAATTGTATAGATTTGTTTACTGGTACATATTTTATTTATTACTCATTAGCTTAGATTACGGCGAATAAGTTTTGAAGTGTATAACTTCGTTTAATTTGGTTCCAATTTTTTTTTTAATAGATTACCAACACGGTCCATTGTGCTGAGGCCCTTCCTAAAACCGAATTGGTAGTTCGGCAGTAATCCTCTTGATTACTTACCATTCCAATCGATTTTTAACAAGGTGTTCCATTAGTTTAGCTAAGGCTGAAGACAGAGCAATAGGTCTGGCCATTCGGATCATCCACATGTTTGCCTGGTTTCAATAGGGGAATGATTATTTGTAGTTTCCACTGGTCTGGAACCCAACCATGATTAAAACAAAAATTTATTAAATCTAAAAAATATTGTTTTGCTTTATCCCCAGAATGAGTAATAAAAGAGTATGGTATACCATCAATACCAGGTGCTGAGTCCTGGATATGTACTAAGTTTAATTCTTTCAAAGTAAATGGCGCATCAAAGGGGTCAACAGAATCAATATGTGAGGGAACATTAATGCATTCAGAAGAGAATGGGACATATGGTGGGGCAATTCTGTCAAAAAAAAGTTCAACTGTTTCCCTAGTGATCGGTGAAGAGATTGATGGTGAACAACCACGTCTAAACCTGTTAATGTTCTTCCACACAATTGAGATTGGGGTGGAGGGAGATAAGGATGAGCAAAATTTAACCCAACCTGCACGTTTTTTCCTACGGAGGAGACGTTTAGATCTGGCATAAACCTGCTGATGGGCCAACAGGTTTTGGATGTTCATCGCCCGATTATATTGTTTTTCAGCTTCATTCCTCTTCCTGACCCACCAGGTGCATTTCTGATCCCACCATGGGGGTGAGGGGATGTTATTCCGGGCACTGTTTTTCAGAGGATAACAGGAATCTGCACTATAGGTTACAAGGTTACGGACTCAATAAAACCTTCATAGCAGCCCTTGACATGGCGGTGATCAGAAAAATCAAATAAACTTGTATCTAAATTTGGAAGATTATCAATTTTCTGCTCCAATAATGATACAAACTTAGTCCAATCAGGTTTGGACAAGTTATATTTCAAAAGTGGAGGTGAAGTTTTTTCTAAATAAGTTTTATTAATTAAAGAAATAACTATAGGGTAATGATCACTACCATGCGACAAGGATGTGCATTCGTGCTAGGTCACTGAACAGAAAGTGAAGTCAACGCAACTCTTCTGTTGTCCAGGAGGAGATCTACGGGTTGGGCAGCCATTGTTTAAGACGCAGTGATCTAGGTCATCCAGGATCTCCACTAGAGCTATACCGAAGGCATCACAGCGTTCAGACCCCCATCTATAATCGTGGCAGTTGATATCACCCATAACCATTTATGGGGGCCGAGTCACCCACGTCCGTAGGAAAGTACCCCATGCGATACCCTACACGTGGTCCCCGGGTGGTGCCAATCAGGTGACAATAACTGGTGGTAGGCTTCGGCCGAAGGCTTGCGACCACCCACCGGGCAAAGACGTACCGCCAAGCGGCCTAGCCGTGTTCCGGTGCGATGCCTGGTGTAGCCACTTCAGGAGATGGGTCGAGATGGCGGTTCTATTGCAGACAGACCAGCCTGGCACGTGCTGTTATGGGCGTATCGGGTGACTGGTCGCGGAGGGTAGCGGGATCCGAGGCACGGTGCACCGCTGGCCGACCGCAGGTAGTTGGGGGCCCAAGTAGTGTGCCAGCCCCACACGAAAGGCTGCCCCGCCAACTGACGAAAAATCCCGGAATGCACCATCGTGCTGGTTGGCGACCAGAAGGGAGGGCCCGATGGTCATTCCCGGGGGGGCTCGGGCGTCCCCGCAGTCTCCAGACTAGTCCCCCAATGATGGCGTCCATTCAGTGCGTGTCTGAAGGTAACCAGCGTGAAGCCACATCTCACTTCCCTCTCCTAACCTTTCTTCACTCACTCGCAAATGATGAAAAAGAGAAAAATGTTTAAAGTTGAACAGCGGCTGCACCCCCTCCCACTCAAAGTGCACCTCACTAACATCAGAGGTCTGCACTCAAATCACATAGCAGTCCATCATCACCTGGAGACTGATAAGCCGGCTCTCTTTTTTCTTTCGGAGACGCAGATCAGATGTCCGTCAGATGTATCGTACCTAACATACCCAGGGTATACCCTGGAGCACAATTTTAAGCAACGCGCGGGTGTATGCATGTATGCCCGAGACGACATCTGTTATCGGCGTCTCCGAAACCTTGAGGACTCTAGGTTCTCTGTGCTGTGGGCTTTAGTGGACATGGGCCTTGATAAAATTGTTTACGCCTGTGTCTACCGCTCGCACAGCGGGGATCAGGAGACAACCAGGCTCACTGAGTACCTTAGTGAGGCGGCTGATACGGCACAGCAGCGGTACCCTTCTGCCCAATTGGTGTTACTGGGGGACTTTAATGCCCACCACCAGGAGTGGCTTTTCCCGTACCAGCGCACTGATCATGCTGGGCGGGAGACGAGAAAGCTTGCGCTTGCGTTAAATCTCGCCCAGCTGGTCCAGGGGGCAACGAGGGTGCCGGATGTTGATTCGCACACAGCCAATTGCTTGGACCTTCTGCTGACTACAGATCCAGACCGCTACTCGGTGTCGGTATCTTCACCTTTGGGTAGTTCCGACCATTGTCTGGTGAAGTCCGTATCCGTCCACTCCCCACCCGATCCCAGCCCAAGAGGCGCTCGGCGGGTTTGGCGGTACAAGTCAGCAGATTGGGATGGGATGCGTTCTTTTTTCGCATCGTATCCTTGGCAGCCTACTTGCTTCTCTATGGTTGATCCTTCGTCGTGCGCGGACGCCGTGTCGGATGTGTTGCGTCAGGGAATGGAGTACTTCATTCCGTTCTCTGACGTTGCAATGTCTAGCGCTGACCGGCCATGGTTTGGCGCCGAGTGCAAGCGCGCCAACACGCTCAAACATGAGGCGTACCTGGCATGGGTCGACGCTCGGAAGCGCAAAGCAAGCGACGTGGGTCAGCGCAAGAGAGCCTACAATAGGGCTGCCAAGTCCTGCAAGAAGGTGATGCTAAGATCTCGATTTGACCACATAAGCCGTATTGGGACCAAACTTGCTTCCTACCCAGCGGGTAGTAAAGCGTTTTGGTCCCTGGCTAAGTCGGTTGAATCGAACTTCTGCCGTCCCTCACTACCACCACTGCTGAAGCCCGACGGGTCACTGGCCCACTCCGCTGAGGAGAAAGCAAACTTGTTTGCCTCTCTTTTTGCGGAATCTTCGCGTCTGGATTCTGGTGACGCGCGGCCCACTCCTTCTCCTGATTGTTGCGAGACGAGTATGTCGGACATTCGCATACATCAAAAGGACGTTCGTAGGGTGCTGCGCAATCTTGACGTGAACAAAGCTAGTGGCTCCGACGGAATTCCAGCAATTGTTCTCAGAACCTGTGCGCCTGAATTGTCTCCGATCCTGACACGCCTGTTTCGCCTTTCATATGAGACGGGAAAAGTGCCGAATGCCTGGAAGCAAGCTAACGTTCAGCCTGTGCCCAAAAAGGGCAGTCGGGCTGAACCGGCCAACTACAGACCCATTTCAATAACGTCCATCCTCTGCAAGAGTATGGAACGAGTGCTTAATTCCAAGCTCCTGGCATACCTAGAAGCTAACGACATCCTCAGTGACCGCCAATATGGCTTCCGCCAAAATCGGTCAACTGGGGATCTTCTAGCGTATGCCATTCACATCTGGAGTGAGGCCATAGAGAGACACGGGGAAGCGCTTGCCGTCTCCCTCGACATCTCGAAGGCTTTTGACAGGGTCTGGCATGAAAGCCTTATTGGTAAGCTTCCTTCATTCGGTTTGCCCAGTGGTCTGTGCGATTGGATTGCAGACTTCCTGAGGGGCCGGTCCATTCGAGTGGTTATTGATGGCCGCTCGTCTGAATTACTGGATATTAATGCCGGGGTCCCACAGGGGTCAGTACTCTCAGCAACGTTGTTCTTGCTGCACATAAATGATCTGCTAAAACCCAGCACCTTTGGGTATGCAGACGACAGCACTGTAGCTGAGAGATACGTGTCCAACGCGCGCGCTACTGGACCTCAGATCCAGTCTCTCCGGGAGGCCATGGTTGGGCGCTTGAATCTGTCCTTGGAGGCAGTCTCCGAATGGGGCGATGCCAATCTGGTCAAGTTCAATGCTGCTAAGACCCAGGCGTGTCTTTTTTCCGCTAAAAGGAGCCAATTCCACCCGGCTCCTTCTTTCAGAGGTGTGACCGTGCCGATAACTGACCATCTTGAGATTCTTGGCATTACGTTGACATCGACGCTCAATTTTGGTCCATTCATTGAGGCAAAAGCTCAGCTGGCTTCCAAAAAATTGGGGATACTCGCGAAGGTGAGACGGTACTTCACGCCAGAACAGCTGCTCAACTTATATCAAGCGCAAGTTCGATCATGCATGGAATACTGCTCTCATCTCTGGGACGGATCTGCCAAGTACCAGCTGGATGCACTTGATGCGATCGAAAGACGGGCTAAGAGGCTCATCGACAATGAAGTATTGGCCGAATCTAGGCTCCAGAACCTCGAACATCGGCGCCGAGTTGCCAGTCTGTCGGTTTTTTATCGGTTACATTTCGGGGAGTGTGCGTTGGAATTGCATGAACTAATTCCTCCTAGCCCGTTCCATCATCGGACTACAAGACGTACGGCGTTGCGTCATCGGTACATGGTGGACATCCCACCCATACGCACCAAACGTTTTGGGAATTCCTTTATTATGCGTACAGCAAAGGAGTGGAATTCCCTGCCGGAGTCTGTATTTCCTGATACCTACAACCTGGGAGTCTTTAAGTCAAGAGTGAATAGGTTTCTTCTAGGCAAGCGTGCTTCATCGTCGGCCACATCATCGCTTACCATCAGGTGAGATAGTGGTCAAACGCAAGCCTATCAATAATAAAAAAAAAAAAAAAAAAAAAAAAAAAAAATAACCAGCAATGGACCATGTACATTACTATTTTTTTTTTTTAATATGACTAGAAAATCAGGGTGAGGGTGCGCAATATAGATGGAAAACACTGTGATACCTTCAACCATACTTGCTACTACACTCAAATTACCCTGAAGGGGAGGAAGGGACAAAGGGGAAAGTGGGACCCGATTATTTACGAAGAGAGCCGACCCTCCGTACCCATCGGATCTATCGCATCTAAGGATGTTAAAATGTGGTATACGAAAGCTGAGACTTGGGGTGAGCCAAGTCTCAGCTATGGAACAAGCCAATGGCTTGTATTTGTTCAAGAGGAATATGAGATCGTGCTTTTTATGCCACACGCTACTCACATTCCACTGAAGAAATGTTTGGTGGGATGCCATTTTTAATGGACAGTAAAAGAGAAATAAGTTGATCGGCAACGTTGGACGGTAATTGAGAGTTACTAGAAGAGGAAATAAGATTAGGTAAGAGTTTTACTAGGAGTTCAAGGACTGAAACAGTATTATTGCTGGGGATATTAGTATTAAGACCACAGCCATTAGACTGTGAGGATCGGGGAGTGCTTACTATCTGCTGATGAGTAGCTTGATCAAAAGATTGAGAAAGAGGGGCATGGGTCTTGGGCTTGAGGGTCACAGTCTTACGATAAGACTGCGATTTATGGCATTATCATAGTTACGGGTGACAATCGGGATGACTTTGCTAGCCTCAACATAGGAAATGGATTTCTCCGCCATTACAGTCTTAATGGCTTTCTGTCTACCATGCTCGGGGCAAGACTTGCTATTAGCAAAGTGGTTACCCGAACAAAGCACACAGAAGGCCTCGCCCTCTGAAATGTTGCAACCATCACCAGGGTGATCGTGGCCACATTTACTGCAGCGTGGATTCGATCTGCACAAGTTAGCAATATGTCCAAAACGACAGCACTTCCGGCATTGGATGGTGGGAAAGATACATTGTTCGACAGGGAGGGATGTGTAGCAGCAGTATACTCGCTTAGGTAAAACCTGTCCATCAAAAGTCAGAACACAGGTTTCTGTGGGTTTCCATTCTACTATGCCTTCTTTATGAACCTAACGATTGATTCGGCGTACTTTTAAGATACCTCCACAACCTGAGGGTACAGACAAGTAAGATAGGGCCTCTTCTTCATTAATATCTGCGGGAACACCTGTCACAACACCCATCCTGGTGATGTTGAAGATTGGGATTGTTGAAGTATAGCTATGTTTAGAAAGCAAGGAGTTTACTAAAAAGGCGTTTGCATCCTGAGGGGATGTAAACTCCACGGATACCCTATTGCAACCCACTCTGTTGACTCCACCGCGAACAACGTTTGCAATCTTATTGCCTATTAAGAACTTACCAAAATTAACGGGGTGAAGTGTGGTTCCTGACGTTTGTTGCGTTTCCACGCGAGAAACGTGGATGACAAAAGGACCCTTATCCATGACAGAATACTTAACTTGGCCAATTTGGCTCTTAGCTTGTTTATTGGATGACGGGTTAGGAGTTTCTGAATTCCCAGGACGTTTACGCGAGATTTGCTGAGTTTGCAGGACTTCCATAACGGACACGCTGCAGACAACATCAGCAAATTGCGAGAGAGGGTTCGGAGAGGGATGAAGAGGATATAAGGAGGCTGGGATATCAGGCGGATCGGGGTCGGGAGGTTTATTTTTATCCATGACGTGGTAAAAAGGAGGACAGTCACAGAACAAACCTGTTTACAAACAAGGACAACACACTTAAAATACACAAACAAGTCACAAAAGTAGCAAAAATTGATTAAAACACCACTAGGCACTCGAAACACACGTGTAAGCCAAGAGACTCGTGGCGAGAATCCCGACTGTTAAGTGTCATCTGTCAAAATCATTGACAGCCCACCGACACGGTGTTGCAAGTAAAATCGGGACGAAACAGGCACTATTACCTTACAAGCAAGTAGGGTAGAATATTTTTTTAACTACCCACATAAAAGTGGGTATTGTGCTTGTGCCCAAACTATTTAAAGGATTAAATCACCCCCCAGTCAAAAAGAAGAAGAATCTGAATACACAATATAAAACATATATTTATAGATTTGTCCTTCATTATAGGCACTGGTAATTGACCGGCGTGATAACGACTACGTTTGAATCTTTGATTATGTGTCAGGCTTATTCCCCAAATAAAAACTATAAAATATCTTCACACCAGTACTGTCGTGGTGGCTCAGTGGCTATGACTTCGGCTTTCGTGCTTTGAGGTCGTGGGTTCGAATGTGGACTAGTACCAATGTGACTTTTCAATTCAACGGCGAAGGAAAACGTCGTGAGCAAACCTGGATTTAATGTAATTGATATATATGTCTGATACCTACATATTTATTTATTTATTTATCATATACTTTATTGTACACCAAGATAAAAATTTATCAAAAAGACATCTTATAACAAAAACAAACATACAACAGGCGGCCTTATCGCGAACCGCGATCTCTTCCAGGCAACCAAGAATGGAAAGAGACAGCCTGGACACAATATGGGGTTGCACTTGGTGCAAATTTTACAACAAATAATTAATTTTTTAAGAATGTAGATACTAAATACAAAATATAAATTAAACAAAATAAAATAATAGATACATAAATACATACATACAACTAATATACAGACAAGAAAACAATTCAGCTTATACAACATTATGATCACAATGACAAGTAGTGCTCCTTCACAAGTCGCTTAAAAACAGGCAGTGATTGCGCGCGCTTTATAGTCACAGGCAATGCATTCCATAGACGAGTGGCCTGGACAGTAAAAGATTTGTCTAGGAAGGTAGTGGAATGCATTGACATTTTAAGTTTCATATTATCCGATGATCTAAGAACCTTAAGGTGCGAGTCACACAGAAACTGAAACCGTGTCTTGAGATAAAGAGGGGTAGAAGGCAGAAAGAGAATATTATATAGGAGAGAAAGAATATGAGCATTCCGGCGATGGCGAATTGGCAACCACTTAAGTTTCAAACGAAATTCAGAAACATGGTCATATTTGCGCAAACCAAATATGAACCTTATACAAACATTTTGAAGCCGCTCAAGTTTATCAAGTTGCACTTCAGTGAGGTCAAGATAGCTGGCATCAGCATAATCAAGGATGGGTAGCAGAAGAGATTGTGCAAGCGCAATCTTGGTTGCAGTCGGCAGAAAATTACGCAGTCTTCTCAAAGATCCAGCAGATGCGAATAGCTTGCGGCTACTTTTCTGTAGCTGGGCAATCCAAGAGAAGTTTTTGTCAAGGAATATACCCAAGTTCTTAACTTTCTCGCTAAAAGGGATAACAGAATTGTCAAAAGAAACTTGGAGTAGAGTCGTCCAGTCGATCCTTGAGACCGTTCTTGAACTGCCCACCACCAAAACTTGCGTCTTTATGGGGTTCACCATAAGTCCGAACCTCTTGCTCCAGTCGCATATACGGGCCAGATCAATATTAATGGTCGAGATAGCCTCAGATAGATTTCCAAGAGGAGCTCGTGAGTAAATTTGTAGATCATCTGCATAAAGGTGGTAGGAAGAAATTAATTCGTTGGAGATTAAGTTAATAAAAACAGCGAAAAGTAAGGGAGATAGAACGCCACCCTGCGGTACCCCAGCACAAGTTCTACACCAGGAAGACAAGATCTCTCCGATGCAAATACGTTGTCGGCGACCGAACAGGTAACTACGAAACCATTCAATTACCGTTGGAGATATGTTAAGAGAGCCAAGGATGCCAAGCAAAATATCGAAATCTACGGCATTAAAGGCATTACTAAAATCCAGTAGAGCCAAAACCGTTAGATTTCCCAGTTCCATGGCAGACCTTATATCGTCAGTAACATTCAGAAGCGCGGTAGTGGTGCTATGACCAGGGCGGAAGCCGGACTGGAAGGGGTTAAGGAGATTATTTTTGGATAGGAAGGCGCTTATTTGGTTGTGGATTAAGCGTTCAAGGACTTTGGATAGGAATGGCAAGACAGATATTGGGCGATACTCGGCAAAGGATGTGGGATTGGATTTTTTAGGTAAAGGAATTATTTGAGCGTCTTTCCATGAGCTTGGAAAGACACAGCTAGACACGGAAAAATTGAGGATATGGCAAAGGACGGGAAGTATAATGTCCAGAACCGGGAGTAGCATTTTGCGGCTTCCTACTGCGTTTGACGAAATCGATAGTATGCTCATCTTAACATCACATGTAGTAAATTGACCAAATACAAATGGAGAATAACTGGGAGTCGGAAGAGATGAAAGATGATTCAATGTATTTAATATAGTTGTCCTATCAAAATTGGACGAAGCAGTAAAATGATTGTTCATTGGATCAATATCAACATCTTTAGGAATAGTCTCCTCCCGGGTTTTACCGACCCCCAATGACCTTAGAAATTTCCAAACTTTGGATGCGTCCCCATTTTGGACATGATCATGAATATGTTGGCGATTAGCATTTCTATACACCTTATTGCAGTGTTTACGTATTGAGACATATCTCTCCCTATTAGCGTCAGTAGGGTTACGCTTAAATTTCGACTTTGCCGTAACTTTTTTATTCATGACATTTTTAATTTCATCCGTAAGCCATGGTGCCGGCAAATGTCTCACTTTAACTGCCCGAACAGGAGCGTGATGGTCGTAAAGCTCAACAAGCTTAGTGGTGAACATCATAACTTGCTCATCGACTGAAGCAGAGGCAAATACATAAGACCAATCTATGTTATGTATATCTATGTTATGTATTGTTATGTATCCTCACAAAGACTGTCAACGTTCATACCTCCAAAATTGCGTTGCATGAGGATTTTGGCTTTAGCCTTAGGTGGACGAATTTTATATGAAAGAAATATCAAATCGTGTTAAGAAAAGGCATCGGCTGAGCATTGGCCATGCTTAGCGATGCGATCAGGAGAGGAAACAAAAATCAAGTCAAGAAGTGAAGGAGTAGAGTTTGGGAAATGGTGAGTAGCACTAAGCGGAAGAATGGAAAGATTACTAGAAACTGAAACATTAGTAAGGGAAGAAGAACGATGGTCCTTCTTCAGGAGACAAGTGTTAAAGTCACCCATGATTATGCTATGATTGTATGAAGGGATAAGCATTTCTAAGAGCTTCTCGAAAGATGAAAAGAAATTGACACGTAATGAGGGACAATAATAAACTCCAAGAAGTAATTTATAATGATTTAGCTCGACCTCCAGAAAAAGATGCTCACCAGCACCCGATGGCGGCACATTGACAATAGAGAAAGGAATATGAGCGCGGAGATATATAGCAACACCACCACCCGGTCCGGTCGTTTCTAATAAGCACAAAGCCGGGCAGAGGGTAATTAGTAGAAGGGAGACAAGGTTTAAGCCATGACTCGGAAATAAGAATAGCATGTATGTTTTTACAGTCAAAACTAGCCAGCATATCGTGGAAATGAGCCGGAATACTCTGAGCGTTGATATGAATAACGTTAAAATTCTTAAGAACATCGGAAAACTGCGCTCTAAGACTGTCTACAAGAGAAGGAACACTCACAAAACTGTCATCACTAGTCAAAAAAAAAAAACTATTACTATCACTGCTTTCATTAGACATAAACATTAACTTATTATAATACTATAAATACTAAGACCCTATCTTAAAAATATAACAAAACAACAAGTTCACCTGCCAGTTGCGTTATTCATTAAAATAATAAAATAAAAACATGTTGAATCAAAACATGTTGAATCCGGGCAACAAAAACAGAATCTTCACGAAACACAAGAGAAAGAAAGAAAAAAAACACGCGTACAGGAGAATTTAAATGGAACATACAAAATAAGACTTGACCTTAGTTATGGTACTTTAACTAAGGACTTGACCATTAAACGGAGCGCACCGATAAATTCACAATTTGACATTTCAATGAGTGACAAGCAAGACGTATTATGATTATGACAACATGTGAATTTTATTGTAAACAATATCGTTGTGAAGTTTATTATAAACTGTGAAGGTATAAAATAAAACATAATATTACCCGGACCCACATGAAAACATCACAAGGATGAAAATTACTTCTTCAAAGCTGTAGCACGTTTCAGTCTTGCGGTCTTCAAAGAAGCAGCGGTCGGAATAGTTTCAGACACCGCCACTTTAGGTCCACTCGGCTCGGGCTCAATGGGAATCGGCGCAATTTTGTCCAAATCAGCGAGTGATTCAATTCGGTGCCGTGTATCTTTTGGACCAAGGACATACACACATCCTGCCTTAGTCCAGCTCTTAGCGACGCCAACTCTTGCCCTCGCTGCCAAGAACACGTCATGCCGCCCCTTTGTCAGGAACTCGGACATAGTAATGCCTGAAGCCCTTAGCTTGACTTTTGAGAACCATATCTTATCCCGGATTGCAAGACTGCGCACCTTAAATAAGATAGGCCTGGATTTATTGGCTACTGCTCGACCCATCCTGTGACATCGGCTGATATCAGCAACAGTGAAATCATTAAGCTGTAATTTGTCACATACCACTTTAGCGATGACTTTAGCGGTGTCTTCCTTTTGCTCTTCACTTACGCCATGTAGAAGCAAGATTTTTCTCCGACCACGCATTCCATTTGGTCAACAGTACCAGCTAGAAGCTCCACCTGTCGCTGAAGACTGTTGAGAGCTTGCGATATGAATGCCCGGAACATATTAAATTCCACTGCCAGGCCGGAACTTGTGACAGGTGATGGAGGGGTCTTCTGCAATTCAGCCTCAAAGACAGACATCCTTGTGTGGAACAACTCTTTCAGATCACTTAAAGAGCTTGTCAGTGAATCCATTGTCTTGATGTGATAATATTTTGTGAAGAAGAAGTTGTGAGGAGATAACGCTACACTAGCAGGTAATAACTATGAACTATTATAATATGACATAAAATATTGTAAATTATTATTGTATTAAATTAAATTGAATTTTAATTATGAGCGTATTTTTTTTAATGTTACTGGTACAACTACCCACAAGCAAAAAAAAACAAGATTGCTCTATGCCTCGGAAAGAACGCTAAGCCCTTGGTTCCGACTGCCATTTGATGATCTTTGACATTCGTTACGGGTAGTCAGAAGCTTAAGCTCTGACGCCAGTCTAGCCAACGGGTACTGTGTTACCCAGTTACTGGGTTGTGGAGGTCAGACAGGCAGTTGCTCCATGTAAAACACTGGTACTGAGCTGAATCCGGTAAGAATAGAAGCCAACACCATTATAGTTGGGCAAAGGCTAGGCAGATTTATTGAATATACATACATACATACATAAACCCACGCCTTTTTTCCCATGGGGGTAGGCAGAAACTACAGAACGCCACCTGCTACGATCCTAATATACTTGAATATATATGTCTGAAATCACACAACCCGTCTTGAATAATCAGGTGGCCTATACTCGTGCCTTCTCTTTATGAGAAGATGCCTTTGGCCAGAAGTAGGATAGCCACAGGTCTGGGGGGTGACCAAAAGCTCTTAGAGTAAGGGTATTTTGAGATCGAGTAAGGGACAGATGTATATGACATGTATACATCTGTCACTTACTCGATATCAAAATAACCTTACTCTAAGAGCTTGTGGTCACCCCCCAGGTATTGTTATATTTGAGCACGCCACAATTGCGGCGGTAAGGCCCCTCTTTGAGAAGTGGCTTGAGAGACGTCACGGCGCCCTCACCTTCCGCCTGACGCAGGTCCTCACCGGACACGGCTGTTTCGGGAGGTTCCTGTTCAGGATAAGGCGGGAGGAAATGCCCGAGTGTCACCATTGTGAGGATCGCCCGGAGGACACGGTAGAAAACACGGTGGAGGTCTGCCCCACTTGGGCGCAGCAACGCCGTGTCCTCGTGGAGGCGATCGGCGGTGGCGACCTCTCGCGTCCGGCCCTGGTCAAGACCATGGTACGGAGCGAGAGGGCATGGGAAGCTGTCACCTCCTTCTGCGAAGCAGTAATGCTCGCAAAGGAGGAGGCAGAACGCGTGAGGGAGACGCAACGGAGGCACCCTCACGCCCCAAGCCGCCGCAGGAGACGCCCTGGGCGTCGGGAGTCGCAAGCTGATTCCCAGCCACCGTAGGCGCGGGCTTGCGGACGGCGAGTAATGGGTAGCTCGACGTCCGATAAGGACCAGGCCCGAGTCGACGGCGCGTAGTATTCCACGCGCGCCTCAAAGAGATGTCAGCAAAATTGACGGGGCCCACTAGGGCCAATGCCTGTCTGGGTCGCGGATAAATTTGAAAAAGAGTTACCGCGGCCCTGGCTCAAGCAACTGAAGGAGCACGGGTGGGTTTTAGTCAGTAAAAGTCTGACACGCCCTCCCGCTTCACCCAGAGCGGGAGAAGTCATAGGATGATTTCCCAACAAAAAATAAAAAAAAGGTATTGTTATATTATTAACTTCAACTTTTAAAATATATGAATCGTACGGTATAATCACGGAATCCGACTACTATTTTGAATTTCATAATACAAAACTAGAACCAACGAACACAAAGCACATTTATAGTTATAACTATAGTATATAAAGTGTATTTCAACAATGTTATGGCATTCGGGACAGCTGTACACAAATAGACACAGGTAAATTGCTCTATAACAACACTGACCGACACTATGATGGAACAGTTAGCAACTATTGTCTATCACATACGCTAAATTGAACTGTCCCGGCGGACCGGGTTTGTATTACCGTCGCAGAGTTTGATACCATAATGGCCTGCCGTTTCCTTTTTTTTTTTAAGAACTTGGCACAAACACAACAATATAAGCCTTTGGGGTCTTGGGTTTGATTCCAGGCTCAGGCAGTGTTATTTTCAAACTCCTGGCTACTTCTAAGAATGCTCTTAACTAAAAACCCAATAAACCTTCGCCTGATCCAGAAATTGAACCCGGGACCGCAAAGGCTTGTAATGACTGCGCTATATTCATAGAAAATTCAGACTATATTTTTTTTCAGTTAAGAGCATTCTAAGAAGCAGCAATGACTTTAGAAGCTGTTAGTGTGATGAAGAAAAATTTCGCTTGAATCCGTGTACCTACGAGTAAACTTCTGATCAATGTAAACAATGTTTTTAACAATCATTAAACTTTCATGTGATAATTGGGTCTCAAGACAAAGTTAACTGAGATAAGCAATATCGATTGTCAAAATGGCAAAATGTTTATAACCATGTTAAGTTCCCAAGGCATGGAGGACGAGGGTGTCTCACCGTCCGTTTCAAAACGAATGGCTGTCAGGGCTGAACAAATCGTAAGAGAAAATTCCGAGTTGGGTAGACAATCCTGACATCAACGGGAGTACGACCAAATGGCTCGCGCGGCCCTAACGACCAATCAACGTTGCACGTGGAAGGTTACACCGATGACTTAGTCGTGTCCGCTACATGATTACCTAGCGTCAGCGAAACTATTTCTAATTCTGTGTTGGCAGACAAATAATGAATGACAAAAAAAAACTGACAAGGAAATTGTTAATGCATTGAATAGATTAGAATAGAAAACATTTATTCGACATAGACACAACACAAAGTAACAGACAAGAATAGTAAAAAAAGAACAAACAAGGTTTAAGAATGATTGCGCCGGATGTGCACATACTGAATGGTTTGCCAACTCAGCATTTGATTGATGTCAGACATCCAGCGCTTATTTTCAGTTAGCACACCGCTAGTGACACACGGACATTGTATTGTATCACGGTGAAATTTTTATTTAAGCATATAAGTATTAAGCTTATTGTAATTAAGCTTATAAGTAAATATGGGCATGTAATTAGTCTGCAATAAATGGATATTATTTATTTTATTAGTAAGGACTTCCTCTCTAACAATGGCGATGTGTCCGTCTTTCGGCTGAAGTCATGAAGGAATTTCGCTCTCCTCATAATTACCCAAATTATTATTTCATATTATTAATCTGAAGTAAAAGTATAATATACCTTAGTAATCGAAGCCGATGTCGTTCAAACTGGCATGAAGAAGAAGTGGAGGGTGGCCATTACCTGTGCAGGATTGAGACATCCTAGGCTATCAAATTGCGTCCGCGAACCGGAAGATGATACGTCGGAAGGCCTCCCACTAGGTGGACCGATGACCTGGTTAAGATTGCGGGAAGGCGCTGGATGCGAGACGCACGAGATCGGTCAATCTGGTGTCGCCTGGGAGGAGCTATGTCCAGGACGTCTTTTGGCTGAAGTGATGATGATGATGATGATGATGAGGCTATCAAAAAAAAGTTAACTAGAAAGCATCGACATTGTTATTGAAAATTTTGTAAAAATCCTTCATAAAAATTTTGCCAACTAGAAATCGCTAATCTTTTAGTAGCTATTATGTCTCACCACAAATAAGTTTATCTAAAGCGTTCGCCTGTAATGTAACATTTCAGATTCTATTTTGAAATGGTTTTGATTTTGTAATGCTTGGATGTCTTCCCTCACCAATATAATGCTCAAACCTGTAACATTACAAGTTGCACACTGTAATGCTCGGTTCTCCTCCTTCACTGATGTAATGCTCGGCTCTGTAACGTTACACTACAGGTATAACTACAGGCGAATGCTCCAAATGAGGGAGCACCTTTATAGATTTAAGAAAAAAAAAATGGTTTAGCAGAATATTATGTTTTTTTTCTATGGTGGATGAAACGTATGACTAAAAAAGTCAGTGCCAGTTGCCAGATCACATAATTCATAAACTCAACACAAAATAAAGCACTTAGTAATATATTCAATTATTATTAGTACTTGTACCAACAGTTTGTATAATATGAACAGTAATTTATCGTCGAATGCAGCTGCTGTTGAAATTAAATACAATTATACAAATTGTGTGAAGAGCTGGGTTCAATCTGCGTATGTAGGTCGCAAGTGAGTGTGTTGATATTTTTGTTTTAATAGGAGACGGGAACGCATAATATGCATATCTATTATACAGAATGTAACAGAAAGTTGGGCTTATATTTTAAACACTACTTATGCTCAACATGAACAATTTTCACACACAAATTAACAATTTTCTCCAAGTATAACAAAGGCAATTCTCAAAAAATAAACAGATATTCCATACAAAGATGTCATCAGCTGACTAAAATTTGTATGGGTGATACAATTTTATTTTTGAGAATTGACTATTACTTCCTTGGAGAAACTTGTTCATATACGTGGGTAGACGCAGTTTTTAAAATATGATATATCGGATCCTTCCATTACACCCTGTATACGAAGTTTGTCATCACACTTTTTATTCATACTTTACACTTGTTTTCACACATCATCAGCCTATTAATGTTCCCACTGCTGGGACACAGGCCTCCTCCCTGTGAGAGGGAATGGGCCGTAATCCACCACCCGGGCCCAGTGCAGGTTGGTGGATGTCACATGTCTTCGAATTTTTGGTTCTACGACATGCCGGTTTTCTCACGATGTTTTCCTTCACTGTTTTGAGAGCAGTGGTGACGAAATAATTTACACAAAGTAAATCGCCTGCCTGGGCTCGAACCCACGACCTATAACTTGTAAGTCTTTTTTATACTTAATTGATTTTTATATTAATTGATTTTTAATTTCGTAGACTAAACTGACAATTGTGGGGTTGGCACTTTATCGTCACATAAAAATAGTGTCGTATCCTGAATAATCGAAAGTTTATCGAAAATCGAAGTAGATCGAAAATTAGACTATTTCACGGCAAAAAAATACATTTGTTAAGAAACTATCGGTCCTTATTTAGATTCTACTCATTTATGTCAGACTTCATTTTATCGATCGCAATTATTTTATTATTTATTTAATATTTAACACAATAAAAGTTTATGTAAATTTAAATATATTTAAATATATTACGTTTAAATTCATAAAACATTTATTTACACCAATTAGTAAAATTAAATTGAAGAGTCATGTCACATCGATTCGATGAATAACATACCTACAACACTATACTCTGCACTTGCAACATTTATAAAAATAAGGTCATTGGCAGCTGTCAATTTAGTCTACGAAATCATATTTTCCTCACGATGTTTTCCTTTACCGTTTTGAGAGCAGTGATGATGAAATAATGTACACAAAGTAAAGTACCTGCCTGGGTTAGAACCCACGACCTACAACTTATAAGTCGCGGCCGTTACCACTGGGCTTACCACTGCTCTCTATTATTGTTAGTGCTAGTGTTTATTACAGAATCCACTGGGGATGTAAACTGAACTAAAAAGGACTAGGCTTTAGAAAATAAAAAGGCCGGTTTAGCTGAGATTACAAGTCCAAAGTCGAATGGCAACAGCAGAATAATTTATAATCTTACCCAACAAAAAAATCAAGTCACAGATGTTTTACAGTAAGTCTACATACATAATATAAATTGTATTTCAACTTCAAAGACATTTGGAACCAAATCCAACGAAGTTATACACTTCAAGTCTTGTTCGCCGTTATCCAAGCTAATGATTAATAATAAATAAAACATGTACCAGTAAACAAATCCATATATTTGCTTGAAAATTACAAAATTTTGAAGTAGTACCCAGAACCACCCAAGTTCTTTTTGAATAGCAAATTACACATTATCTGAATGTTCTGCAGAATGGCAACATAGATTTAAAGAAAAATAACTTTTCGAACTCAACGGAATTATTTATTCTAATATGGAATTTGAAATTCATAAGAAGTCCCTATATTTCGAAGGAAACATGGTTATTTATCAAAACATCTTTTACTGGCAACTCGCGCTAGAAAATGTATATTTTTTTCTCTATTTTGTCATCTCCCCTTTGAATATTCACGTTCAGAATTGAGTTGTTTGACGCGAATTTTAAAATGTTTAGCACTTTTGCATGCAGTTTTTCAAGCATAATAATGTTCGTCGAGATGTAGTTATGAAGTCTGCCATTTTATTTTTTGTTGGTGCCATTAGATATAATGTCTTTGATCCAGTCTGGAATACGAGAAATCGATAAAGTTCTTTCGAAAGATCGTGATTGTGTGCAATGCAAATGCTGAATAGTCAAAAATTGTTAAGTTGCTAATACCATTAGAGGCCGATTTTTCAATAGTCTCAAAACTAACTGAGGAATGGAAATGGCCGTTTGACATAATATCAATATAAAAGCTGTCAATACGCCATTTTTATTCCTCAGTTAAAAGATATCAGACTATTGAAAAATCGGCCCTTAGTAGCGAAAAGTATACGTTCAATAATATAATTTGAGAGTTTATGCTTGAGTCAGCAATCAAACTTTAGAATTAAAAATATTATGTTTATTGTTATACACATTTCTTATGGTTGTTCAATAAAATGAGCGTCATAATTAACCCGCCATTCTATTTTTTTATTTATTAAAATCTCCCTTACAACTATCATTACAGGTAGGTATACCTAATGCGACAGCGCGGTCTTAAAATTAACTTATTTACAATATAAAACCAAGAAAACCTAAAATATAGTAGTCCTTATAATACACATCTAACAAAAATAACTTATAAACTTTGTTTCGTAAATATAAAAATACAATATTTAAAATACAAAATAAAAACAGATAATCTACTCTAATCCTTGAAAGTCTATGACCAGTGTGTGTTGCCAGTGATGACATATGGCTCTGAGACGTGGTCGCTTACAATGGGCCTCATCAGAAAGCTTACAGTCACTCAAAGGGCAATGGAGAGAAATGGAAATTTACTTAACTCAGTCTGTAATGATCAAAGTAAGATATGAATACGAATCTAATACTAAATTAGAACAAGATAACATAATAATTAACATATTCTAGTTTGGATTCTAGTAAGACAGAACATTTCTCAAAACTTTAGTAAGTATAAGCAGCATTTAGTAATGTAAGCGACAATGGGCCTCATCAGAAAGCTTACAGTCACTCAAAGGGCAATGGAGAGGGCTATGCTTGGAGTTTCCTTGCGTGATCGAATAAGAAATGTAGAGATCCGCAAGAGAACCAGGGTTACCGACATAGCCCGAAGAATTGCCAAACTTAAGTGGCAGTGGGCAGGGCACATTGCTCGCAGAACGGATGGCCGATGGGGCAGAAAGGTTCTGGAGTGGGGACCGCGAACCGGAAGACGTTGCGTTGGAAGGCCTCCCACCAGGTGGACCGATGACCTAGTGAAGGTTGCGGGGATCCGCTGGTTGCGAGACGCACGGGACCGGTCAAAGTGGTGACGCTTGGGGGAGGCCTATGTCCAGCAGTGGACGTCTTTCGGCTGATATGATGATGATGAATCTTCACTATAACATAAAATAAACAACAGTATTTTTGCGAATTCACTCAAATGGCATGTAAATACATCGATTTTTATGTGAAGATCGTTAAGAACCTGAATTGCGCGGGTCATTGGTGTTTTGGCGAGAAGGTTGGTCCTGGCAACCGACACGGCTAGCAGCGGCGGGCGTCGCGGTCGCCGCCTCAACACATAGCGGTCCGGTACACATAAAATCAAGTGCTGCAGCACTCCTGGGTTATGCTCAATGCCACGAAGTAACATATCCAGATACGAAACAAGCGTGAATTGGGTTGTTGAATTAAAAAAAAAATACGATTTATAATAGTAGTTTATGAAACTGTTGCATAATGAGGGGTATTAAAACATGAGTGTGGGTTTAAAAACCGAGCCGTAGGCGAGGTTTTTAATAGTTTTCACACGAATGTTTTAATACCTAGTTATGTGCAGTTTCATACACTACTTTATCTACACTCATAAATTGGGATTGAACCTACTAAATACCTCTTTTTGCATTTTCCATGCCATAAAATCGTGATAGCATTTCTCATATACTTTTTTCGACTTTGCTGGTAATAAATTAAGAGTAATTTCCTTCGCCGCATCTAAAATATCGGGCGGAGTCAAATTTTCTTCACATTCACTGATATCAGACATTTTTAAACAATAATTTAAATAACTCATGAAATTCAGTACAGCAAAACTTGCAAAACATATGAATGGCGCCAAAACCCAGCACACACATCAACGCATTAACCGCGCATGCGCTAAGGCTTACTACGCACTGCGATCTTTATACGCGCGATTTTTTCCGTTCTGCGACCTATGGAATTATATGAAGTTGTTCGCATTGCGGTAAAGAAATCGTGCGGAAAAAATACCGCAAGAAATCCGTGTTTTGCCACAGAATCCACCGCACCACGGCGCGAATTTTATTCGCCCGAATATTTTGAGCTCTATGAACAGGTAGAAGGAAACAAAATTCGCGAGAATAAAAATCGCAGTGCGTGCTAAGTCTAAAGCGGGCATTGTCATAGACAATTTAAAATTGGAATCAAATATTTTTTTAATAGGTACTATAAAATGACATTACAAAAAAAAATGATGGAAACTCCTTAGTGATTAACTTCTTGGATTTGTCCTGTATCGTAATAGAAAAAAAATTGTTTTATAGCATTATTTTGTTAGAGAAATAGTGTTATAATAAGATTCCATTTTTAAATTTCGGTATTGTGTTTATAAAGTATGCCAATATAAACTCGTTTTGAATTTTATAATTCGAATATTACGATATGAGAGTAGATAAAATTTATTTTGAAACTTTACATATCATAAATTATATTGTCGTTCCAAAAATCTCTTAAATATTTTTTTTCAATTTATTATAAGCAATTGAAAATCGATAAAATTTTCAAAAGAACCACCTGTCTACGAACGGGCCATGATTGGTCGCCATGTTGGTGACGTCATAACGTTCAAAGAATTTTGTACTACAGTGTCAACTACACGTGAATTGACTAAAATATCCGAAAATTTGTGCAAAAATATTATTTATAACAGTAAATTTTATTTAGTCATGTGTGATAAAGGATTCTTAAAGGCTGATTTCGTCAATATACCCACGTGATTGGCGATTTGGCAGTTTTGAGCATAAATAAAGTAGTGGTAATGAATATTACGTGTTAGTGGACCGGTGTTTGTTATTGTTGTTTACCAGGTAGTTAGGTATATTTAGAAACAAAATTGTCATAACGTAATCGTTTTCACGTATGGGTAGGTGATATTGGTTTAAAATAACAAGTGAACAAAAACGATTGGCGCGAAACTTCGACTTTGGATATCAAAAAACTTCATTAGATACCACTAAATATGATACAACCCGAAATCTGTGCAGTCTTTATTTATATTTATTTTTTGCACAAAATCCTTAAAATGTTCTGTAATTCCCATTATTTACATATCTCTTAATAATATTAAACACTAATATCTTTATTATATATTTATAAACACTAAAAACTTTGTAGAACAAAAACGTGAAATTACTTACGTGAATTAACTTGGTATATGTTTTTACACTAATTCTTCAGTAAATATCTCTTAAACGCGTTGACCGATTTTCACAATTCAAACAGAAATATTAGTTTTACGCCTATATCTATCATTTGAGAATAAACTAATGAATATAGCTCCATAAACAAAAAATCATGTTTTCAAGTTACGTAATTAAACAACAATGTCAACTTTGCACGAAAGTTCCCATAAAAATTTACTTAACTCAGTCTGTAATGATCAAAGTAAGATATGAATACGAATCTAATACTAAATTAGAACAAGATAACATAATAATTAACATATTCTAGTTTGGATTCTAGTAAGACAGAACATTTCTCAAAACTTTAGTAAGTATAGATTGCTATAGTGAGCTCTTGCGCGATTCACATACTCGTAAAATGGGGATTTTTTCATAGTATTTGTTCATAATGGTATGAAACAAGCACGATAACATTTAAGGATCAGTATTTTTGATCAATTTATTTGATTTTCATCAATATATTGACGATAATAACAAGATTGAATCGGTTAAAAGTCAAAACACTGTATCAGCTATGTGCTACAATGAGTAAAAATGAATGTTGTGACCTCACACGGGCTCGGGTTTGTTCGGGAACTGTCGAGGTGTTTTCGGTACTGGATTCAAGAAAAACTTTTCAATTTGATATTTCTTTGTAATTACAGCGAATAAAAAAAAAAACTAAAAATAGTTTTGTACATAAACTTATGTATGATCTTTCCATTTTTAACAAAAAAAAAATGGTTCAACAAACCAATTCCCGTAGTACCCTCAGTTGGTTGTACCCGACCATACCGAGCACAAACAGATTGGGGTACATCAATGGGTAAAACGGATATACCCCGTATAGTATCTTGAACAAGTGGCGCGTGAACTTGTTTTGTACGCGTTCCAGCATTCCTGAGTACTTGGCCTCATATGGAGCCCATATGACATAGCTATTTTCCAGATGACTCCTGACTAGTGCGTCATACAGGACCCTGACGATCATGTTGCGATGTTGGTGAAGTGCCTTGTCTGCCTCAGAACAAATCACAAGTTTCTAAACGCCCTTTTACAGATCCTCGAAATATGATCGCGAAACGACCGTTCAGGAGTGACAACAACCCCCAAATCCCGCACCTCAGAGACTCGTTGCATAGGCGAGGCACCCACTACGTATTCGTGTACTAGAGGGAAACGCGCGCGCGTAAAACTCATCACCGAGCACTTCGACACATTGAAGAAAAACTTTTTGTCATGACTCCATTCCACTACCCTATCTATATCCTCCTGCAATCGTTCGCAATCGGATTTTCTATTAACCTCGAGCAGCAACTTAAGGTCATCCGCAAATAATAAACAAGAGCCATGTTTGACGAACTGTATTTCTGCATTAATTATCATCATCTAACATGGAAAAGGTATTGTGATACGTAATTCAAATAAAATTATAGCTACACTAGGAGTTTTTGGCATGTAGCCAAAATCGGAATGAATGGCACCTTTTTATATTTTTTTGATGATAGGCTCGTGTTTCTGCCAATTTTAATAGACATGTCACAAGAAGATCGTCTTCTCGAATATCTTTTTTTCCACAAAGATGACGTGATGAGTCACTTACATGAGCACAA
The DNA here is from genome assembly GCA_964057195.1 of Orthosia cruda. Taxonomy (NCBI): domain Eukaryota; kingdom Metazoa; phylum Arthropoda; class Insecta; order Lepidoptera; family Noctuidae; genus Orthosia; species Orthosia cruda. The sequence continues at coordinate 42,042,334 of OZ059830.1, forward strand.
TAAAATATATTTGTAATTTTATGCTACGATACTTGAACGCGAATTTATACAATATTTACTTTCTATACAACAGAAGAAGAAATATATTTGTGTTTACAGTTCCTTCTCTTTAATAACTTGATATATGCACTTGATTTTCCAATTTACTTTAAGCATTGGCAGAATAGTCTACACCGGATTTGCTTGTCCTATCACACTAATATTATAAAGGAGTAAGTCTGTGAGTGTGTGTGTTTGTTACTTCTTTACGCTCAAAGATATGGACGGATCTGAATGAAATTTGGCACAGAGATAGATTACAGTCAGGAATAGCACTCTCTCTCTTCTCTCGGGCGAAGCCGCTGGCAGAAGCTAGTAAAAATATAAAAGCCAAAATTATTTATTTTAATTAGGCCATTAAGTGGCACTTTTGAACGCCAAAAATTTAAATTTGCAAGTAATAATAATTGATTCTACCGTCCATTCGGAAAAGTAGCTTGTTATGGAGAAGAGCCGACAAGAAACTCCACACTTACTTACTCACTTTACTTATAGAGTAAATATATAATTGTTTATATTTTGTCCAAAAAGCTCGCCAACAACGTATCACTCAACTGTATATTTGCTTACCGTATTTAAATAAGTGATAAGGTCATGCAAGTTTAAATAACTCTTCAATTCAAAACATTTTTTCCATTTCGCATTTCATCTAGTGCGGTACATTTTCCAGCTATCGGCATGTTGATATTAGTATCGATAAACGTCAACATGGAAGGAGATCACGTTGTTTACGAGCGTATCGATAAAATCTGACGTTTTCCAGCTGTCCAATATCAGTAATTTTAGAATTTCAATTTCGAACGGAATTGTCGTAAAATGTTTGTAGCGGTGTGATTTATTTTTGGATGTTGTTGTTTTGATTTTGCTCGCATAGGAACATAATTTGCCATACACCAGGGCCCTATTAATTTTATCTATCAATTCAAAATATAAAAAAAAACAATTGCCACATTTTCACGATCAGTGCTGTTTAAGATAGCAGAAAATGTATGCTAGTTTTTTTTTTAAATGTCTGTTTATCATATTGTCACCTGGCGCCATGTCGGGCATTTAAAACTGGAAGCTGACTGTCACTACTATTCTATAAATACAAAATTGTATTAGGAGTTAAAGTATGAAATTGAGGATTTGAACTGAAAAATTTAAATTAGTTTTTTTTTAATTTAACATATTTATTTAATCAAAATAATTACCATTATTATCTAAACGTAGTTGCCATCCAATAGGAAGGTCATTTATGCCTTTGCGATAGAACTCTCGTGATATAGATTCGACAAACTGTGTGAAAGCATTTTGTACTTATATTATTATTTGCATTTATAGACCCCCAAAATCTAATAGAGGTGCTATATCGATTTTCTTCGAAAAAATTGAACTTCTATTAAACCGTTGTGGACGAAACTTAGGAAGGAAGGTTTTGCTGTGTGGTGATTTCAACATTGATATCTTAAAAAATACCAGAGTATCTATTGAATTTCTAAATCTACTACTAAATTACAATCTGAAACCAAGTATAAAACAGGCTACACGTATATCGTCTGGAACATGTATTGACAATATAATCCATAATGTCAAGGGTGGTAGTGGTGAAGTTTTAGAATTGGCCTTATCTGACCACACAGCTCAACTCTTTAAGTGTCCTGTAAAAAGGACCTGTTCGAGTGATCACTGGTACGTACTAAGTCGAGATTATAGTTCTGAGAACGAGTCTAAGTTTATTGAAGCCATTAGTAAACTTAGTTTTGTTGAAGTATACAACAGTACCGACCCAGAACTAGCTTTCAATTATTTCCATGACCTATTTAAACTTTTCTACGATTTGTGTTTCCCGACTCTAAAAAAAAAGATTTCTACTCGTAAATCCCCGAGATGGATTTCTAAGGGTATCAGAAGATGTAGTAAACGAAAAAGAGAAATGTTATGGCGGTATAGGCGATCACGTAATATTGAAAATAAACAGCTACTTAATCAATATTCAAAACGATTAAAGAAAGTGATACACTTGACACAAATATCTCAAAACAGTCATGTTATTAAGAGTGCGGAGAATAAAACTAAAGCTACTTGGAAAATAATTAATAGATGTAAATCAAACTTCCCCTCTGAATCCGTAAAAGAAATACTCAATGGTGATAGACTAATAAGTGATCCTAAAGAAATTGCTATGGCATTCAATGATTACTTTATCGACTCCATTGATCCTGAAGCTAATTGTAATACTGGTAATGCTATATCTTGCGTAGATTATTATCCCAAATCTCTATTTATGAGACCGACGGATTCGTTGGAAATATTTAATATCATCAATTCATTAAAGAACACAAATAGCGTGGGTTATGATGGAATAACTACTAAGATTTTGAAATCTGTGTCGCATATAATTGCACCTGTTTTGAGTTTTATTATTAATCTATGCATAGAACATGGCCACTTTCCTAGTTTATTAAAAATGACCATAATTAAACCACTGCATAAGAAAGGTGATAAGGCTGCTATATCAAATTATCGTCCAATAGCTCTGATACCAGTACTGTCGAAGGTTTTTGAAAAGGTAATTTATAAATCTATGAATTCATTCTTTGAAGTAAACAATATACTGGCTAAAGAACAATATGGTTTTCGGAAAAATAGAAATATTAATAAAGCTGTCTATGAATTATTTACGGAAATTGTTGGTAGTGTTGACAAAAAAAAACCAATTGCAGCTGTGCTTATGGACATGTCGAAAGCCTTCGATCACGTAAATCATGAAATATTACTAGGCAAATTAGAACGATACGGCGTCAGGGGCAACATATTAAATCTAGTCAAAACATATCTAACAGGACGTAAGCAAGCCACGGTTATAAATAGAATTTGTTCTAAATCCAAAATAGAAGCTGCTCATATTTCATCAATTAGAGATACAACATGTGGTGTACCCCAAGGAACTGTCCTTGGGCCCTTTTTGTTTCTCATATATGATAACGATTTGCCAAAATGCACTGAGCATCAAACTGTTTTGTTTGCAGATGACAGTACACTTATTGTTCCATGTAGAAATATAGAAACTTATGAAGATGACATAAACAAGTCCATCCTTTGCATAATTAATTGGTTACATAAAAATAAATTAAAAATTAACATAGATAAGACGAAGCTTATGACATTTTATCAAAGAACACAAAAACTTAACTTAAATATAGCTTACGAAGATCAAAAAATAGCTGAAACAAGCAGTGCTAGATTTCTGGGACTTCACTTGGATAGTCATTTAAACTGGAAATGTCATGTAGAATCTGTTTGTAAGAAACTAAGCCAGTACTCATATGCGCTTTACAATCTAGCAAAAATAGTGAATGAGTCCGTTGTTCTAATTTCCTACAAGGCCTATGTCACATCTACTTTACGTTTTGGAATAATATATTGGGGCAATTCCACGGACAAAGAAATTGCTTTTAAAGCCCAAAAAAGATGTGTGCGTGCTGTGTTTAAACTGAAACCGACTGATAGCTGCATTCCATATTTCAGAAATTTTAAACTGTTAACATTGCCCTGTATGTACATTTTTGAGACAGCAGTATTTGTCAAATCCAACTTCCATCTGTTTGAGACCTTGAGATCTAAACGTCGGAACAGAGAGATATGCACTAAGCCACATAACACTGCTCTTTATGCAAAAGGTTTTTTAGGAATGGCACCTAGGATCTATAATAAGATCCCTAGACGAATAAAAGAAATAAACAACATAGATGATTTTAAAAAGGCTTTTCTGAAAATATTATATGAAAAAACATACTATACGGTGAATGAATACCTAACTGACACATTATAATTAAAATTCTTTTAGTTTTTAGTTTTGACATTTTAATTGACAATTTACTAGAATTTATTATTACCTATTATATTTGATTGGAATGTTTTTATTTTTTATTTTTATTGTCAACTATTTAATTTGGAATTATTTAATAATGTGTGATAACTGTATGATAATTTATTATAATCAGCATGTTTGTACCAAATCAATATTTGTACGCCGATGACGGCTAGACATAGCGTTCTTTAATAATCACAACATCTGTACCTAACCTACCTATGTTCAACAAATAAAGATATTTGTATTTGTATTTGTATTTGTATTTGTACTTCCTCCTGAGAAGAAAACTTTTTACCATGTAGTAAATTGTCCAAATCACAAAAAAAGTAATAGTGCGTTGGATCAAGGTCTGGCGAATACGGAGGGTGACGAATGGTTTCTAATTGCAGTTCCTGTAGTGTTAAAACGGTTTCTCGAGATGTATGAGCTCTCGCGTTATCATGGAGCAATAATGGTGAAGATCGATTCATGAGTCGGGGCTGTTTCACTGCTAGTTTTGCTATCATTGTTCAGAGTTCGGCACAGTAGACATTTGCCGTTATTGCTTGACAAGATCACAGACAGGTATAGTAAATAACACCATGATGAGACCACCAAACAGTTACCATTAGCTTTTTATTGGTAAGCTTTGCTTTAGGACACTGTTGCGGCGTTTAACCTGGGGTCAGCCTTTGCCTTTTTCGCTTACGGTTATAGTAAAGAATCCACTTTTCTTTGCATATCACAATTCGATCCAATATTCCTTCATTTCTGTATTGATTCAACAAGGCAACACAAGTTTCGACATGCATTTCTTTCTGCAGATCAGTCAAATCATGAGGCACCCATTTTTCATATTTTTTTTATTTGATTAATTAGAAGCAAATGAGTCTGAGAATATTGTTGGAAAGGTAACGATAAACCATGCTGCTAATTCCTGGGTGTTTTGGATCGGATCGGCTTCCATCATCTCTTTCAATTCATTGTTATTCACCTGTGTGGGCTGTCTTCCACGTGGTTCGTTCTTCAAAACAAAGTTTCCATCATGAAAGCGTTTAAACCAAAATTGCATGGTGCGTTCATTACAATAAATCCAAACGCAACATTAATATTGAGAGCTGTATCTGCCGCGTTAGTTCCGCGTCGGAATGTTAGTTGAATGTTGTATTCAAAAATCACTCGAGTTTTCGAAGTATCCATCTTTCTTGTCTAAGCTGAATAAAAAAAACAACTGAAAGTCGATAATCGAATGTAGTACATTTTTTAAAAGAAGAAATTCAGAGGTCCCATGTGAAAAAAGTTTCACTCAAAATTCTCAAACCATAAAGGTTCTATGTCAATTCGAAGTACCTATTATTAAAACTTTTGTTCGTACTATAATATCAGGGGCTGAGAATTCTTGCCACACCTGTGGCCACGCATGAAAACTTTTTCACCTTAATTAGTCCTAGCACATACTTGCTGATCCAGATAATCGGTATTCATACCGATCAGATTTTTAAGCGTAATAAAACGCTTACTGCTCATGACTCATTCGTCTTGAAAAGCGGACGCTTCCTCCAATTGAGGAAGGGGTGGAGGGGTGCCCCCGCCTTTGAGAGGTATACCCCGTCGAGGATCCACCTGGGGTTGGTGGGGATGCGCTCCCCCGCCTATGGGGGAGCCTTCGGCATCATCAGGGCCACCAACACCATTTTGGTCCGGACACAACACGCGGTGGTGCCTACCTTGACAGTGCGGGCAAGGATCCGACCTCTGGCAATCCCGCTGCAAATGCTGTCCCAGACAAGTGTAGCACAACTTGCGGCTGTTGGCGATTCCACGTCGGTCCCTTGTGTTCTAGGAACTTCGGACAGGACGTGACCATATGGCCATCCGTGTTGCAATATAAGCAACGCATACTGCGATCCTGAGTCGCTACAAATTTATAAGGCTGGCGTCATGGCTCACCCAACCCAAAGTGTAAGGGCGCGCACTAAGACGACGCTGGTCCGGAGAGGGCCGCTCTGGGGCCTGCAAGGGACCTTCAACACCAGAATTGTCCAAAAGGCGACATTTCTCATCCAAAGACTTCAATAAATTATTAAAGGGGGGGGGGGGGGGGGGTTAGTGGCATCATCCATTTCCATCACTTTTCTTCTTTTTTTTAATTCATTATAGGCTCGCGTTTAACCACTATCTCGCCTGATGTTAAGTGATGATGTGGTCACTTATATACTCACTTTCAAATGTGAGTTCTTTTGCGTTGTGTGTGTGTGGTACGTGTCATCTTCTAATATCTTTAGAAGATTGCTATTTAGTTTTTGTTATTTTCATTTATTGCCTATTAAAAAGAAATAAAGATTAAAATATCTTCGTTTATGTTAAGATTTACATACATTAAAATAATGTACATTTAGTACAAAAATTTCTATTACCACAAAAAAAAAAAAGAACCTAAAACTCTGAAAATCAGACCGATATATCGATATATCGATATTTTTTCCTCGATATATCGAGGTCGATATTGATATTTTTATAAATATCGATACATCGATATATCGATATATTTTTTCACTTTCGACATCCCTACCAAACACTCCGCAAAGCATTCATCCACCCTGGCTTGACGGGCTGGGAGTTCACTATAACGGGCCAACAAAGCCTCTGATCTATCAATTCCGCTCTAATTTTACAAGCAAATGTATTGGCAGTCATACTGTCAAAATGTAAGCAACGGTGATTAAATATTATTAATACACAAAATGTTCAACAACTTAAATTAATAATGTATGTGTGTATCCAAAACAACAGTTTGACAGTAATTCTCTTACCAAATTAAATATCAAATCACAAAGTCTGTAAGAGAAACAACAAGTTAATTCAACAAATAGTACTGAAACCTGTTACATTTACTTAATTATATTCCAGTACAAATGTATTATGGAATCCTAAATATCAATTTACAAATTATCAAAAACAAAGTGGGTACCTCAAGAAAATAAATTATCAACACACAAGAGGGTATTCAAATAAACAAAATTATCAACACAAAAGTGGGTATTCAAAAAAAAACAAAAATTATCAACGCACAAGTGGATAGGTTGATTTTACAATACAATTCAATATTCAATTTACTTTAATAGTTAAAAACAATGACTTTAACTTGAATCAATTAGAATATTACTGTCAATATCAAACAAACTAACCAATTTTCTTAAATAATTGGTGACAATATACTTTACAACAATAACTTCTGTAGCGGGCACTGAGTATTTTTATAATGTAAACAAACTTACAATACCAAGATAAAAAGTTCAAGGTCCAACAATAACTATGATTCAATTAAATACAATTAGGGAAGACTATTTAGTCTGCACCAAACCTATATTGTATACAACAAATAAACAAATTATATTTCAATACAAAACTGTAACATTCTATCTCGGAGTGACAATATTAAGTTGTGAGTTGTACACTTTATTTTAACAAATTGAAATGTTACTGTTGGGGTTTCCTGCCCCTAACAAGACACAGCTAACTCTGAGTGCCTCAAAATGTACCACTTTCCAACCCAGTATTCTCAACAATAAAAAGCAAACCGACAAACAATACAGCGTCCAGTGTGAACGAGTGTCCTAGCGTTTACTATGATCGTGGAATGCAAACCACGCTCTTGCTACCAAATGGTAAATACAGGTCTTCTGGTTCCAAGCCAGGAGTTAAACACCGGGGCCCATAGCGGTGTTGGTACTCCTGGACCCTGTCTGAACCTGTATCCCACGAAACTGCGGTTCACAGCAGTGGAAAGCTAGGGATTTTCTCCTTATTGGGAGATATCCAGGTACCTATCTGACAGGTGCTGCTAAAACAACTTGTGCACTCTTACCTGAGATTCCCGCGGTGACACGCGCCTGGCCGAGGGTTTTAGGACAATATATATATAATAAAGGACAATGATTGGATGTGACCACCAACGCGTTCTGATCCGGGCTTCGGCTTCCAGGCAGACACACACGCGTTATATCGTACATACTCGTAGTTACGGTACACTAATAAACACTACATTTATTATTATAACATATGTCTACGTTGACGTGGACCAACCCTCAATTGTGGACTACTTCATCGCATGTTACAACGAAAAATTCAAAATAAAAAAAAGCTTCTTCAGCAATCAACTCCGTCATTCGAATGTAAAAACTTGCACAGTTGCGCACATTTAATTCTTGAATATTCGCAAACTATATTTAACTTAATTTAGCGTTCGTTTAAACTCATTCCGGTTTCGCTTAATTATGCGTAGTTTAACATTCGTGTACAAACATGTCAATTAAATGTTTTAAAACTGGAAGCCTGGACTTGTGTTTAATGAGTTGTATTTCCTGTGTTGGTTTGAATAAATATGGTAAAAAAATACTTATAATACTTTCTTTGTGAAAACGACAACAGTTCATTTGCATTTGCCATTTGTTTTTACTATAAAAAACCGGCAAACAGAAAATATTATCTTTCGGGGTTTGTGTTTCTTGATAGCAATAAAGTAGATTATACGTCGCATATCTGACTGCGCCAGACAGTTCGCCAACAGGGAGAGATGGCGGGAGATCGTGCGGAAAGCTGTGTCAGCATCTACCACCGACGTGAACGCCTCGATGTGACCACGACCGCTCTGCTAAGAGCGAAACGACAGAGAAGAGAAGAGATGAAGATTCTACGTTATTGCTGATTGAGAAGTAGAAGTCTTGATCAAAGAATATGTAACACTACGTTTAAGAGACGGGACTGCCATAGAAAAAACAGGATGAGACAAAATGTATGAAACGTGCACCCTAAACCAATACCAACCTAACAAAACCACGGCGTAATACATACTGCCAACATAATGACATTATTAGTGATGGGACTGTGGTGACTAGTGAAAATTTGTCGATATCGATATCGGCTACAGAAGCGAATCTGGGATTCGATTTTATTTTCAGGTAATAAATAAATAAAAGAAAAATTAAACTCAGATTGTTTAATACATATTTTTTCAACGAATTAAACAATTATCCATGCTATTTATTTATTTAGTAAGTTTGGGCAAACAAACCGCGATTTTATTGAAACTTGCACTGTTCCCTAAGTTGCAATAGAAGAATCCGTTTCCAGTATTATGTCTGTTTGTGAGGTCGATTTTGAAGGATCTGTAATATAAAAATGAAATATCAATGTAAGGCCGTGCATCATACATACATGAAATATACTGACACGGAGCATCTTAACTGCCAGGTGACCGACAAAAAATACATTTTCTATTGTGTCTTATTGTCTCGCAGTTACGGTGTTAAAATCATTATCATCATCAACATAATAGATGTTCACTGCAAAACATAGGCTTCTCCTGTCATTTGCTTAACTAAATATCGATGTCGATAAATCCAGGTTGATGAGTAGGTAAACACTATGTAATGTTTTGTTTAGGTTATTTTTTTTTTATAAAATGCACTAAACCTTTAGAAATTGCACTGGAATTGACTTCTTTATAGAAATAAATAACTCATTATGCTTACCGTTCTTCATCTTATTGAAATTTAGCCATAAAAACACGTTTGTTATCACCAACCTGGCATGTTTTTAAACCACATATGTCACGTGTTATTTTCTCATGTTGTTCTTTAGAAACACTCCATGACAAACGAACGACAAATTTCTTCCAACAAAATGATTATTAATACACTTATAATAAATATAAACGCAAAAATATAACTTTAGAAAACCATAACAAACTAACTGTCAAACGCCTGACCAGATGGAATCTAGTCAAAATGGCGGTCGATGTAATCCGTCTATTTGTTGAAGAGTCAAGGCCTATATAATCCCAGAGCTCTCAGTGTTCTTCGTAATTATATCGGATTATAGCCGCCATTAAAAAGGACGTCCGTTTCATACATCGTTATTTTGTATAGGAGTTTCGCCAGACTGGTCTTGATGTTGAGAGTTAATGGGTAACGTCTGGGTTAGCGTACTCCATCGTTTACCACATTATCGCTTACTATCATATGAGATAATATAGACGTCAAACGCGAGCCTATCCGTTATAATAAATATACCTATTACACTTAGCTAAAATATGGCTGAAATGGTCGCCACAAAAAGGTTCTCTCTATTTTCCCAAATTAAAACAGCTGTTCCTAACGAAATTCACAAAAAAACCCATTTCAGTCGGCTACCTACTCGAACGACGCGCAAAGTCTTAGCCGCCTTTACAAAGCTTAAACAAAATATTTCGTTTCAAAATTAGAGCTCAGAAACAGGCCGTTATTTTATTATTAGGCGCGAAAATTACATCCACAAGAATGCTACAATGGCTCTGTGCTAAGAGAGAATTCCGTGAAATATTAAAACCTAATTTGTGTTTGCACACATGCGAGACTTAGATGTAGAATGTACGAGCTGTTGTTATACATGGCCTCTCTTGCCTACACATTTACACAAACGTGTACAAAGATGGATATTATAACTTTTATTTATAAGTCTTCCTAGCTTCTGTCAGCGGTTTCGCCCGCGTGAACATCTTACTACCGTAAAAAGAATCCATAATCAGATTTTCAACTGTTGAAGCGTGATTAATTTATAAACATCCAATTTATCCTTTCAGATATAACATGTGTAGTATTAAAGCCTCATTTTTGTTTGCACACATGGGAAACTTAAACGTAGATTGTACAAGCAGTTGTTTTACGTGGGTGAATTGTCTTTATCGCCTACACAAATGTGAGTAGAGAAGGATCTTTCATTAATTATAAGTCTTCTTTGGTTCTGCTAGAGGTTTCATCAGCGTGAACGTTTAAAGTTATCCCAAGGGATCGCAGCACCGGGTAAAAGTATTCTATGTCCTAATACAAGACATGGTCTAACAAATCTTCCTAATCCATTCAACCATTGAAGCGTGATTGTTTAATAAGCATCGTAACTAGCAGATTTTCATATGCATAATATCCAATCAATTTTTGATGTCTTTGGTAAACAAACTTACGATGTTTATTGGCCCCATCTGCATTGAACGTCGGGCAAGTTTCAACAGGCATTCAGAAATGTTCCAAAACTGGTTCAGAAAAAGCAAAAAAATCATAAAAAAACGAATATTCAAGTCTAAACCAGTATAATGTTTATTTGTCAATAACATGTTATTGACAAATACACATTATCAAATTGGCCGAAATGTAAGAGATTGAAAAAAAAATCTTGGGTCAATCCCTCACATATTTTTTTCGAATCATTATCACTGACTATCTTTTTCCCGCGGCTTCGCTCCTGTGCCCAAGGGCCCGTTTTTGGGTTAAAAAATAGCCTTTGTCATTCAGAAATAATGTAGATGTACTGGTGAAAGTATTTTCAAAATCGGTTAATTATTTTTTGAGTATTACAAACAAACTTTAAACAATCAAATCTTTCGTAAGACGAAAGATTTGATTGCAGTTCCAGATACAGTTCATTTCACGTATGTAAAAAGTTCCTTAATACCTTGACCTTTAATGCAATACTTTGAGTTATGGAGGGTGGATGTTTGTTTTGAAATCATTTGTCGTGGAGAGGGTCTTGTCTAGTTTCTATTTTATTGAAGGTACTTAAACTGTTATTGTCAGAGTTGTTAGTATTCTGTCATAAATCTCATCTCAGGGTCTTTTAAAACGTAGTTTAAGACCTACAGACTTTTTATCGCCGATAGTTTGATCGGATTGAAATATACACACGTTGAGGAATCGTCGTAAATGTGCGCACTTGCATATTTTCTCGTATTAAATGCCTGACCAAACTATAGGCTGACAAAAAGTTTGAAGTTTGCGGGGCTTATCCCATCGTCTTATAGGTTTCAAATTAGTCAAATTCCATTTTAGCGTGACAATTTGTCAAGCAGGGTTTGATAAAACATAACTTCAAATTCTCAAGTTTAAAAACGAAGATTAGTCATGAGCAGTAAGCGTTTTATTACGCTTGAAAATCTCATAAGAATAGATACCCTTTAACTGGATCAGCAAATACGTGCTAGGTAATAAACGTAAAAAGTTTTCATGCGTGGCCACAGGTGTGGCATTCTTAGCCCCTGATATTATAGTAGATACGAAAAAAAGTTTTAATACAATTTAGCATTTTTAGAATAGAAGTGACAGTCAGATTGCTGTTTAATATGTCCGACATGAGGCTAGGTGACAATCTGACGGACTGTTTTTTTTTTTAAATTTTCTTTCATACATTTTCTGCTTTACAATTTTTTTTTAATATTTCGAAATGCTAGACAAAATTAATAGGGCATGTCATACACCTATGTATGCGAAAACAAAACAACAAAATCCAAAAATAAATCATAGCGCTACAAACATTTTACGACAATTCCGTCCGAAATTGAAATTCAAACAAATAAAGAGAGCTTCTAAAATTACTGATACTGGACAGCGTCAGATTTTATCGATACGCTCGTAAACAACGCGATTTCATTCCATGTTGACGTTTATCGATACTAATATCGACATGCCGATAACTGGGCAATGTACCGCACTAGATGAGATGTAATTTTTTTTATTTATTATTTATTTGAGCTTGCATGGCATTTTCACTAAATATGGTGAGCAATTATACGGCTGAGTGCTACATTGTCGGCGGACACAGTTGCACAAACAAAAATTACATATTTACTCTAAATTTTTATATGAAGAGCAAAGCCGGAGTCTACTATTCTACCAATGTTTGAAGTAAATTGGGAAAAGCAAGTGCGTATATCAAGTAATTAAAGAGAAGGAACTTTAGAAACAAACAAGATACTTTTTAATACAATAGAAAGTAAATATTTTTTTAATTCGCGAACTTGTTTCCCATGCATAAAATTACAAATATGTTTTATTGTTCTCATGTAAGTTGCGAGTTGCCAGTATAAAAAGATCTTCACGAAGACGATCTTCTTGTTAAATGTCTATTAAAATTTGATTTAAAAACACGAGCCTATAATCAAACAAATAAAAAAAGGTGCCTTTCGTTCCGATTTTGGCTACACGCCAAAAAATCCTTGTGCAGCTATAATTTTATTTGAATTACCAATCACAATATCTTTTCTACGATAGACGATGAAAATTAATGCAGAATGACGGGTTAATTATGACGCTCATTTTATTGAACAACCATATGAAATGTGTATAACAATAAACATAATATTTTTAATTCAAATGTTTGATTGCTGACTCAAGCATAAACTCTCAAATTATATTATTCAACGTATACTTTCGCTACTATTTTTCAATAGTCTGATATATTTTAACTGAGGAATAAAAATGGCGAATTCACAGCTTTTGTATTAATAATATGTCAAACGGCCATTTTTATTCCTCAGTTAGTTAAGACTATTGAAAAATCGGCTTCTAATGGTAATAGCAACTTAACTATTTTTGACTATTCAGCATTTACATTGCACACAATCACATTCTTTCGAAAGAAGTTTATCGATCTCTCGTATTCCAGACTGCATCAAAGACATTATATCTAATGGCACCAATAAAAAATAAAATGGCAGACTGCATAACTACATCTCGACGTTATTATGCTTGAAAAACTGCATGAAAAAGAGCTAAACATTTTAAAATTCGCGTCGAACTACTCGATTGTGAACGTGAATATTCAAAGGGGAAATGAAAAAATAGAGAAAATATATGCATTTTCAAGCGCGAGTTGCCAGTAAAAGATGTTTTGGTAAATAACCATGTTTCTCTGAAAATATAGGAACTTCTTATGAATTTCAAATTCCATAATTGAATAAATAATACCGTTGAGTTCGAAAAGTTAATTTTCTTTAAATCCGTGTCGCCATTCTGCAGTACATTTAGATAATGTGTAATTTGCTATTCAAAAATAACTTTGTTGGTTCTGGATACTACTTCAAAATTTTGTTATTTATAAGAAAATGTATAGATTTGTTTACTGGTACATGTTTTATTTATAACTCATTAGCTTAGATTACGGCCAATAAGTCTGGAAGTGTAAAACTTCGTTGAATTTGGTTGTCTTTGAAGTAGAAATACAATTTATATTTTGTATGTAGACTTACTGACTTATTGTAAAACATATGTGACTTGATTTTTGTGTTGGTTAGGTTTATAAATTATTCTGCTGTTGCCATTCGATTTTGAATATGGACTTGGAATCTCAGCTAAACCAGCCTTTTTATTTTCTAAAGCGTAGTCCATTTTAGTTCAGCTCGCAACCCCAGTGGACTCTGTGATAAACACTAGCAGTGACATTAGCACTAACACTAATAGAGAGCAGTGGTTGACCGGTGGTAACGGCCGCGACTTACAAGTTGTATGTCGTGGGTTCTAAGCCAGGCAAGTACTTTACTTTGTGTAAATTATTTCATCACCACTGCTCCCAAAACGGTGAAGGAAAACATCGTGAGAAAACCAGCATGTCCTAGAACCAAAAATTAGTGGACATGTGACATTCACCAACCTGCACTGGGCCCACGTGGTGGATTCCGCCCCATTCCCTCTTATAGAGAGGAGGCCTGCGTTCCAGCAGTGGGAACATTAAAGGCCTGATAATGATGATGATGATAAATACCATACTGTGATTTTTTATTTAGTAGACTAAACTGACAGCGCAGTATATAGTGATGTAGGTAAGGCCCAATCATAAGTTATTCATTGAATCTATGTGACATGGCTCCTCAATTTCATTTTACTTATTGGTGTAAATAAAACATTTATGAAAATAAACGTAATATATTTAAATATAACAGTATTCATACACATAGTACATAAACTTTTATTGTGTTAAATATGAAATCAACAATAAAGTAAATGCGATCGATAAAATGAAGTCTGACATAAATGATTAGAATCTAGATAAGGGCCGCTAGCTACCCTACCCTACCTACCTTAACCTACCTACCCTAAGTCCTCTATAGGAAGCGCGCCAGGAACCCGCTTAGGTGTCATGTAGTGTTGAAGGTCGCCACAGAGGTCTGGCGACACATGTTCGAGGTCGGATCGGTGCACATGCATCTTCAGCGGGTTAGGGTCGAAAACTAGTCCTCGCTCGTCCAGTGCTCACTCTGCCTCGGGTATGGGCATAGCCGACGCACCTGCACGGAGACCGTGGCGAAGTGCAGCCACTGTGGCGGACCTCACATGAGGACGGAGTGCGCGGACTGGAGCGCAGGGCTGCCACCGACCTGTTGCAACTGCACAAGGGCCAAAATAGACAGCACGTAGCATCACGCCTTAAAAGCCTTAAGCCGTAGCTCAGAGTGCACAGTTAGAAGAAGAGGGGACGCTATAGCCCGCTCATACATAGCGTATTGCTGAGGGCACCCCGGGGACTCCTGACCAACAAACAGCAAGACCATACCGCGTAGCCCAAGCGAATTTACAGCGTAAGTAACTGGTTCAGGAGCCGTATGTGGGAGGAGCACGAAGTATGAAGAGCTCGTGGAGCGAGAATCTACCAGTGCGAGGTCGATGGAAGTGGGAGGGTAAAGGCGGCGATAGCCGTCTTTGATCATGACTTGGACGTCATACCCTACCCGAAACTCACCACAAATAACATCGTTGTGGTGGGGTTCCGAACCAAAGCCTAGGAAATCGCAGTAGTCTCCTATTACTTCGAGCCAGACTAACCCATAGGGTCATACCTGGACCATGTGATCCGGATCCAAACGGAAGTGGCCACCGGTAGATTGCTGATAGGTAGCGACGCAAATGCGAAAAGTGCCTAGTGGGGCAGCATCAAAGACGACTCCAGGGGAGAGGAAATGTCGAATTGGAGCTTCAGGTACTAAACACTGGTGACGCTCCCACCTTTGACACCATCAGAGGTGGTAGAGCGTATAGAAGCCACGTGGACGTCACGGCATGTTTGCTCGACCTTTTTGACCTGGTGGACGGCTGGCGCGACACAGGAGCAACAACTTCGGACCACAACACGATATTTTTTTAATGTCAACACAATAAGGGTAAAGGGAATTAATATAAACAATACAACGAGACAATATAATACTCGTAAAGCTAATTGGGATACATTTCAAACTAAATTGGGGGAAATGAAAATTGGGCATAACTTTAATTTAGAAAGGATAGAAGAGATTAATAATAAAGAAAATTTAGAGAACGTAGTTAATAAATATATAAAGGCTATTACAGAAGCATGCAAAGTGGCTTTCCCAAAAATAAATGTTAAAACCAAACTTACCTGTAGTGGTGGTCCGAGAAGCTCACTGTGAAGAAGAGAGAAGTGATGACTAAGAAAAACCGCATCCGCAACGCCGCGCCGGTACGGCGAGCGAAAGTTGTTGGCGAGTACCTGAAAGCAAAAGAAGAATATGAGATGCAGGCAAAGAATGCCCAAATCGCCAGTTGGAAGGAGTTTTGCCGGAAGCAGGATCGTGAGGGAGTTTGGGAAGGTATCTACAGGATCATTGGTAGGACCGCAAAAAGACAAGAAAAACTGACCCTATTCAGCGATGGTGCATTCCTCAATCCAAGTGAATCGGCCGCCCTACTAGTAAGCTTAAGTACGACACTCCAATGCTGAGCATGGCCGGGGTCGACATCGGTATGGTCAGAAAAATGAAGTTACTGGGTCTAACCATAGACGATAAGCTCACTTTTAATGAGCATGCCGCGAACGTCTGCAAAAGGGCAGCTGACGTTTACAAGCAGCTGTCCCGTACCGCAAAGGTGAGCTGGGGATTAAACACATAAGTCATACACACCATTTACACAACAACGATTGTGCCCATAGTATCGTACGCAGCCGCAGCCTGGGCACCCGCTGCAAAAATGTTGGGTATACGGAAGAAGCTAGGCTCTGTTCAACGAGGATTCGCTGAGCTCTGCAAATCTTACCGCACTGTCTCTTTAAACTCGGCACTGGCACTGTCTGGGATATTACCTCTAGACCTGCGCATACAAGAGGTAGCCGCCCTGTATGAAGCAAGGAGAGGGTCATCCCGGTTTCTGCCAGATGATAGGGAGGTCGAGGGTGCGGTAAAGTTTGCAGAAGCCCCTCATCCAGCTACACAAATACCCCTGGAGTTCATGTGCCTGGCAGATCAAGAGTTACTAGACGGTAACAATGTGCAGGCGGTGCGAATCTTCACTGACGGCAGTAAAATTGAGGGGAAGGTCGGAGCCGCATTATCCATTTGGGATAATGATGTCGAAATCCGGAACCTCAAGCTTTGCCTTGCCGTGTACTGCACAGTCTACCAGGCGGAACTCCTGGCCATTTGCAAAGCGACCGAAGTAATCCTCGCGCGGCAAGAGGCGAGCTATGGTTTGTACAGTGACTCGATGTCAGCATTGCAGACGCTTGCAAACCATAGCTCTCTCCATCCCCTGGCAGTTCGCGCGGGCGCCAACCTGGTTCATGCCCTGGGCCAGAACAAAGCTGTGACTTTGTTCTGGATCAAGGCCCACGCAGGTCTGCCGGGGAATGAGCGAGCGGACGAGCTGGCTAAGGTGGCAGCATTGTCGTCAAGGAGGAAGCCGGACTACGACCAGTGTCCGGTTTCATTTATAGAGCGACAGATCCGGTTGGAAACGCTATGTGTCAGGCGAGACTGTTTCTGTAACGAAAATGTTTCTTTCGGACGCAATAGTGGCTTTCCGTACTGTACAACAGGTGCGGCCCAAAGGCGTCCTCACGCGGGTTTTGACGGGGCACGGTGGGTTCTCTGAATACTTGAATCGCTTTAAGTGTAAGGAGAGCCCATCGTGCGTCTGCGATCCAGGCGTGGCAGAGACTGTCCAGCACATACTTGTAGAATGCCCGTTATTTATTATGGAGCGTTACCAACTTGAATGTGAGCTGGACAGGAAAATACCGAGGAAGAGCCTGCATGGGCTCATGGACAAAAAGACAAGGGAAAGGTTTTTAGAATACTACATTAATGTAGCCACTGCGGTTATACACAGGAACAAAACCTGAAGCGCACTGCGCTTCATTAATATCACTGTACGATATTTAAATGTAAGCGCAGAATGCAGCACAGGAACGTATAGCCGGCAGTATTTTAAGTTAGTACCTAAGTTGTAAATTGTGTAAGATCTTTTTAGTAATGTTTTTGATAGACTGCACTTTTGTGTTTTCATATCCCTAGCTATAATGTTTTTTTCTGTGATGAGCAGCACTATTTGCACAACTGTGATGTTAGCACTTTTTGTATTTTTGCACAATCTGTGATGACTAGCACTTTTTGTGCAACTGATATAAATATATTTTTTGTAAAAACTGTGATAAATAACAATTTTGAACTTAATTCTTTTATTTTGTTGTGGTACCCACTTTGTTTTTGATAATTTATAAATTGATATTTGTTTTCCATAATAAATTTGTATTGAAAAATAATTAAGTAAATACAGGGTTCAGTACTATTTGTTGAATTAACTTTTTGTGTCTCTTACAGACTTTATGATTAGATATTTAATTTGGTAAGAGAATAACTGTCAAACTGTTTTTTTGGTTACACACATATATTATTAATTTAAGTTGTTGAACATTTTGTGTATTAATTAATATTTATTCACCGTTGCTTACATTTTGAAAGTATGACTGCCAATACATTTGCTTATAAGATTAGAGCGGAATTGAGATGGGTGACCTCGGCGGCATCTTTGATAAATAGATCTGATAGATTGTGGTGAACTCCCGGCCCTTCAATTCAGGCGTAAATATCATGCGGAATGTTTGGCGCTATTTTCCACCGAGGACACTGAGTTAGCCGCTGCGGTTGAGGCAGACGTCACACAATTCTACAGTTTCTCGGATGACATTGTTGAGGCAACCAGTAAATTGAGGGGTTCTGCACAGGATGTTTTGAAGGTGGAGACGAGGTCTCGCACCCTTGAACGCTTTGAAGCGATTGGGCCTACCCATTGACCAATGGTCTTTTATGTTACTTCACCTCGTCCTGTCAAGGTTGCCTTCATACTTGTAGGTTCGGTTCAAGCAGAGTTATGGTGGGGATAATGCCACATACTTTCCCCCTTTCGATGAAGTTCCTAGATGAGGAATGTCGCCTCTTGGATCAATCTGGGTTTGAAGGTCCCTCGCGGGCCCCAGAGTGGTCCTCTCCGGACCAGCGTCGTGTTGGTGTGCGCCCCCCCCCCCCCCTCCCCTCGTGGGAAGGGTGAGACACGACGCCCTCCTCATACGATGGCGACCCAAGCTCGCAGTATGCGCTGCATATACTTCAACACGGATGGCCACGTGGCCACATCCTGTCCGAAGTTCTTGGAAAGGAACATTAAGGACCGGCGTGGAAGCGCCAACAGCCGCAGGTGCTGCTACCAGTGTCTAAGAAAGCATTTGCAGTCTGTCAAGGTAAGCACCACCGCATGTTGTGCCTGAACCAGAAAAGTGTTGGAAGGACTAATGATGCCGGATGCTACCCCATAGGTGTGGGTCCGCATCCCCACCAACCTCACGTGGATCCTCGACGGGGTTCACCTCAAACAGGCGGGGGCACCCCTCCATCCCCTCCTCAACTGGAGGAGAGGTATTAGGGAATGGAGAGGCAAGCAGCGCCGCGGCGATTCACACCACCGTCACATGAGCGACCGCGATTGGAGCGCCGCCCACCCGTTACCAGAACCCGGTGACTGGGCGAGTCGGAAGACACCTTGGCACTCCGGTGGACCACTACCTACACTCCAACTGGTCCGCGTCCGATCTTCCGGATGGCTACCTAACCCAGAGGGGTTATCAACAATAGGTAGTCGCCTCCCACTCCTCCACCACAGCCACCCAGCCAGAGACAGTCCTTCTGCCAACTGTCTCTGTAAGGATCTGGGGCTCGAAGGGTAAATCTTTGTTAGTTCGTGCCCTTTTGGATTCAGGTGTTCAAGGCTGTCTTGTATCCTTTTGTTTAGTGGAGAGATTGGATCTCCCACGTGGACCGCACCATTCTGCTATATATGGCATAGGTGGTACTGAAGCGGATGGTCAACGAGGAGAAGTTGAAATTTGTGTTTCGACGGTTCATTGTGGGCCAAGAATCTTGGCCAAGGCAGTTGTTTTGAATGATATTATGGGCAGACACCCGCAGTTAACCATTAGCCCTGCAGTGGTGAAATTAACGTCGGACCTAATTGCTGCCGACCCGAAGTGGTTTGTACCCGGACCCGTAGACGTGACTTTAGGTGCGGATGTTTTGGGTTTGATTTTGTCCGAGACCAAGTGGGTTCTGCAGACGAATGGGTTAGTAGCTATACCGAAAGTTTTTGGTTTTAGCTTCATGGGTCCCGTGTCGCCCCGCGGATTGAGGACCAAGAATTGAATGTGGGGATCTCTCTTTCCGACGCAGTTCAGCGCTTCTGGGAAGTCGAAGAGCTTCCACTTGCTTCAAGAGTCAATCCAGCTGAACAGGAGTGCGAATTGATTTACCAGAATAATACTGGTCGCCTTGCTAATGGTCGTTTTGTCACTCAATTACCGTTTCAGGCTGCGCGTCCTCCTCTTGGTCATTCTTATGCCTTAGCGGATAAATGGTTATTGTCCATGGAGCGTTGAATGCGTAGGGATTCGGATTTTGGTTAGAAATATGTGGACTTCATGCGGGAGTATGAAGATTTGGGACACATGTCTCCTTCTTATCACTGCTCACTTATCAGTCCCCCTCAGTCATGATGCGTTCAGTGGCCAACTGATGTGCGTAACTACCTAAATTTGTTCCGTTTTATTTTGAATTTTTTATATTTTATGTGTAATTTTAATCTTTTGTAACAATAATGTAAATTGAATTTGTGAAAAATATAATTATTGTATGCCCGAAGGACGGGACATAGCTGATCACAATTTAATTATTTAAGACCTGTATTATGTACCTACCTATGATCCACAATAAAGATATTGATTGATTGATTGATTGATTATCTTGATTGCCGTTCAATCGAGCATTACTTTTTGCCGCACCCTGCGGTTTTGAAAACTCCGGGTGGTAAAATCCGTGTGTTATTCGATGGCTCGGCCCCTACGTCAAATGGAGTTTCTTTGAACCAATGCTTGCACTCCGGTCCCAAATTGCATAGGGACATTTCGGATATCCTCACCAATTTCCGCCGTCACCAGATTGTTTTTGTGGCTGACATCCGTTTGATGTTCAGACAATCTCTTGTTCATCCGGACGACCGGCGCTATCAAATGATCCTTTGGCGTGAGCTACCTTGTGATACAATTTGTGTGTATGAGTTGAATACTACGACGTATGGACTCAGGTCTAGTCCCTATATTGCCATCCGCACTTTATTGGAGTTAGCCAGCCGTGAACAGTTGAAGTATCCACGTGCGGCTGCCATTTTGAAAGACTACGTATACGTCGATGATGTGTGAGGCCTTGGTTTTGCGGGATGATTTGATTGGGATCGTGAAATCAGAAGGCTACGAATTGGCTAAATGGTTGTCGAATCGTCGAACGTGACCGGTATTAACTTTGAAGATCATTGGCAGCGGCTCCTAAAAGTTTTTAAAATTTTATCAGATTGTGGTTTGCGCGTTGCTCCAAATAAATGCAGTTTTTTTCAGACCTCGGTGTCATATTTGGGATATATCATAGGCGCTAACGGGTTACGTACAGAAGCTACAAAAATAGACGCAGTCAACAACACGCCGATACCGACCAATATTAAGGAATTAAAAGCTTTTCTCGGTTTAATGAACTATTACGGGCAATTTCTAAAGAATGCAAGTAGTGTGTTAAGTCCGTTATACGAACTATTAAAAAAGGATAAGGAGTTCTTTTGGGATGCAACATGTGATGCCGCGTTCAAAGAGGTAAAAATGTCATTAGTAGAGGCACCCGTGCTCGCGCATTTCGACAGGACGTTGGCGACGTCGTTGACGTGCGACGCGGCGCCCGGGCGGCATTGCGGCCGTGCTTTCTCAGCGCGCCGCAGACGGGCGCGAGCACACGGTGATGCACGCCTCGCGCATTCTCTCCACCGTCGAGAATTGGTTTGGCGGTGATATTTGGCGTAACTAAATGCCACGATTATATTTATGGCCGGAAATTTACGCTAAAAAAGGAATTAAGGATTACCGCTTACGGCCGCCAGCCGGCTACAGCGATGGGCGGTAATTTTGGGTGCCTATAATTATGAAGTAAAGTGCATAGGCACGCGCCAAACTGTTTGGCCGATAGTTTGTCTAGAATACCGGTTCCGGATGATAACGAGCGAACTCGCATCGATTCCTCCATACATTTCGTCGAAGATTCCGCACCGATTAACTATAAGAGTATCGCTAAGTACACGGCTTCCAACAAAATTTTGCAGCAACTCACAAACGTGATTAAATCAAACTGGTTATATTGTAACAGCGACGATCTCAAGCCATATTTCCATTTAAGAGATTCCTTGAGCATAGAATAAGGCTGCATTCTGTATGGGCATCGTGTGATTGTACCAACCATTTTGCGTAAACAAATTTTAAACCAGTTGCACGAGACACACCAAGGCATCGTTAAATGCAAAAGTTTGGCACGCAACTATGTATACTGGCCAAGCATTGACGCCGATATTTATTTATTTATTTTTATTTATTTATTTATTTAGGATCTCCAACAAAGGATGTACACAGATCATGTGAAATAGACTGCACTTAAAAAGTATCACGTAGGTGAACTCCTTCACTTACAGGAGACCACAGCATGCATAATTGAATTT
Organism: Orthosia cruda; assembly: GCA_964057195.1. Classification (NCBI taxonomy): domain Eukaryota; kingdom Metazoa; phylum Arthropoda; class Insecta; order Lepidoptera; family Noctuidae; genus Orthosia; species Orthosia cruda. The sequence goes on from OZ059830.1 coordinate 42,064,879, forward strand.
ACATCTAAGCTAACAAATTTATAATACCATTGAAATATATTGAAAAAGTTTAAGAGAATTAAATTTAAAAATTAAAAACACATTAATGATATTAAATAAATGAAATTGAAAATTAAAATTAACAATAATATACTCTTTCTTTCTTCCTTTAGAAATCGCAAGAGATTCTTGTATGTCAAAATTGTTTATAATAGAATATACATTTGTTAACAAATTATATTTGATAAAACTATTTAAACATACTAAAAAATAAAAATAAAAAGTTTAAAACAATTAAAATTAATACACATCAGATGTTATTAAATAAATGAAGAATAAAATTAACAATTAGATAGATCTTTAAGACATTTCTTATACATTGCAAGAGATTCACATATGTCAAAATAATTAATATAGAAGATGTGTGCCGCGCGTGCGACACATGGGCACACGAGCGCTCCGCGCCAGCGCCGGCGCCGCTGCACCCGTGGGTGTGGCCGCAGGAAGCGTGGTATCGCCTACATTGCTATTTTTTTTCATTATCGGGTAACACGTTATATTATTTAGTAATTATAGATGCTCACTCAAAGTGGATCGAAGCTTTTAGGGTCACCGGTACCTCAGCGAAATCCACGATATCCAAATTGCGCCACTTGTTCGGACAATTTGGATTTCCTCATGAACTAGTGTCAGATAACGGACCACCCTTCAATAGCACAGAATTTATTAACTATGTACCGAGCAAAGGGATCCATCACATAATGGTAACGCCCTACAAACCGAGTAGCAACGGAGCCGCAGAAAACTGTGTAAAAATTATTAACGCCGCTCTAAAAAAGGCTATGCGCGAGAGGGTGGAACTAGAGATAGCTTTGGAAGATTTCTTGTCAATTTACAGATCGACTCCACACACTATCACCGGAAAAACGCCCGCGAATTTGTTGCTGAAGAGAGAGGTCCGCACAACCTTCGACCTTTTACGGCCCTGTGTAGCCGATACGGTGAAGCGTAAGCAGACGGCGCAGTTTATCAACAAGGGAGGTCATTTGAGGGAATTTTCAAAGGGAGATGCCGTATATTTTAAATTGTACAGAAATAATACTTTAACATGGGAAACTGGTACTGTATGTCACCGCGCTGGACCTCTGACATATTATGTTCGAAGCAACGGGAATGTTCATAAAAAGCATATAGATCAGCTGCATCGTGATCATTCAGCTGATTATAATAATGACCTCGCATTTGATAGCTACGCATCGGCAGACGCAGGTCCCGAATGGGTCGCGCCGCGCAGCCGGCCAACGCCTTCGCCCGCGTATACGCCAGTGACTTCACCCGCGCCTGTGCCTGAGCGCTCCACGCCGCGCGCGACTCCGACTCCGCCGCAGTCAGCGGACGCCCAGTCACGGGCTAAACCAGCGACCACACAGCCCCTAGACGCCTCATAACAGGCGAGCGATGTCTGTCAACACATATGACTAAAATTATGAAATAAATATTATAATGGCCTCTTGTACAATACGTTGGTATGGTAACAACAGCCAGACTTCGAGTTTCCAGAAAAATGGCATAACATTTCATTGATAATTAAGTTAATAAGTTACATATTGTTATGTACGGAAGAGGGGTAGCAGAATAATACAACCGGTATGTCACAAGAATGTATATTCGACTGGCGCAGCAGTCATTTGCACAAGTATATATACCTATGAAGATTATGTAGGTACCCACATAACATTCCTCCACCTTTAATCAGAAGTACTTCTTATAATCTACAGCAGTTCTGTTTCGTTTCGACCGAGCGTCTGGCTCAGGTTCGATAGAGGGAACTGCCGGAATCACTTCCTCTTCAGCGAAATCGTCGCGCTATACAAGCGCTGATGCCGGCGCTTCAGACTCCACAGGTGCCTTCTCCACAGAGACTTCGGATAGCCGCTGCCCGGAGCTCGTAGAGTGTAAGGGTATCATAAATGCGGGAACGATCTCCTCGCATGGCCCATCTTTCCTCCCTCCATATTTCAGCAACTGATTAACGTGCCTCTTGATAGTATCTTCTGATGCACTCAGTTTCACCAAATACACTGATTTTCCTATTTTTTTAATAATAATACCACATGACCAATATTGTTTTTGCTGGCTGTAAAATTTAACCAAGACTTGGTCACCTACATTAAATAAAAGTTTGCGGGTACCTCGATAATTGTTAATCTGCGAACACTGTTTTTCTTTTACAACTGTGTCGAGTGCTGTGTCAGATGGCGATGTGGTGTGCGGTGTCAGGAGATCTAGTCTACATCTCAAATTATGACCGAACAATACTTCAGCCGGTGATCTGTTTGTGGTCGTATGTTTGGAATTTCTGTACCTCAGTAGGAATTCTGATAGTTTTATATTTAAATCTCTCAAATTTGTACCTGATAATAAGTATAATTTAATTGCTTTTATAATAATTTTTACATAACTCTCCGCTTGTCCATTGCTAGCCGGATTATATGTCGGTGAAGTTACATGACTGATGTTATTTCGTGTACAGAATTGGTTAAACTCGTACGATACAAAAGAAGTACCGTTATCTGAGCAAATCGTATCAAATAACCCAAATCGTGACATTACTTCGCACAGTTTTTCAATAACCACTCGCGAAGTGAAACCCGACGAAACATCAAAACACTCCACCCATTTGGAATATGCATCTACGATTATTAAAAATGTTTTGCCGCTAATTGGTCCTAAAAAATCAATGTGCACACGGTGCCACGGCTTGGCTGGGAACGGCCACGGAGTGAGGGGAGAACGCGGGGGCGCGGCGCGCTGCGACGCACACACGGTGCAAGAGCCGATGTGATTTTCGATAGCCACAGACATACCCGGCCACCAAAATCTATTGCGTGCCTCTTCTTTCACTTTAGAAATGCCTAAGTGTCCTGAGTGCAGCTCGATTAACACTTTATGTCGTAGACTTTGAGGAATAACCAATCTATGAACTCTCATCAGACAACCGTTTTCTACTGATAATTCTAACCGGTGGCTATAATAATCCTTCATTAACGGTTCACTAAATTTACTCGGCCAACCATTTGTCAAATAGTTGATGACGGTTATAATAACATTATCTGTTTTTACCGCATCTTGGATATCTTTCAGTGACAAAAATCTCTCACCTTCGTAAACAAAACGCACATAACTAGATTTATCTACTAGTGACTCATCACGCTCCCGCTCCGAGCGTGTGACGTTTGTTTTTAAATTATCGGGTACTGATCGACTTAAGAAATCTGCACAATTATGAGCGCTGCTTACATATTCTATTTTATAATTGTATGCAGATAGGAAAATTGCATACCGCTGTAAACGATTTGCTGATATCTCGGGAATGCCTTTTTCTGGATTAAATATTGAAACCAGGGGTTTATGGTCTGTTCTTAAAATAAATGGTTTGGTTCTACCATATAAATATTGGTGAAACCTTCTTATACCAAATATTATTGCAGTTGCTTCTTTTTGGATTTGGCTATAGCGTTTTTCCGCTGCATTTAGAGATCGAGAAATATAGGAGATAGGTTTTTCTACACCACCTTCAACCTGTGATAACACGGCGCCTAACCCGCTCGGTGATGCGTCTACTGTAACTATTAGCGATGCTTCTGGATTGAAATGTGCTAAGGTGGTCTCAGACACTAATGCACGTTTTATATTTGACACTGCTTCGTCATGTCTCTTAGTCCATGACCAAGACTCATTCTTTTTTAACAACTCATGCAGTGGACTTAAAATCGATGATGCGTTTTTAATGAAATTTCGGTAATAGTTCACCATACCTAGAAATTATTTTAATTCTGACGTATTGGTAGGTACCAGACTTTGCAAAATAGATTTAATTTTCTCCGGTGATTTATGTAATCCATTACGATCAATAATGTAACCCAAATAGGTAACGGATTCCTGAAAGAAGGTGCATTTCTCTAAATTTAATACAAGGCCAGCTTCCTGTAACCTACGGAAGACTTCATTCAACCTACTAATCATCTATTTTTTGTCCTGTCCGCATATTAAAATATCGTCAAGAAACAATAGAGTACCATCTAAACCTGATAGCAGCGCTTCCATGTTTCGCTGAAAAATGGCCGGTGCACTAGCTAGTCCAAACACTAAACGAGTATACTTATACAAGCCTTTATGCGTGTTTATGCAAGTGAGCATTTGTGAATTCTCATTTAGACATAACTGATTGTACGCATGCGAAAGGTCTAATTTACTAAAGTACTTGCAGCCATGTAGTTTGGAAAACAGCTCGTCATACCTAGGTAATGGATATTTATCGACAAGTAACTGTTTATTAATAGTCACGGAATAATCGGCACAGAGACGTATAGAACCGTCTCGCTTTAATACTGGTACTACTGGACTGGCATACTCCGCGTATTTCACGGGTACTAATACACCTAAATCTACGAGACGGTTAAGTTCTTTCTCCACCTTTTCCCGAATCGCAAAAGGTCTCGCTTTAAAAAGAATCGGTTTTGAGTCTGGTTTTAATGCTAAATCTACCTTCACGCCTTTTAAACAACCTAATTTATTTCCAAATAACAGTGGGTACTTGGAAGAACTACACGATAAAAAATCGTTACAATTATTTATCGAACATATTTGCAAGCTAAACCGTGATAAAAAATCTCTGCCTAATAAGGGAGGCCCCCCATTCCGTACAACATAAACAAGTATTATGCATGACTTGTTGTTATACGTGAACAATAGTTTTATTTTACCTGCAATATGTAACTTCTCGCCGTTGTAACTATGCAAAATGACATCACTGGCTTCTAACGTTATGGTTTTAAAATGTTTAAGGTACGTTTGCTCAGAAATAACGGTAACTGACGAGCCCGTATCTATTTCAAAAGTTAATTCGATACCATTGACACAAACAGATTCCCGCATCGGTTCGCCGCGAATGGAGCGAATATTACAGCATTCATGTTTACCATTATCGCTAGCCTCCTCACAGCACTCGACATAGTGTTGTTTTCCCACTTTTTGCTTGCACATCCGTTTAAGATGACCTTGAAGGCCGCACTTTTTGCACTTATACCGCGCAAACCGACACGATGATGCTTGATGGTCTGTGTACCCGCAGGCGGTGCACCCGCTACCGCCACTGCCGACGCCGCGGGCGCGCTCGTCGTTAGCTGCGCGTGTTGCGGCTCCCTGCCTACGCCACGGTACGATGCTCCCGTGCGCTGCGCCAGGCTGCGCTGCTGAGTCCATCTTCATCACTTGAAATGGTGTACCTCCGTCCGCTTGCCTTGTAGTTTCTTGTGCCCCCATGCGAGCACTGCGTACGCCTTCTGCTATTTCCAAGGCCTTGCTCAGCGTCAACTCTGACATCGCCTTGGTAAATAGCTTATCTCTTTCCGGTCCCGGTGCCATGCCCAGCACAAATCGGTCGCGAAGCTGTTCGTCCAGATTTTGCGCCGTGAACCCGCAGTGTATTGCCAAACCACGTACACGTGCCGCCCATTCTGGCAACCCTTCGCCGACATGTTGTGTGGCGCTGTGGAACTTGTACCTTTCAGCAAACGTACACGTTCTCAACGTAAAATGTCCGTCCAACAATTTAACTACTTCGTCATAGCTTAAGGTACCGACCTTCTGCGGTAAAGCTAGATCGCGTATCAGCTTGTAGCTTGTTTCCGAGCAGTTACTTAGCAAAATGGCTCTACGTTTGCAACCGGCTTTATCTGCATCTTCCCCAATTCCATTTGCCAGAAACCACTGCTCGAGTCTTTCCTTATATAGCTGCCACTCTTGGTTTTCGTGGTTGAACACTGTCAAGGTGCCGACTGAAGTGGATACTCTCGCCATTTTTCCAAGATATTGTGCCCGGTACTTTTTTTTCTCTCGTCGCCAACTGTTATGTACGGAAGAGGGGTAGCAGAATAATACAACCGGTATGTCACAAGAATGTATATTCGACTGGCGCAGCAGTCATTTGCACAAGTATATATACCTATGAAGATTATGTAGGTACCCACATAACACATATAAACTTAGATAGATTTATTTTCTGATATTATTTATCGGAGTTCATATTATACTGGTCACGTTTGTAGGTGAAAATACCCACCGCATGTGTGCGTCTCTTTCTTTTTAAAGTATTTTTTTCGCTATCTCTTCTCCTCTATAATTTCGTAAACACAACTAGTGATGCACAATATCCTATGACCAAATCTGTTATCGATAGAACTAGAAACCTTACAAATAAAGACATTAAATTGAATAGTTTGTTAAGTGTGAAACGATTTTTTGATTACGTTTTTTACTAATATTTATTATTACTATATTTAAAAACCAACAACCGAAAAAAGTATGTTGCCTTTAGAAATTTGATATTGATTTAGTGTTAACATTTTATTTTATTACTAAAATGTTAAAACGCTGTATAATTAATAATAAAAAAGGTAATATTAATAAAAAAAAATAAGTACAAATATTATTTATCTAAAAATATCGATACCTGCCTGGTTTTATTTAAACCTGTCCCAACCTTAATGAGACATATGACCTTGGTAAAGGACCAATCAGAGCGCAGTCGTCCCGTTCCTCATACCTCAGCTAGTTGACAGAATTATTTTGATGTATTAGATCAAGCATTAGGCGTCTAGTGGCTATGTGGTCGATGGCACATATAAACGCACACGCATACCACCCAAAAGATTTATGTTTGATATTGACTAGTCCCATAGGTTTCACCTGTCAAGCAAATTCATCCCCTATCCTCTCGAGTTGTTAATTGTTTAATATATAATTAGTTGTTTACGAATTCAATCCGATTAGTTCTTAACAGTTCTATGGCGTAAGTAGATCACAATTTAATTAATGCCCTGCATGCATTTAAATAAAGTCCTAAATTAAATGTTAAATTAAAGGCTACTTCGTTTTATCATTGAACCAGTACAAAACCACAAAAATATTACAGATTCATACAACCTATGGTATAAGTGCATACCGAATTATTAGTTTTTTTTTTTTAATTTTGTGTGTGTTGCCTATAATTGTATTTCTACCAACTTAAAAATGTTTGATGGAATTATAAAAAACTACGAAGGGAGAATGCTGTATATGTGGGTACTTGTGTATTATGTTTTCGTATGCCTACCGTGCACAATAAATAATCAGTCTCAAATTACGTGTGTTTCTATTACCAGTCTTCTGCATCCAAAATCCAGTATACACCAACCAGGGTGATTTTACCAAGATAAAAATCACCACACCTCATGGTCCCAGACGCCTTTTGAACGCTTCCCCCCGTTAACAAAATAATATAAAAGGTATAAAGTAGAGAATTAAGTCGTTTGTTATTCAATACTCTTATGTATGTTCAAAACCGGTAATGTATGGCAGTACTGGAATTGGAAGAGAGATGGCTGGCTGGAGGTAGCTGTACTCGTAGAGAGGCCTCTGCACAGCAATGGGCGAAGTAAGGATGATGATGGCGATGAAGATGATGAGGTAGGTACCACATACCAAGTTATTAAGAGTTGTTAAAACAATCATTCTAGTTCCATATTTTCTTGGAAACTATATCAAGTCCAATTTAGTATTATCAGCGGATGCCACTCGTTGAAACTATTACTTAATTAAACCAGTTCTTTCTGGAAGGTTGCATCTTTAATTAAACTTTAAGCCGACAGATCCCAAAGGAATCTATTGGAGGCAGATGCACAGAATTGAGATAATAATGGATGTGGCATATCGTAATTCATAATTCCTTTGTTCTTTTATTTCATCCATACCGGTACTATTGTCGATAAACTGACTCACTAGTGAAACGATCTAGGCATAAGGACGCATCGGGTTATTAGGCAACGAGAAGAATTATTACTTTTGTTTATGCATGACTAATATTCACTCACTATCATGCCATAAGTAGCATTTTCGTAAAGACAACGCTCCAACACCCACATGTAATTAAGCACGTGCGCTAAGCTCCGTTTTGTATAAAAATGTGGGCTGCAGGATGGAGTGACCCACGGCTACGTTACACTTGAATGCGTAGTTGGCAAACATGCAGACAACATTACAAACCACTGTGCACATCTTTGTAGCTTTGGACGGTCGACTATACCTAATTCTTCATATTTGTGGCGCTGGCACGATATGTGTTACTGTTAGTCCAAATCCTCGGCCCTTCCACGATATCGTCGGTGGCTCGGTGGTAGCGCAGAAGTAACTTTTCTACTTTTACTGAACTGTCAGGTCCATTCTTCCTAACTGGATGTTCAGACAGTAGCACAGAGCCACCAGATAAAGTCAGCCTTCTAGACTCATTTAACTTGATGCAGTCTTCCAACCATTCATTCCGTTTAACTTTTCATTTTTATTTCACAGCCTCATCATAAGCCTTTGATTGATTTTTTAACTAAGAAAATTGGTTTCAAGAAGGTTAAACAAATCCTATTGAATAGATCTGTTAAGGTGCGAGTTCACCTACATATCTAAAGAAATGAAAGAACTTAAGAGCGGACAATACGACATAATTTTCATACAAACGCTCGTACGTGATTATGCCGTTGTAACACATATATCTTTGATTTTTTTGAACTAATAGGTATCTTGTGCACTATATCTAGGTTTCTATCGAAGCAGAAATTAAAAATTTGGAGAAACCAATTCAGTATAAGCCTCCAAAAATCTGGATTTTTGAACAAATTTTACCTGAACTTTGGCCGTTCATAATATATTCATAAATTGTAAAAGTAAAAAAAAAATTTCGATAGAAACCTTACAAATTTAATGGAGATTCTAAATGAGAATTTTTATTTCACAAACTTATAAGGCTTATTCAAAAACACGTATTTCCCGGAACAAGATTTATGAAATTTTCGAACACCATTTTTAGCTCAATGTTATCGCGTTCTCACTTGCTTGTTAGTCAACAGGGGGTATGAGGTGCGCGGGGAGACGAGTTTTGCGGGGTCGGGCGGGGTGAGACGCCGGAGTTGAATGAAGATCGCCGCACGCTCGGGTACTACCGTAGTAGGAAATGAATTTGTTGAGTACTGCGCGTACGTGAGTGTGCATCGTATCTATTTCATTTATTTACCTACTACAACGATCTTGCTTTTTTATACCGGACACTAGTTTTGCTTTCAAAAAGATTTAGTACTTTTATAAGAAACGAACCTGGCATTGCGTTAGTGAATACGGACCGAATTTGTTTTGATGGTAGGTTTTGAAGATAGGGTAGGTAGGTAGTTTAGGTACCTAGGTTGGGTAGCTGTAAGCTAGGTTAGTAGTTAGGGTAGATAAGTAGATAGGATGGGCAGGACCTACTTACCTACTACTCTACCTACCTGGTAGATAGGGTAGGTCGGTAGGTAAGTAGGGTATGTCATATGTGGGTAAGTAGGGTAGGTAGGGACCCTCGAAACATCTGCCAGATGCTTGCAATACTTCCTTGAGTATCGGTATAAAATTATAGATATTTTTATCGCTACTCAGTACTGATATCTGGCTGCAACGCAACGTTGCGAGATCGCACATCACCGGCGCGGGCGAACGGCGCGCGCGATCTTGACGCGTGACGGAACGGCAACAGTGCAGTGTGCGGCGTATATTTGATTTGATCAAAAGCAAGCAAAAGCATCGCATTCGCAACCATTCGATTCGCAGCAGTTTCTTACTCCGCGCGTTGAAATTCCGCGTGACATCACGATCCCAACTCCTGAACTTTGATGAGCTTTATCTTATTCAATAATTAATGATTTAATCATAGATATTTTATATTTCTATGGATTTAATAAATAAAAAAATACCAATGTCCAATATTTTTCGATAATCTGTCTGACGGACTAATTAGAATTATTATTTATATCAGTCTACACCGAGTTACCGACAAATGGTTATGTTTTGTAAGTACCTACCTACAAAACACAACCATTTTCATTTGAAAAATACGCAATTTCACTCGATTTTGACGATGAAGTTTTGGTAGCCAGTTGTCCTAATACATATATAAAACACAAAAATTGTTTCTACCTATGTCCGTTACAGACTTTGAAACCATTCAACCGATGTGACCTAAACCGGTTTCATTATGGCAATAAAACGAATATCGTTGTAGACCAATAAAAAAAAACAGAATTTCTTTTTTTACCAACTTCAAAAAAAAAGGAGATAATCATTTCAACATGTATGTATGTAATATTATTGGAACTGCACAATATTCACATAATATGTTACTCTATCTGGGCTTCTAAACACGTGAGCAAAATGTCATAAGTGTATGTATGTTTGTGTAGAAATGCGTGTTCTCCAAAACTACTTATCGGATCGTGATCATTCTTTTTGTGTTGGATTGAGTATCTCTCAACTTAGGGAAAAGTGCAAGTTTCACTAAAATCGGTCCAGCTGTTTTCAAAATATGGAGCATACAACCGAACTCCTTAGCTACAAACAGCACGAATGAGACTCATTCATGCTGTTGTGCGTGTGTGTGTGTACTCAATTCAACACAAAAAGAATGATCACGATCCGATAAGTAGTTTTGGAGAACACGCATTTCTACACAGAAAAAGTTTTATTTCTCTCTTTATAGTTTTAGTACACTATCACTAAAATGAGCAAGTTCTATAAACATAAATGAAATTTGGCACACATGTTTAGAAGCCCACATAGAGTAACATATGTGAATATTGTGCAGTTCCAATAATATTACATAAGTATATACGTGTCAAATTGACGACACGGTTGGCGTAGTGGTTGAGCGATCGACTGCTGTGCTGCGTGTCACGGGATCGATTCCCGCACTGAACAAATATTTGTATGGCCTACAGTTGTTCCGGATCTGGGTGTCTTGTGTATATGAAATGTTTGTAAACGCACCCACGATACAGGAAGAAATTCATAGAAACAAAAAAAACACCCTTCGTTTGCCCCAGGGTGGAGGACATCCATAATGACTATAAAAAGTAAAAAAAAATATGTTTGTTTTTGGAAAACGGAATCTTCTCGATAACCGGGTTTTATGTATTTTTCTATAAAATAAAAAAAAGTATATGCCAAACTGTATTCAGACTACTTTATTTGATCAACCGCCTGTACGCGTAGGTACCTACGTACAGTGTAATTATACTAATAATTTTAGCTGCCTCAATACTGACTGGATAGATAAATAATAATTTGTTCTGCTTGTGCTATTGCATAAGCAGAATGAATTATATATAATAATAAATTATATATACCTTTACTTATGTAGGAATCCTACATAAATTAATTACGAAAAAACTAATATATTTTAAATAATTTCCATACAGTAAAAACTAGCGCACGTACGGTACGGTACCTAGATTGGTAAAAATACAAACACGCATCCACTGGGCCAAGAGCTACGTTCGTACTAAATGTAGGTTTAGGTACCTACATGCAAGGCAATTTACAAAACTGGAAGCGCGCGCTTGATCCGATATTATTATAATGAATGAATGGGCCGGTCGGCGGCCGGTGGCGATCGCCCGCGAGTGAGCGGCGGAAGTTACCGAATGACAACCGAGCGTTCAGGCGCTATCTCTCTCTTTTCGCTTTGCCTCTTTTTCAAGCATTGCGCTGGATGAAACAACAAGCTTTTCGACCGTGCTCGCGTTGGCGATAGACGGTTCGTACAGGATCCTCTTAACTAGGATTTTATCGCTGATTGGCCTCTTTTGCACATATTTTTCACATTTAAATTACTACACACATCAACACGGTCTAGGGATATTTCATACTCAATTAAATAACTCGAAAAGTACTGGCCGCATTGGAATCTATTATACACCGATTTGTTTGTAATTTATCTCAGACTAATTCCAAATTCAAATTTTTGAAAATTCTTTTGTTTCGGTGGCATAAAAATGTCTTGATGTGTAGGAGAGGGAATTTTCATTTGTGCGAAATTTAGAAAACAATACGAATTACGTTTAGTTACAGTTTTTTTTTCATTTTAAACGAAAGATAAAGTTAAAATTGAGGTATTGTAGCCATGCAACGCCAACATTTGACGAGGGCGGAGATGTTACGAGCTGTGGGAATGCTGGAAGCTGGGTCTGTTCAGCGTAATGTTGCTGAGGCCATAGGGACCCAACAAAATGTATTTTCAAGTTTGTGGACACGCTATCGTGCCACAGGTGAAGTAGCGGAGAGGCACCGGGGGCCAAGTCGCATCACTACCCCCAGACAAGACAGATTTTTGCAAATTACTGCGCGAGCTCAACCAAATGCAACGGCGACTCAATTGGTCCAAAGGCTGCGAGTGGAATACCAAGTGCTTGTGAGTGACCAAATTGTAAGAAGGCGACTGCATGAAAGCAATCTACGCTCTCGTAGACCACTCCGGGTCCCACCTTTACGGAGAGGCAATCGTGGACGACGATTAGAATGGGTTCGGAACCACGTGGACTGGGGCCGTGAGCAATGGTCCAATGTGCTGTTCACGGATGAATCCAGGTTCGGCTTCCATCCAGATTCACGAAGGACGCGTGTTTGGCGAGTTCCTGGACGATGGAGCCGTCTTCAGAACCCTCAGGAAGTTCACCCATACCAAGGAGGAACAATTATGGTTTGGGCAGGAATTCGTCTTGGAGGACAGACGGATCTCGTTTGGGTGCGGGGCAATATGACGGCAGAACGATACGTCCAACAGGTGCTGGGGCCCGTAATCTTGCCCCACAGAATACAACTGGGGCAAGATTTCCTGCTCATGCACGACAATGCCCGGGCACACACGGCGAGAACGGTAGCAGCTTGGTTACATACACATAATGTTAGGGCCTTAGACTGGCCTGCTCAATCGCCAGATCTAAATCCCATTGAGCATGCGTGGGATATGCTGCAAAGAAGAGCTCTGAAGGAAGTTCCTGAAAATCTGGCTACAGAAGATCAACTTTTTGCGCACCTCAGAAGGACATGGGACAATATTCCGCAGCAAGACATTGACAACCTTGTTCTGAGCATGCCGAATCGTTGCCGATGTGTTATGAACATCATGGGCGCTTTCTCAGACTACTAACTTCAAGTTTATAAACACAAATTAAATGATTTTTCTATTTTTTTTTCAGTTTTTACTCATAAATTAAAAGTTAATTCATATATGGTTTCCGTCTATGCTTCATTTTTTTTCCATAAAATCCTGAAATTTTAATCGAAGTACCTTAACCATTATTAAAAAATGGTAGAATATTAAATAACGTATCTTTTAAATATATACATGTCATATAAATAATTAACACATTGATAGTAATTCGCTTTTTTTAAAAATATCCGTAGACCGTGTTGATGTGTTTATAATAAAACTTAAGAATTTTGCATGCTGTAAGGTAAAATGTACCGGGACTGTCTACAGAAATAACCATCTTATATGTTTACCTACATTATTGGCAATAAATGATTCTGACTCTGATTTGATTTTGGTATGGTTCGATATAATTTCAGCCGAAAGTCATGCACTGCTGGCATTTCTCGGCTCGGCTCTCGGCTACCATGGGCGTCATCACATCGGCTGGTTTTGTTATTTTGGCATCTAGCTGATTCTCTCGACCTTCACCACTCTTCTGACGCGACCGACATAGACTTAACATTTCAATGATGAGCGTGGCAATCTTTCTTCTCATTCAAATAAAGCCCGTTATATTGATGGTTTTTTTTTTTATTGAAAGTATGGTAAATTCACAGGATATGTTCGGGACCCAATAAATAAAACAGTTTCGATGTGGTACACTATTATATTCAGCACAGTAAATGTTATCTTATATATAAAATTCTCGTGTCACAATGTTCGTTCCCGTACTCCTCCGAAACGGCTTGACTGATTCTCATCAAATTTTGAGAGCATATTGAGTAGGTCTGAGAATCGGAAAACATCTATTTTTTGTTTGGGTAGGTAGGGTAGGGTATGTAGAGTAGGGTAGGTAGGGTAGGGTAGGTAGAATAGGGTAGGTAGGGTAGGATAGGTAGGGTAGGGTAGGTAGGGTAGGGATGGGTAGGTAGGGTAGGGTAGGGTAGGTAGGGTAGATAAATATTTGGAGTTTTTATGGCAAAAAAAAGTTTGCCGGGTCAGCTAGTAACATATATATACAAGCGAACGCTCATGTCAGACTGACTTAACTTACCTAGAGTCACAAGATACTTCGGATAGGTATGTTTATTTTAGCTACAATATGTATATTATTATTTAATTTTACTTATTTTTTTTACTATTGATAGGCTCGCGCTTGACCACTATCTCACCTGATGGTAAGCGACGATGTGGTCGACGGTGTAACACGCTTGTCTAGAAGAAACCTATACACTCTTGTCTTAAAAACCCCGAAATAAAAGCTATCGGGAAACACAGACTCCGGCAGGGAATTCCACTCCTTAGCTCAATAATTGTTTCAATTTTCATGCCCCTGCCATGTTTTCTCTCCACCACCTTTGGTTGACTGGTAGAGAAAGCCTATACTACCCGTATGTTGCATGAAGTTTTAAATAAATAAATACCTTGACCAAATGTGTAAGTGTGTGTCCCTAAAGATTCGTACGTTGGTACCAGATCATGGCGAGTCTGGTTTTGAAGTTCATCTGTAATTATTTCAATCGAAATTTCATAAGGTAAATGCGAATCCAATCCTCTTCACACAACAATAGCTCAATTCTCAGGGCTTAGTTACAGAAGTTAACGGGATTATAAGTAATGCAACACGCGACGTTGCAGTCATCCATCCTGCTACCAAGTGTACTTGTATTAATTAATGTATACATTTGTTTGTTTACTTTAGTAATCATATTAATTGCGTGGAGATTGTTTATGAATAACTGGATAATTTATAAATGATAAATGATTTTATTTCTGTAAGTTGGTTTATACAAACACTTTTACATGTCGAACATATTTTTTGAAACTAGATGTGGTCGGCGTTTCCTATCTGACTACTCTGAGAAGAAAGGCCGAAACAAACTCAGAGGTCACAGTCTCTTTTAAAGTCCAGACAAAATATTGGTTACATCATGTGAAGACCATGTAGACTGATGTCTGAAATGGTCTTTTGAGGAAAGAACCAGCCAGATTGAGTGGACTTGTCCAGTCAGTGCACGCATTTGTCAATAACCGAGAGAGAGATTTAATGATGAAGTATACAAGAATTCTTGTTGATTTACAGAAAGCAAAATAAAAACTTAATAATGTTCATATTCATAATACTGTATTTAGGTTTGATTACTGTAAATTCGTTTAATTAAAGTCAATCCACACAACTATTTGGTTGATGCGATATTTTGAGGCAGTACTTTCCATGGTTACAAATCAAATATTTTTTATTGACAAATTAGATTTTTTGACTTTCATAAAAGCATGTCTCCTAGAAACCGTTATATGGCTTATGACTTCCTATGATCAAAATGATGCGACAATATAAGCTATCAATTTTTATATTCAAAACAGAAAGAAACATATTAAAAACAATTTTAATGCTACAAGACTACTAAATAAAAGAAAAAAGGCGACTTCATAAGGAAAAAAACCAGACCAAATCCCTTATTTCTACTATCAACTCTTAAAACGGTGGGAATAAATTGTGTTTAGCTTATCTGCGGTTATTGTAATTAAATAAAACAAGGTGCTGAGCGATTTATAGGCCCGCGGGGGCTTGTAGACTGAGTTTCGACGTGCTACGAAACCGAATACTTAACTTTTTATTTCTCTACTATTTGCAGAATACTAATCTGCTTGGGTGTGTTCATTTGTTGATGGTCATAATTAACTAGATTTTACGAATTATAAGTTGAGGTTTCATATTTGTTGGTTCTTAGAGGAATCTTGAGTGCATTTTGAATAAGAGTCACAACAATTTTCAAATGTTGTGTTTTGGTAAATATAGGTTGATAATCAATATCTTTTCTTCTTAATTCTCTTTTGTACCCCAAAAACACAACATTACATACAAGTGATAATAAAGCACATGAACAAAGGCGAGCTTAACTCAATGCTGAGTTCTCTTACAGCGAACCCTAGAGTGACCGAGAAACTTGACAATTATAGAGGGTAGGCATCCAGAGTACAATATTAAAATAACCTTTGACGAATTAAATTAAAACATAAATATACTAACTACGTACGTACATAAATACATATATATACATACTAATATTATGTCATTGTGAAAGGAAATGAACTTTAATCTTCCTCTTGTAGACATCCAGAGAAGGACTGTCGCGTAGGGAGTGTGGGAGAGAGTTACAGAGACGCACTGATGTAGCAGAGAAAGAGCCATCATAGCGGCTGGAAGTGTGTCGCGGAGGACGAAGGACAAGAGAAGTGGCAGCACGAGATATTCAAATCGTTCACTTCGTTTCTTTATTACATACCTGTGGCTTTTTCTTTTGAGCTACGTTGGCCCTAGCTAGAGCTAACATACTTGGACTATTACCATCATTTGCGGCCCGTTTCCACACGCTACGGAGTAAAGGCCTCTTTTTATTTGTACTTTGATATGCTGGCCCTTGCTACTTCCTGCTATTCAATCAGTTAGATTATAACATAATCCTCATAAATCAGAATCCTAAAATTTTCTAAGTTATTTTTGAATCTCTAGGCCAATTTATAGCATAACAGTCTCTCTGTGACAACGAAGGTCACAATCAAAATCAAAAATACTTAACGACTCAATCAAACCTAACCAATAAATTAAACCGTGAACTAACTATAACCTCATTATGAACGCAAAATGCGAAAAAATGCTGTAAAACATTCACAATAAAGAAATGATTTATAAGAACGATGAAACTTAACAATGTAGCCATCAGTGAAAGTATTTCACTTGGTTGTTAGTTTTATGAGACAACTTGTTTTATTATTAGTGTTTGTATAAATCCGATACGCCGCGATGATAGTTACTGGGTTTTCTTTTATAGTTATACTTTCTTTAATGATTTGGCGTTTGTGGAAGCAATTGACTGGAAATTTTTGTGGTCGAGTATTTAGCTAGTTTCGTTTCTTTTTGCAAATAGTTTTTCAAGCGCTCTAGCTTCTGGAAAAGAGGTATAATATCCATATTTTAACTCGGTGTAAAACTATTTCAGTTCATATTTTGAACAAATCTTTTACCTTCTAAATTACCTATATTTAATCGCAGTATTTTCTACTTATCCCCTAATTTAAGAACACAAGCTGTGATCTGACTTTCTCGAGTTGAATGGATAAGGAATGGTAATAATACATAACATATCCTTAACTCTGCTTTGTAATACGGCTAGCCTTAAGAAATGCTGGAAATTCTACAATTTGGCTGCGATATATCTAAACCCTGGAGCTGGGTCCATTGGCAGTTGCGATCACTGCCAACCAGTCCGCCTAACGAACTGATTACAAAGTTGGTCAATAAACTAAAACAGGCAACTCCAACTTGTACAACAGTAACTTTCATCCAAATCTCCGAAGAAATACTAAACTCTTCTATTATCTAAAGTATTATAAAGTATCCTACGATAAAAAAGAACGAGGGAAACGTCACAGAAAAAAAATACCTTTTAAAAATGCAAAACAAACTTCTGTGATATATCTGCCAAACAAAAGTTAAATAGAAACATTTCGTACTACACAAAGAAAGTCGACTTTAACTTTGTTCTATAAATTGTTCTAAATATATGTAACTACAGTGCAACCTTGCATTTTTGCCACCCCATTTTGCCTATAACTCGTTCTATCTAGTAAGAATGTTTGCTTGTGTTGGAGCATTTATTTTTTGGTAAAAATGTGTAGTTGTTTTAAATTCTATGTACAATGCACCATAATGTCATTTTCTTTATTCTGATGATAACTATCAACTAAAAAGTAGTTTCGTAGATACATTAAACCATGATGAATAATTTATTAATAATGATTAAATTACGCAGTCCTGCTAATGTTGATTGATATTTTTTCTACTTTTCGTATTATTTAAATACGTAGTTTAAGTTTTAATGTGTTCCTTTAACTGGTTACAGGAACTCATGCATGCATAGTAATATATTACTTTATATCGGCCGGTCACTAAAAAATCTAACTTTACTTCAGTAGTTCAGTCCCAAAATTCTCGGGCTATAGAAAAAAAATGTTTTAATAAAAATCAGTTATCAAACATTTGCAAAACCATCCAGATTGTTGGAAGCATATTTCGAATCTATCGGATAAAAGTCCTAAAAGAAACACCACGATTCGCCAGAATTTAAATTATGACATGGCAAAAATGTTCAAAAAATACCGTGAATTTGCGTGCAAAACCCTGTACCACCGCTAGTATTCCCCAAGCTTCGGTTGAAGTTTGTGTCGGCAACCAGGTGCTGTTCGCAGACGCTGCCGTTAACTTGTTACACAACTTCCACTAGAAATTGATCCGTTTTTTTGTTTTTTTTGTCCTTACTTTGTGCGGAAAGAATTTTTTTCTGAACAGATTTTTGTGTTCGTTTTTAGGGCGTTTCCGCTGTGATTCTGACGTGTTGGAGTTATACATTGACTAATGTAGTACGTCCAGGATGGATAATGCGTTTTTCCTTACGCCACAATTTGGTGATACGTAGGTCACACAAGTCCGAAGCGGACTAGCTACATCGTGTGTGCGAGATATAAAAAACAATTCAAAAAACTCGACTTCGCTTTTTAAGCAGTAAGGTTTTTTTTATTTATATCTTTTTAGATATATTTTTTTTCGAATTAAGTACATTTAAACATATAAGTGCTATATATTTTTGAAATCACTTCTTAAAACTCTTTATTTTGAACCCCACACCATGGGCTTGGAAGAAAAATAAAATTGGACCCCCACAATATGGCGCTCAAAAGCCGCCATTTTTCTATTTTACAATTTTAATGTAGCCAGTGACACTCGCAAAGTTAAGACGAATCGATGGACGTACGAATCATCAAAATCGGCTAACGTTTTTGGTCTCTGGAACGCCATATAGGAACAAACATATATACATAGACTGATAAACACATTAACCTCCTTCGGCAGTCGGGTAAAAATGCGTGTTGCTATGTTTAGCGAGTATAAGTAAATATTCGAACGGCCGTAGCTTAACTGTGTTATTTTAATCTATCGAATTTTAGGTGACTGAAAATAATTAAATATTAATTATATCGTGACCCGTGAGAAATTTTAAATCGTTCAGTGTCGAAAGAATTTTTCCGATGTTGAAAATTATTTTATTTGCATAAAATGCAAGCATTGATAACTTACAAATTAATATACAATAAGCAATAACATTGATACAAAATGACTAATTTAGAAATCAAAACACTATCTAAAACACAAATACTTCATAACTTAACTATCGCCGAGCAAGACGTTCACAACAATATGCAAACACTTATAAACTGCACGGATCTTGCTTACTTAATGCTGTGACTGCTAAACTTGCATACACCATGGAGGAAGTTTTGGGCAAACGAAGCTGAAACACTTGGGCATTGTAGCGAAGGTAACAGTGAGGCAACTTTAGATAAATATACAGAAGTTAAATAGAATATTGCAGTATTATGAACTAGCTGAGCCTGTGGAAGTCTTGTATTTATATTTATACTAGCTGCCGCCACCGTGGAAAGTGTTTTCTTATTCCAAGGGAACATTATACCGGTATAAAAAGTAAAAGTAGCCTCAGCTATTCCAGGCTACAATCCATATCTGTGCCAAATTTCATCCAGATCCGTTCTAGCGTGTTTGTGTAACAAACATATATCCATTCAAACGTTCGCATTCATAACATAAGTAAAACTAGCTTCTGCCAGTAGCTTCATTAAGGTCAAAGTCCAAAATTATCCCAATAGAACGTAATCCCGATATAAAAGTCCTATCCTTCTCCAAGTATTTTTTTTTGTCTATAGGTTTGCGCTTGGCCACTATCTCACCTGATTGTAAGCGATGATTTGGTCGACGGTGAAACACGCTTGCCTAGAAATAACATATTCACACTTGACTTAAAGACCCTTCAAAGATTGAAGCTATCGGGAAACACAGACTCCGGCAGGGAATGCCTCTCCTGAGCTATACGCATAATAAAAGAGTTCCCAAAACGTTTTATACGTAGGAGTGGGATGTCCACCATGTAACGATGGCGCATTGCGTTACGTTCGGTAGTCCGATAATGAAACGGGCTAGTTGGAATTAGATCGTGCAATTCCATCGCACACTCCCTGAAAAGTAACCGATAAAAATCAACAAGCTGGCAACTCAGTGACGATGTTCAAAGCTCTGGAGCTTTGACTTGACCAGTGTCTCATTGCCGATGAGTCTCTTGGCCCGCTTTTCTATCGACTCTATTACATCAAGCTGGTATTTGTCAGATTTGTCCCAGACATGAGAACAGTACTCCATGCATGATCAAACTAGCGCTTGATACAAGTTGAGCAGCTGTTCCGGCGTGAAGTATCTTCTCACCTTTGCAAGGATCCCCAACTTTTTGACAGCTAGCTGAGCCTTTGCCTCAATGCATGGACTAAAACTGAGAGTCAATGTCAACGTAAAGTCTAGAAGCTCAAGCTGGTCCGATATTGGCACGGTCACATCTCAATCTATTTCGACAAAAAAGTTCACCAAATTTGGTTCAGCGGATTTGGCATAAAACCGTAACAAACACACAGATGGGTTCCATTGTTTGACAGTCATTATTTCTGCTAGAATGACAATTTGTCTATGCATACTCAAAATACAGTGTTGTAATTTACTCTATCGTTTGTAATTATCGTGCCTACCTAATTTATTTTTTAATGGAAGAGTCGAACAAGATGAATTTTTCATCACTCTGTTCTATTCCGTGATCAAAAAAATGAATTTATAACAGCCTAAAAAAATTGCCGGATGAAAAGAAACAAAACAAACAATTTACTTTAAAAACTAAACCGCTTAACAATTCACACTTAGCGTTTGCTCAGATAGCATTTGCCGAATTTCCAAATATTGCCAACAGTGCCCAAGGGCCGGACTTTTATCAACTTTTTCATTAAACTGTTAACAAAAACGGAACAAATTCTTATTATATTTCACGTCAAAAAGATAACTTCAGATGGGTATTTTGAGTAAAGTTATTGGGCTTGCTTGACTCTGAATCTAAGTACCGAACAGTATTATGTAAACTTGTGATGGATCAGGGTGTCTTGTGTATGTGAGTTTAAATGTTTGTGTAGTTAGTAAACATATGATTGGGACAGATTTTGATAAGGTACACAAGAAATAATTGATTGTCTGATGCTTAATCTAAAGGTTTACTAACTATACTTTCAACGAATCAGTCTGTCTGGTTGAAAATTACGTCCAAGTACTTATAAGTTATGGAAAGCTTTCTATCTCGTCGTTTATAAAAATGAGACAGTGGGTTTCTATCACCCCCAAAAGTCTTTTCAATCGCAAAGAAATACGTCCCAACACAGTTTAAGAACTCTGCCAAGATAACTCCAATTTGTGCCTACCTCTCGCAACCCTAACAGTCATATATATGTCAGAGGGTGACAATTACTATGTTGTCCTCTAGTTAACTTGTGCGGACGCCCGGAGCCGTTACCTGGGACTGGTCAATCATGGACGCGAGTAGGTGTATGATCAGTTTTTACGGGGCGTCGCTGAGTGTCGCATTGTATGACTACTTTTGTTACCTTGGGTTCTACCTGTAAAAATAATTGTATGTGTAAATTAATAAATAAATAAATAAATAAATAAATAAATAAATATACCACCCCGATCGGCTATCTAAATTAGTTTTTTTTAAGAAAGCGTAAAACAACTCAAACACTTCTTTCACTTTATCACGACAGGGTCTTAATTAAAAAGTTGAAAGCAATCAAAACGATATTTTAAGAAGATGGGTTCTGTTAGCGTCGTCATCAAGTCGTATCGAGTTATTAAAGTCACTCCGGAATAGGACAGAGATAATAAAATTTCGATGAAATCCAGTGGACACTTTAGGAACGTCTGTTATACCGTCCTAAAGCTAAAGTGCTGCTATCTGATAAAATCATATTTTGAACTATAGACGAAAACAAAAAACGGCGTAATAATAAAATCCAGTACTGCTTAACAACTATTAATCATTTGCGAGAGTTTGGGGTGTCAAAAAGTTAATATCATTGCGTACTTTCGAATAGGAATTGCAAGATAGAATCAATCACTTGATCTTATCAAAACTGGGTTTGTGAACATAGCAATTAGGGGGGTTTGTATTTTTGTATCCAGCATCGGCAATGATAAACTGGTCGAGTGAAGGTTTCAGAGCCTTGAACATCGGCGCCAAGTTGCCAGTTTGTCGGTTTTTTATCGGTTACATTTCGGGGAGTGTGCGTTGGAATTGCATGAACTAATTCCTCCTAGCCCTTTCCATCATCGGACTACAAGAGGTACGGCGATGCGTCATCGGTACATGGTGGACGTGTCCCACCCATACGCATTAAACGTTTTGGGAATACATTAATTATGCGTACAGCTAAGGAGTGGAATTCCCTGCCGGAGTCTGTATTTCCTGATAGCTACAACCTGGGAGTCTTTAAGTCAAAAGTGAATAGGTTTCTTCTAGGTAAGCGTGCTCCATCAAGCGAGCCTATCAATTTTTATTTTTTTTATTTCTTATTATTATTGTAGAAAAATACTGCTTAGGCAGATCTATAGAGATGTTTTTGCTCATTACGATGGCATCAAAAAACTAAAATTGCCCAATTGTCAGATTTTCAGATAGGTACTTTAGGTACAGAACTGCAGTGTTACTCTTTAAATACACATTAATTTTGTTCATTCTAAGAGGGATTCGGTGGTTGATTCTGAATGAGAGTTTATCCAAGATTGTGAGAACCAGTCTCCGAGTCCCAAGTGAGTTCGGATTAATATTGCACTTCAATGCGAATTATTTTCAAATTTAATAAATTTCTAGATGCTATCGAGTTTTGCCCCGGTATCTGATGGACGTCTTTAGGAATTAACTTTGGTACATGTCTTTTTGGATTAAGTGCTGCTGGGAGTTAAGTTTATATTCCAAGAATTTATAGAGGCGCCATTTAAGTGTTTTTTTAGTGGAATGGCCTGCCACTTTGATCTATTAGTTTCATATACGAACTTATCATTTTGTAGATCTTTGATAATATTTATTATCATCAGAAGCCAGATCTGACACCAGTCTTGCCAATGTACATATTGCTCAGTTGCTGGGTTGTGAAGATCATCATCATCAGCCTTTTAATGTTCCCACTGCTGGGACACAGGCTTCCGCCCTATGAGAGGGAATGGGCCTTAATCCACCACGCAGGCCCGGTGCGGATTGGTGGATGTCTTCGAATTTTTGGTGCTATGACATCCTACAAACGGTGAAGAAAATATCGTGAGAGTGAACATATTTCATCTATGTATATATTTATATCATCACCACTGCTCTCAAAACGGTGATGCAATAAGTAGGCAGTAGCAATAAGTAAGTAAGCAGTGGTGATGAAATAATTTACACTAAGTAAAGCGCCTACCTAGGTTCGACACGTAAGTCGCGGCCGTTACCACTGGGCCACCACTGCTCGTGGAGATCATTAAGCAGTCAATCCATATAAAACACAGACACTTAGCTGCATCTAATTAGACTAAAAGGGCCCCTTATATAATTGGGATTAGGCTAGGCAGATATTGACGTAACATTTTGTGAGAAGGCCTTGTTTATAATTTTAAAAATCTCATAGAACTCTTTCATACTTTCACTCACTTCAAATCACTTTATTTTTTTGAAAAAAAAAACTAATCAGTAACATTACAACATTATACTAAACATATTTAGTAGGGTACGTACAGGTTAAGTTCCAAACAGCGTATTTTTCGTCGCTTGGCAAAGTCACAAGGGCAATAGTTGAAGTGCACTTATTGCAACCGTAAAGCAGGTTTTAACGTTGCAAGTTCAGCAATACGTTTCTTCAGACAGACTTATAGGGGAGTAGGGGTTTAGGACCCGACTTTATTTGGCCCGTGGTTTATAAGCTGTTTAGTAATTTTACATATTTCTGTTAAAACAAGTCTGCCGTTGTGGGGGTATGCTTCTCCCCGAACCGCATTCTCGCCGAGTTCCACAACTCCTTTGCGGAGTTGAAAATCGTCGTCGTCGGGTACCGCTCCATCCCTGTGCTCGTCTTCGGAGACTTCAATACCAAAAATGTGGCTTGGGGTTCCCAGTATACGGACACACGGGGCAGGATGGCTGAGGACTGGGCTCAGGAGACAGGCTTGGTCTTCCTCAACCGGGGTTCTGTCCCCACGTGTGTGCGGATGCAGGGCGAATCAGTGGTGGATATTTCGTTCGCCAGAACCACTCTGTCACCGCGTGTCGTCAACTGGCGCGTCATGGAGGAGGTGTAGACCTATTCCGATCACCGGTTTATCCGGTTTGACGTCTCCACCCAGATCACATGCGCGTCGGTCCGACAGACCCCGAGTGGTCCGCGGTGGGCGCTGAAACAGCTAGACCGGGAGCTCCTCCTGGAAGCCTCGATCGTGCAGGGCTGGGTGTCATCACCGGATAGGCCTGCTGACATCAACGACGAGGCCGAGTGGTTCCGGGAGGCCATGTCGGAGATATGTGACGTGGCAATTCCCCGGCTCCAGCCAGGACGCGCCCGGCGCTAGGTGTACTGGTGGTCGCCGGTACACCAGGCACCGCAGGCTCCGTAAACATCCTCCGGATACGGAAGCCATTGAGGTGGAGCTGTACGAGAGGTACAGAGTGGCGAGGACTGCCCTCCAAGAGGAGATCAAGTGGGCCAATGGCTTGGCTCGCGAGGAGTTGCTGGGGACTCTGAACATGGATCCATGGGAGCGCCTCTACAAAATTGTGCGGGATAAACTCCGCCCATGGGCGCCCCCGCTGACGCAGAGTCTCCGGCCGCAGCTCGTGGAGGGCGTGGTGAGCACTCTGTTCCCTTCGCAGGGGGTACATACTCCCCCGCCCATGGCTCCACTTCTTGCGGTGCCCGATGCGGACCACACCACCAACGACGACGACGATGCTCCGGAGGTGACCGAAGTAGAACTGAGAGTGGTGGTACGTAGGCTGAATGCCAAAAATACCACCCTAGGACCCGACGGCTTACCTGGGAAATCGTGGGTCCTGGCCTTGGAGGCTATCGGGCCTCGACTAAGGGGACTCCTTAGCGCATGCTTGGA
The DNA here is from genome assembly GCA_964057195.1 of Orthosia cruda. Classification (NCBI taxonomy): domain Eukaryota; kingdom Metazoa; phylum Arthropoda; class Insecta; order Lepidoptera; family Noctuidae; genus Orthosia; species Orthosia cruda. The sequence goes on from OZ059830.1 coordinate 42,090,018, forward strand.
GAGGGGCCAGTTCCCGCTTCGTTGGAAGACGGGGAAACTGGTCCTCATTAAGAAGCCGGGGCGCCCTGCGGACACTTCCTCCGCTTGCCGGCCCATCGTGCTGCTCGATGAGGTGGGCAACCTCTTGGAAAGAGTAATTGCAGACCGCCTCGTCGGGCAGCTGGTGCGGGTGGGGCCAGATCTGGCAGAGAGCAAGTTTGGTTTCTGCAGGGGGCGCTCTACGGTGGACGCCATCATGCGCTCTACGCGGGGGTCGTGCAGTCCATGGCCCTTTACGGGGCACCAGTATGGGCGCGTTCCCTGAGGCGGCGACCAGCCCGCCGGTTGAACGCGTCCCAAAGGGTTATGGCCATCGGGCTGGTCCGGGGATACCGCACGGTCTCCGGTGAGGCAGAGTCTCCGGCCGCAGCTCGTGGAGGGCGTGGTGAGCACTCTGTTCCCTTCGCAGGGGGTACATACTCCCCCGCCCATGGCTCCACTTCTTGCGGTGCCCGATGCGGACCACACCACCAACGACGACGACGATGCTCCGGAGGTGACCGAAGTAGAACTGAGAGTGGTGGTACGTAGGCTGAATGCCAAAAATACCACCCTAGGACCCGACGGCTTACCTGGGAAATCGTGGGTCCTGGCCTTGGAGGCTATCGGGCCTCGACTAAGGGGACTCCTTAGCGCATGCTTGGAGAGGGGCCAGTTCCCGCTTCGTTGGAAGACGGGGAAACTGGTCCTCATTAAGAAGCTGGGGCGCCCTGCGGACACTTCCTCCGCTTGCCGGCCCATCGTGCTGCTCGATGAGGTGGGCAACCTCTTGGAAAGAGTAATTGCAGACCGCCTCGTCGGGCAGCTGGTGCGGGTGGGGCCAGATCTGGCAGAGAGCAAGTTTGGTTTCTGCAGGGGGCGCTCTACGGTGGACGCCATCATGCGCTCTACGCGGGGGTCGTGCAGTCCATGGCCCTTTACGGGGCACCAGTATGGGCGCGTTCCCTGAGGCGGCGACCAGCCCGCCGGTTGAACGCGTCCCAAAAGGTTATGGCCATCGGGCTGGTCCGGGGATACCGCACGGTCTCCGGTGAGGCAGCGAGCCTCCTTGCTGGAATGCCGCCATGGGATCTGGAGGCAAAAGTCCTCGCGCAAATATGGGAATGGCGCGTGTTATAGTGTGTGTCGGTAGTGCATATGTGTAAGTGTGTGTGTACGTAGGCGTCGCTCCGGCCGCGTAGCATGTAAGCTAGTTTTTCAGCAGACTCTCCTACCTTGTTCATTCGACAACATGTACTAAAAGTTATTATATTTTTATTATCTGAAAAGTTGTTTCTTTAAGAAAGCTCGCCGATTGCCCAATAACCATAATTGGCGCAGTCGACAGGATAAAGTTGAAGAAAAACCGCGTTTTTCAAAAATCAAAAAAAAAGACTTTTCTCAACATTTGAAACCGTGTTCCTACTGTGGTTTTCGGCGAGAAGAACGGAAGTGGCTTCAATCATGAAGTTGTGGACCTGGGCCTTCATCACATCGTAAGTCCAGATTCTTTTGATTTTTGGTGGATTTAATATACCTTTTATTATATTTTTTTAGAGAACTTCAGAAAAAGTAATAATTTTTGTTTTGTTTATTTTTGTATTGAATAGGAGAGATCTCAATTTTTTATTTTTTGATTGAATTTTATTTTTTATACTGTGTATTTGTGCTAAAAAAATTTGGGGACCAAAGGGATGAAAATTCGCTGAACCGTGATTTAGTTAATATGAAGCAAGAAAACGAATCTGCTCAAGAATATTACAACCGTTGCATGAACATCTTGAACACTATTATTAATTACGTAAACCTTCACGAAACAGTTGATGCTGTAAAGGATTGCAAAAGGAACTTTTTCCAAGCTCAAACCCTTAAAACTTTTCTAGCAGGGCTTAAGGAACCTTTTGGCACGACTATAAGAGCCATGCGCCCTGTAGATTTACCCACAGCTCTTAATTACATTAAAGATGAAGAAAATATTAGGTATGTACAGAAAAGTAACAATTTTTCCATGGTAAATAACAACAAGCCTTTCCAGAATAATAATAATAATTCTAGAAATTTGCCTTTTCCAAATTTAAACAAACCCTTACAACCTCATCAAAATTTCAAGTTCAATAATCCACAACCTTTCAAACCGTTTACACCTTATTTTAACAGGAATAATAGTAATAGTTTTGTCGCATCGAAACCTTATTTTAATAAGCCAAACTTTAACAATAATACCTGGAATAGACCACAACCCATACCAAGCGTTGCAGCAAAACTTTAATAAATCTAATACTAACAATAAACCGGATACCCAATCTAAACCTGTACCCATGAGTGGAATATCCTATAATTCCGCAAATATTCCATTAAGACCATCAGTACCTAACTATCACAGTACACAGTATCCGGAGGCAACAATGTGCAATCAATTCGAAGAATTACACATGCTCGAGACTAATCCAAACAACTCCCACGCCGAGCACAGTTGCGACGTACCTTGTATTGATAAGGATGATCCGTATGCAAATTATTCCTATGGGAATAATAATGAATATAATGAACTTGATAATGACAATTCACAATATTGGCCTAAACATGATGATCCAAATTTTCACCAGGGTTCGAGTGCCAACCCCGAAACTTGATGGAAATAAATATTCATACAAAAAGACAATTGCCGTTTATCGAAATTAATGAGCCACCCCTTAAGTTATTAATCGATACTGGTGCCAATCAGTCATTCTTCTTATTTCTTTCTTTCTATATTTATAAATTTCATAATGTTTTTGATGGTTTAATTGGCTATAGAATGCTGGAAAAATTGGAAGCAAACGTTGACCTGCACAATAAAAAGTTAATTACGCCGAACGCGGAAATACCTATAAAAGTTCTAAATTCCGGAATTAATAATCTTTTTGAAGCTCTAGTTAGGTCAAATTCGACGATATGTGTAAAGGTACCCGTTAATATTCAGCGTGATGATATATTCATACCCGAGACTTATATAAACAATTGTTATATTCCCGCGACGATAACACAGTCGGAGTCAGGTTACGCATACCTCGAGATAGTGAATCCTACTAAGAATGATATCATCGTAAGCTTAGTTTCGCCACTTAAGGCGCAGACACTTCACAATAATTATGATATATTTAATTTTGAATCTATCAATAAAAATGAACAAGACATTGATTCTTCGGTTCGCACTGGTCATTTAAATTTGGAAGAAAAGTTTAATTTACTAAAACTATGCCGCAGTTACAATGACATATTTTACACCGAAAATAGTCCTTTAACTTTCACTAACCAGATTAAACATCAGATAAATACTAAAGATGATATTCCTATTTTTACACGATCCTACAGGTATCCTCATGTTCACAAACAGGAAGTAGAAAAACAAATAACTGAAATGTTACGTCAAAAAATTATAAGACCTTCAAATAGCCCTTGGTCTTCACCTATTTGGATAGTACCGAAAAAACAAGACGCCTCTGGCAAAACAAAATGGCGTTTGGTGATTGATTTTAGAAAACTCAATGAGAAAACTGTGAGTGATAGATATCCAATTCCAAATATCAGCGATATTTTAGATAAATTAGGCAAAAGTCAGTATTTCACTGTTTTAGATCTAAAATCAGGCTTTCATCAGATTGAATTACAGCCCAAGGACATCCCAAAAACCGCCTTTAGTATTGATGATGGTTATCGCGGTCATTACGAATTTTTACGCATGCCTTTTGGCTTAAAAAACGTCCCATCGACTTTTCAACGGGTCATGGATAATGTTTTGCGTGGGCTCAAAAATGTGACAGTTCATATGGATGACATAATAGTATACAGTTCATCATTACAAGAACATATCCTTAATTTAGAAGCCGTTTTCCAACGTCTAAGAGAATCTAATTTTAAAATACAGCTTGACAAAACTGAGTTTTTAAAAAGGGAAACTCCCTTCCTAGGTCATATTGTAACAGCCGACGGCGTAAAACCGGATCCAAATAAAATTAAAGTCATTCAACAATTTCCTATACCACAAACTACCAAGGAAATTAAGTCCTTCCTTGGGTTAGTTGGTTACTATCGGAAGTTTATACCGAATTTTGCCCATCTTGTTAAACCACTAACATCTTGTTTAAAAAAAGGAGCTAAAATTCAACTTACCCCTGAATACGTTAATTGTTTTAAACATTGTCAAAATTTAGTCATTAATGATCCTATTCTTCAATACCCTAACTTTGAAAAAGATTTTAATTTGCGTACAGACGCGTCAAACGTTGCCCTAGGCGCCATACTATCACAAGGGCCTATAGGAGCTGATAAGCCGATTGCATATGCATCGCGGACTCTAAACGATACCGAAACAAAATACAGCACCATAGAAAAAGAGCTGCTGGCTATTGTATGGGCCACCAAATATTTCCGACCGTATCTATATGGAAGGAAGTTTTACATTATTACGGATCACAAGCCTCTACAGTATTTGGTGAATATAAAAGAACCCAATAGTCGTTTAACGAGGTGGAGGTTGCGTTTAGAAGAATTTGAATATAACATCATATACCAAAAAGGAAAAAGTAATACAAATGCCGACGCTCTATCTAGAATAGAAATACACAATAATGAAATTGAATCTACGTCTTACAGTGATGACGATGACTTACCGTTATCAATGTTTGTGAATCAGTCAAAAAAAGGACCTAACACTGAAATCGATGACGATAGCACCATCCATACTGAATTAGAAAACCCTGTCTTAGAAATCCCTATCTCTGATAAAAATGTAAATACCTTTGATAATCAGCTATTTTTAGATTTCGTACATCATTCGCCCACAAATACTAAAACCGTTAATATCTTTCCCGGAAAAAAAAAAGAATATTAGCTCAAATAAATGAAAATGATTTAGAAAAAAGTATTGTTACTTTATTCAAAGAACAGCTAACACCAAATATTAAATATGGTATATATCTACCAGATGTTAAATTTATTCCATTGATTACAAAAACACTTCAAAGGGTATTTCAAAATACCGCTTATAAATTGTTTTTTTGCAAGTCTAAAACCGAAGATGTAACCTGTCCAGATAAACAATACCTCATAATTAAGAACTACCACGAAGGAAAAAGTAATCACCGTGGCATTCAAGAAATTGAACAAAGAATTAAATTACAATATTATTGGCCTAATATAAAACATCAAGTCACAGAATTCGTAAATAATTGTAACATTTGTCAAACTTGTAAATACGAGAGAAATCCAAGTAAACAAAACTTTCAGATAGTTCCTATACCTGAAAAACCTTTTGAGGTATTGCATATTGATACTCTTACCGTAAATCGACAAAAATTCTTAACAATTATAGATGTATTTTCTAAATATGCTCAAGCATATCCTCTAGAGTCAGTAACAGGAATAAATGTGATAAATGCATTGTCTATTTTTATTTCACACCACGGAGTACCAATTAGCATTACCACAGATCAAGGAACCGAATTTAAAAATTTACCCGCACAAGAATTTGCAAGCCTACATAAAATTAAGTTACATTTTATCAGTGTAAACAATCCTCAGTCAAATGGAGCTATTGAAAGATTCCATTCCACTATATTAGAACACATCCGTGTGTTATCTGTTACTCAACCTACCTTATCCACTAACCAGCTAATGCTATATGCTGTTATAGGATATAATAATAGTATTCACTCAGTAATTACACAAAAACCTATTGATGTCAATTGTGATATAAATTTGGAAGCTACTTATCTTCAGAACTATGTAGTTAGGCACAAGGAAATTACCAAACAACTATACAATGAAATAAACAAAAAATTACTCTGTAACCGGACTAAAACTATACAGAATACTAATCAAGACCGCGAAGAACCCATTTCTTACGAAGAGGGAAAGGCGTTATATATAAAAAACCCGCTAGCCGTTAGGCATAAGACAAAACCTCGTTACTTAGGTCGTAGAGTGAAGAAGAATTTAGGTTTAAAGGTCACAGACGATAAGAACATTGTCCACCACAAACGTATCGTGAAGAAGCCTCTAAGATATCAAAATGTCTTGTTGCAGGATTCCGATAATAATCCGGGCTGAACAAGTCGTGACTACGAAGTTAGTGGACAACCCTGGGATACTCCCCTTTAAGTTAGGTAGTGCTAAGTTTATTAAAACTGAACATACGTTCATACATTATTACGAGTTAGATAGGATTAAAGATAGTATTAGAAGTATAGAAAGCTATTTAGATACTTATATAGAGTACATAAAGTCAGCCGACCCAATTTATTTTGGCGATACTTCATTAGTTATTAATCAGATCCTTATTAGCATGTTAGAAACAATTTATGATAAGTTCAACACTATGTATAAACACCCGAGAAATAAACGTGGGCTTATCAATGGTTTGGGTTCCATCATAAAAGGTATCACCGGTAATCTCGATCACGAAGACGCATTATTTTATAGTAAAGCCATAAACATTTTGCAAAATAATCAGAATAGTTTGAAAGATAAATATAATGCTCGCATTACCTTGAATAAACAAATTTTGCAAACTTTCAATATGACCTTGTCTACTATTGTATCAAATGAGTTCAAAATACATATTAAACTAAATGAAATCATGTCTAATGTTAATATGACTAATTTTAGGATAAGAGATTTTATTAAAATAAACAGTTTGTTTAATTTGTTAAAAATCAATTTACAAAATATTTTGAATTGTATTACAACATTAGAAAATGCCTTGAGTTTTTCCAAATTATCAGTAACTCATCACAGTGTAATCAGTTCACAAAATATTAATTTCATGTTTAATATTCTAAGAAACCAATATGAACCTTCTGAGTTGCTTGTACATGAGAACACTGAGATAAGAGACTATTATGATATTATTGAGTGTGGTTCCTACTATGTAGATAATGTAATTGTATTTATTCTGAAGTTCCCTATTTTGCATTTAGATACTTTCACTTATTATCATCTATTTTCTACTCCAACATTTAATAATACAATATTAATTCCACCTAAACCATATCTGGCAATGAATAGTAATATTTATCACTATATGGATGGAGAATGTAAAAGGTTCCAGGAAATATATTATTGCCCAGAAGCCGACCTAATAGCCACTTCGAAACCAAACGATTGCATTTACCAACTGATATTGAAACAAGAAATATGCAGCAGCTGCAGCTTGGTACGATTTAAAACTGGAACAGAGATAATTCAAAAGCTGGACGATTTTCATTATATTCTGTCATTTATAAAAGAAACAAGGATCGAGTATAAGTGCGATCAGGAAGAGTACCAATCTTTACTCGGCACTTACTTATTTGAGGTGCCTGAGGGATGCACTGTTTCTACAAAGTTAAACCACATAAAGAATTACAAAAATCTGATAAAAGGTACACCTATAAAACTTTTGTCTTTTCCGGTATTTAAAATCAATATTGAAAACAAAGAAAAGCCGTTGTTATTGGAAAATGTCCCACTAGAACAAATCAATAAATTACAGAATTTAATTGAAAAGGAGAATATTCTAAACCTGGATGCCCTGCAAGATAAAAGTTATCACTATTGTACCGTACCTATATATACGGTACTGTGTATTATTGGATTGGTTGCTGGAATATTATATTCAATAAAAAGACATAAGAGGAACCAGGAAACGTCAGTAGTCCAAGCAACAGACGGAGGCCGCACTCAACCCTTCTTCTTGGGAGAAGAAAGGGCTTCGAACTAGTGCGGGGGGTGTTATAGTGTGTGTCGGTAGTGCATATGTGTAAGTGTGTGTGTACGTAGGCGTCGCTCCGGCCGCGTAGCATGTAAGCTAGTTTTTCAGCAGACTCTCCTACCTTGTTCATTCGACAACATGTACTAAAAGTTATTATATTTTTATTATCTGAAAAGTTGTTTCTTTAAGAAAGCTCGCCGATTGCCCAATAACCATAATTCGCGTGGAGGCGAAATGCCGGGGCGAAACTCCGCTGCCGCGACAAATCACGGCTCGGCGGACAGAGCTCCGGCAGGATCTCATGGCGACATGGAGAGGGCGACTGTCGCACCCCAGCGCTGGGCACGCCACAATTGTGGCGATAAGTTCCCTCTTTGAGGAGTGGCTTGAGAGGCGTCACGGCGTCCTCATCTTCCGCCTGACGCAGGTGCTTACCGGACATGGCTGCTTCGGGAGGTTCCTGTTCAGGATAAGGCGGGAGGAAACGCCCGGGTGTCACCATTGTGAGGATTGCCCGGAGGACACGGTAGAACATACGGTGGAGGTCTGCCTCACTTGGGCGGAGCAACGCCGTGTCCTCGTGAAGACGATCGGCGGTGGCCACCTCTCGCGTCTGGCCCTGTTTCAGGCTATGGTACGGAGCGAGAGGGCATGGGAAGCTGTCACCTCCTTCTGCGAAGCAGTAATGCTAGCAAAGGAGGAGGCAGAACGCGTGAGGGAGACGCAACGGAGACGCCCTCACGCCCGTAGCTACCGCAGGAGACGCCCTGGGCGTCGGGAGTCGCAAGCTGATTCCCGGCCACCGTAAGCACGGGCTTGCGGACGGCGAGTAATGGGTAGCTCGCTGTCCGATAAGGACCAGGCCCGAGTCGACGGCGCGTAGTTCCACGCGCGCCTCAAAAAGATGTCAGCAATAAATGACGGGGTCCGCTAGGGCCGATGCCTGTCTGGGTCGCGGATAAATTTGAAAGAGAGTTACCGCGGCCCTGGCTCAAGCAACTGAAGGAACACGGGTAGGTTTTAGTCAGTAAAAGTCTGACATGCCCTCCCGCTTCACCCAAAGTGGGAGAAGTCATTGGATATCCAAAACAAAAAAAAAAAATGTTAGTACTCACTTCATGCGTTTTCATAATAATAGGTACTTTAAGATTTACACTAAACTGTTCACAATCTGCTGAATGTGGTTCAATGTCAAACATTAATATTCTCCTTCTTAGTCTAATATTTTTCAATATCGTCTTGCATCGTTCGGACGCCTTGATAAACTAATGTACGAAAAGGCAATGCGTGCTAGACTACCCTCGTCGACACTGCGTTGTCGACTGAAACGCCCACGCAACACTCAGACCTTACACGCAGAGTTTCGCGCGCATATAATGCACTAATTGAATACAGCTTATCCACCACTTTTCACCCAAAAAAGTTTTTTTAGGTAGGCTTAACTTACGAACACAAAACATTTTGCTTAAATTAATGTAGCTTTAATGCTAACGACACGTCAAAATCGTTTCAGGTAAAAATGTATGATCGACCAACTTGTTATTAAACATTGACGACAAAATACGCTTAACGTCAAAGTGATTGTAATTAGCAGAAAGGCACAGTATTTTATCGGACAATAAACAAAAAAATATACACAAATAAATTGCATTATTTCCAAAATTAGTTAAATTGGCCAACTAGTAAAAAGATTTGTTGATTAAAAAAAATACAAACAATGATTAGGTAAATAGTTTTAACATCAAATCTTTATTAAGGCAAAAAAGCAAAGTGAATTAGGGCCAACAGTCTAACGTTAAGTACGCTTTAAGAAATAAATTACGAAAATGGTTGGATTTTAAACAAAATTCTATACGAAAATGACTGAAATCACCGTTGTATTAACGACCACAAAAGTGCTCGGATTTAACCGGAACCTAGACCATTCGAAAGAGAAAAATCTGCCGATTCCAACGATATAAACAACTCAATTTTGACCAAAATGGTCGTTCATACAATATGCCTTTCCAGCGTCGTATCGTTTTATACGCACGTAGAGGGATCATTTAACCTTAAACACCAAATTTCAAGATATAGATCAAAATATGTAACGTTCAAATACAACTTGCGGTATTTAAACATGGCTTAAATATAGCTGAACGATATTGGAATCCGATAGTAAAACAACATTTTAATAAATCATAACATGCAGAAAGTAATGAAATTCGAAAAATAGACTTACTATAGATTAGAAGCGCATTTTTTTTATTTTATTCTAATAAAATCACGCTAAGTGCTCACACTGCCATGACACTTGGAGAGGCAACTGGCGGGGTTGTGGGGATGAAGTATGTAGCGTTTTTAGATAGATTTCACTATTAGTCAGTCGTATGTGGTGGGGAATCATTTCACCTCGAGGGATCGTATTACATGCATCTCCCCTAGTTACTTAGACTGTTTGATAGTCTTAAGATCGATCTAAGCAGAACTGTAAAATAAAACTTTAAGATAAAATATATAAAAATTGATAATGTGCTAAATACCTACAAAACTGCCAGTGGGGGTGATGACAGTCGACACAGCCTTACAGTAGAATTGCAGCACTTTATTTTGCTTCATATCCATAGACACGAGATCCTTCATAGCGCGGCTGATGCCGTAGCTCCAAGAAACTGCAGCGCACTGGTGAAGAACGTAGTCATTAAATGAATCAATCGCTTTGCGTTGCCTTTTCCTTGGAATTGTGATAAAAATGTTATTTAAGCTATAATAATTGATTGTGCTTAATAAGTTCTACTTTCTCCGTCTTCTTCTATATCAATAAAATATTCTGGAGAGATTCTTAAAGTCTGGAGAAAAAGTTTAATATCACCTCAGCCATACCAATCAATAGAATTGCCCATGAGGCCGTGTTCCGTTCTAGAATTTGAAACAAGTATCATAAATACATCGGGATACAGAGACTGAAACCAGTGAAACATGTGCACGCGGTAACTTGGAACAAAGTAACTATAACGTCAATTTAGGGGCGACAGTGACCTCAGTGACCGCCAATATGGCTTCCGCCAAAATCGATCAACTAGGGATTTCTATCGTATGCCATTCACATTTGGAGTGAGGCCATCGAGAGGCACGTGGCAGCGCTTGCCGTCTCCCTCGACATCTCGAAGGCATGGGTCTGGCATAAAAGCCTTATTAGAAAGCTTCCTTCATTCAGTCTGCCCAGTGATCTGTGCGATTGGATTTCAGATTTGCTGAGGGACCGGTCCATTTGAATGGTTATTGATGGCCACTCGTCTGACCAACTGGATATTTATGCCGGGGTTCCTCAGGGGTTGGTGCTCTCAACAAAATAATTTTTGCTTCACATAAAGATCTGCTAAAACCCGGCACCTTTGGGTATGCGGACAACAGCACTGTTGCTGAGAGATACGTCTCCGATGCGCGCGCTACTGGGCCTCAGATCTGGTCTCTCCGAGAGGCCATGGTTGGGCGCTTGAATCTGTCCTTCAAGGCAGTCTCCTAATGGGTTGATGCCAATCTGGTCAGTTTCAATGGCTGCTAAGACCCAGGTATGTCTTTTTTTCCGCTAAAAAGGAGCCAGTTCCACCCGGCTCGGTGAAGTGCCAATATCGGACCGACTTGAGCTTCTTGGCTTTACTTTGACATCGACCCTCAATTTTGGTCCATTCATTGAGGCCAAAACTCAGCTGGCTGCCAAAAAGTTGGGGATCCTTGCGAAGGTGAGACGGTACTTCACCCCGGAGCAGTTGCTTAACTTGTATCAAGCGCAAGTTAGATCATGCATGGAGTATTGGTCTCATCTCTATTTTTTGTCGGTTACAGTTCGGGGAGTTTGCGCTGGAATTGCATGAATTGATCTCTCCTAGCCCGTTCCATCATCGGACTACAAGACGTACGGCGATGTGTCATCGATACATGGTGGACATCCCACCCATACACACCAAACGTTTTGGGAATACTTTTATTATGCCCACAGCAAAAGAGTGGAATTCCCTGCCGGAGTCTGTATTTCCCGATAGCGACAACCTGGGAGTCTTGAAGTCAAGGGTGAATAGGTTTCTTCTAAGCAAGCGTGCTTCATCGTCGACCACAACATTGCTTACCATCAGATGAGATAGTAGTCAAGCGCAAGCCAAAAAAAAAAAACAATAAATGAAAATTATAACAAGAAACCTAAACATCATCATCATTTCAACCGAAAGACGTCCACTGCTAAACATATACCTCCTACACAAGTGTATCCACATCATCCGGTTCCATGTACCTAAACACCTCATTTACGAACTATTAAACAGAATAGTTCGACTGGGTTTAGCCAATCTTCGAAAAGCAATTGTGACTTGTATAGAAAATAAAAAAAACACAAAATTATATGATAAGGATAACTCAAAATAACGTGGGAACATCATACGTAGGAAACACTATCTTGCAATGAAAAATCTGTCTCTCATCTCAAATAAGTCTCTCAAAACCGAGGAGCATTATTTACCTTCCAATAACTCTTCCTAAGATGCGGCCACTGGTCAACAATGGCGGTGTTACAACAACTTACCAAAACAGTATATATTATGTTTTTATTGACGTTACTGTCTACTTGACGCAGTTAAAACCCTTATATTTTTGTCTTATTAATTGAAAGTTAATAATAGGTACATTATACCGCAATCAATATTATAATTATACTAGCTGACCCGGCAAACTTTGTTTTGCCATAAAAACACCAAACATTCATCTACTAAATATCCTACCTACCCTACCCTACCCTACCTACCCTACCCTACCTACCCTACCTACCCTACCCTACCTGCCCTACCCTACCTACCCTACCCTACCTACCCTACCCTACCTGCCCTACCCTACCTACCCTACCCTACCTACCCTACCCTACCCTACCTACCCTACCCTACCTACCCTACCCTACCTACCCTACCCTACCTACCCTACCTACCCTACCTACCCTACCTACCCTACCTACCCTACCTACCCTACCTACCCTACCTACCCTACCTACCCTACCTACCCTACCTACCCTACCCTACTTACCCTACCTACCCTACCTACCCTACCTACCTTACCTACCCTACCCTACCTACCCTACCTACCCTACCCTACCTACCCTACCCTACCTACCCTACCCTACCTACCCTTCCCTACCTACCCTACCCTACCTACCCTACCCTATCCTATCTCTCAAGTTGGATCGAACTGCACATGGTGTGCGAATTTTATTATAATCGGTTAAGTGGTTTAGGAGTCCATTGAGGACAAACATTGTGACACGAGATTTATATATATTAAGATGTGTACGGGCACCGAGTAGGAATAGATTATCGTGATACATATATATGGAGGTCCAAAAACAACTTCCGCAAACTTTTGGACCGCCTCTCATAAGCCCGTCACATTCAATTAACCATTCAAAAACTAAAACAGCACGTCACCTTGTTTTTTTTTTAATTAAAGTTATAGGACCCATATACCAGTTCTGTAAATCGTTCAAAAGCGTCATACTTCTATCCAAAATCTTACTTAAAAACAAGATCCAAATTTCCAATACAAGGCATACCGTGGGATCCGCACAATGTACGAAATATGTCGGTAACCAGAACTACACCACAATGCGGATGAAATATTTACAGTTTAATCAATCCATTATCTTGAACCAGAATACAAACAACGCTTGCATTCGTAATGGTGAAATCAACGTGGGATCGAGTGTTCGCCGTGGATTGAGAGGACCTGATACAATAACCCGATGAGCTACACTTCCTAGAATTTGATTAAAATTTAAAACCTGTGTTTTTCGGGTTCAGAGATTTTTTCTAGTTTGAAAGTACCGGTGATGTATTATTTATATTTATGATGCTTAGAACATTGAGAGTTTCAAAACATTGTAAGAATTGATAAAAAAAGCCAGGTAAGTTTTCTATTCTAAACTAAATTGCTGAACTGGCACACAATATTAATGTCTTTATTTTATGTTTTTATATCGGTACTTACCTACATTGTGTGTGACTTTCCATGTGCCAAAAAGATGTCTTCTTCTTTATTTCTTTCTAACTTATTAGAATGATAATAAAAGCTGTTCTTTTTGTGTTTTCCTTCTTTCCTTCCTCCTTCGTTTCCAGTAACTGTTGGAAACAAACTTTCATTACACAATTCCCTTAAATACGTAATACAAAAGAAAGTGTTCTTGGATTTCACCGCTGACGCAGGTATATTCCCTAGATGAAAACTCTCAGGAAATCAATATAACAGTAATATATGTACCTAAGCCTTGCTTACTCAGTTATTTACGGCTTGAGGTTACTTACCAAGTCAGTATTTTTAACCCCCGACGGAAAAAGTGAGGTGTTATAAGTTTGACGTGTGTTGCTGTGTATCTGTGTGTCTGTCTGTGGCATCATAACTCCTAAACGGATGAACCGATTTTGATTTACTTTTCTTTTATTTGAAAGGTGATTTTGTCGATACACAATTCCCTTAAATACGTAATACATAAGAAAGTGTTCTGTGTCTTTCTGGTCGCCTTCGGCGCCCAGCCACAGCCACTACGGCTCTCACGGGTTGACGGTCACGCTTTGTTGCAGCGGGCGGGGGTTGCTCTCCCTTCGTGCCGCCAGTTTTTATATTCACACTAGGGGTAGCAGCCAAAAGACAACCTGAGGTCGGGGTGCCCCGATACAGTTTTGATACAGAGTCGACCTATTTTAACCATGAAGTGTAATAAATAATGTAAATGTAACTACAAGAGGAACGGAATGAATGACACGTCATAGAAGGTCACTAACGCATAAAATGGCGGAAAACGTTCCGTTTCATGATAGTACAAATAATAATTTTTTGTTTTTATTTCAATAATAAAACAATAAATAATTATAAAACAACAATAAATAAAATAATAGGATATGATAATAGGATGAAAAGGATGAAGTTCTTATAAAATAATACCTACGAAACTGCGTCTCCCCAAACACGAGATGATCACAAAATTTCCCAGTTAGGTGATAAGTAGAACACAATGCCGTCAGCAGCTCCTTCAACAGTCACTCCTTGGACGAGTAGAGCCGTCAGCATGACGTACGGGAACAATGCCGTGAAGCACAAGGACACCACCTTGCCTGCTGATTGGACTCCCTATAAAAGAATATTAAGAACCAAAAGGATCTCATACACTTGAAGTTATGAATGAAAAGGGAATTAATGGAAATGATACGACTGACAGAGAAGATTGGAATAAAAAACATTTTCGCCGACCTCATGTAATATAGGACAAGAACGGGTAGAAGAAGATTTTTAAGTTTCAATAAACCTGGTGTAAGAATTATAATTCAGCCACAAAAGGGATAAACAAAAGTCGAGAGACGAAAATATTAAGAGAGATTTTTACATACAATTTTGTAAACGTCATCGTTAATTCATACACAATGTTTACATACAAACGAGATGGTAGTGATGAGTAAGAAAAGTTTAGAATAGAATATATTTTGTAAACGTCATCGTTAATTAATACACAATGTTTACATACAAATGAGATGGTAGTGATGAGTAAGACAAGTTTAGAATAGAATATACCTATAAATATACTTTATTGTACACCAAAAAAGTTACCTAAATTTTACTGATATTTTTAGATTTATTTTTAGAACTAGCTAATCTATGTGAAGCACAACACTCGGCTTATATATAATTGAGGACAAAACTATCGCACAGTTACCCAATTTTAAAATATCGCAGATATCAGAAAATAATGTTTATAATCAAATAATACTGTATGCGATTTTGAAGAACGGTAACTTCTTGTTAAAAACACGAAAAAGGATTGCATAAAATCGGTATATTCAATAGTTTCTAAAGATTTACTCTCAGTTGTTTTGCTCTTAAGTGTAGATTAACACCAGTGCAAATTGTAAAAAAAATATAACACATAAAAATTTTAATTATGGAACACGGCATGACGTGATTATACATAAATCACGATTTATTTCGAGTCTGTTAGATTGTTTGTAGTTTTTATTGTATCCCTTATGCATGTTTTTACTAACACTAAGCGACGCCTAACTGTAATAAAATACACTGTTGGATTTACGAATTCTATGAGAACAATTTTTATTATTATTTAGATAATATCTAATACGACCATTATTATCAACGATACAGGGTGTCTCTTGACATGAAAGGGACAAAATCCAGACTTCAGGCCACTAACTGGCAAATTTCGAAAACGTAATTATGATATAATTAACCAACTCATGTGCAATCTATACTAATATTATAAAGCTGAAGAGTTTGTTTGATTGTTTGTTTGTTTGTTTTGAACGCGCTAATCTCAGAAACTACTGGTTGGAATTGAAAAATTCTTTTTGTGTTGGATAGTCCATTTATTGAGGAAGGTTATAGGCTATATAACATCACGCTACGACCAACAGGAGCAGAGCATAAATGAAAAATGTTGCAAAAACGGGCAAAATTATTCCTTTTTGAGAGCTTCCGTTGCGTGCGCTGCGTAAACGGTTTAATTACACAACAATCATGTATGTAGAGCAGGTAGGGTTGATGGGTAGGTAGGTAGCCAGTTGACGGGAGCGAAGCCGCGTGGGACAGCTAGTATACAAATATTTGTATTGCCTACAAATAGCTATTTCGGATCTGGTTGTCATGTGTATGTGAGTTTAAATGTTTGTTAAGGCACTCACGATACAGGTAGAAATTCCTAGTGTGGCGAATGTTTAAAAATAAAAGTATTCTTGTGCTGCTAAAATTCTTGTAACATTTCTATATCATGGGATTTTGTCATCTCCGTCTAAGCAAGACCCATCATGTGGGAACCAAGACTAGTGCAAATCTGACCGATTTCCATACCGTCAAGTAGAAAGTAGGTCTGATCTGTTGCAACTCCCGTGTTGTTTTCCCTACACAATGTACTCACCATTGTAACAAGCTGATAAACACCGACTGTTAATGAGCAGGTTCTAAATTCAAATTCTAAGTAAGATTAAGATTGTTATAATTTAGAATCTGCAAAAATAAGTTCTAATAAAGAACACAAATAAAGATGAGATCAATAAAGTATAGAGTATAACAAAAATATTAAAATCACATTCTTTTCATTTGCTTACGATACGGCTCATACATTGATATGAAATACTCTGATCATGTACTGTTTAGATGCTTATAAGGCTAAAAAAATGTGCAAGACTTACCATCAGTACAGTAGGGGTTGTCGTAAGATCCCCAGTCCATGAACCTTGCAATAGACACAATGATGTAGAACAGAGTCCAAGCAACGACATCAATATGATAGAAATCACCACTAGATATCCCAAACCGCTGAAAGACGGCGATATCGCACTAAATGCTTATGCGGGTCCAATGCCAGTAAAATGGTCTATGTAGAAGAATGGGATACATAATGGGATAAATAAGGAATGGGCCTGGAAAGAAAAAATAATGATTGTGTAACTGACGATAAAACATCAGTTATATTTACATATAAGTGTCCCTATATTTGAAATATATAATTTTGATAAGACATTCCAAATAGAGATTTCACCACATTTTTATTAGCAAATAGTGTTGCGTGAAAATTATAAATAACGCAAAATCTACCAAGTTAGTTGGTATAAATTATACAGACCCTAGGTAGGATTACAAATATAAAGGAGACGCCATGTCCATAAATAAAATATTTACAAGGCAAAATAATATTTTTGATCAAAATCTTTGGGCAAACTCGTTTGCTAGACGAGAAAGTCCTTATTGACCGACAGGGATTCAATAAATAATATATACTACTCTGAAAGAGCGATATGTTTTTGGTTTGGCTCTTCACTTTTATCATTCTTTATCTCTTCGTTGACATGATGTCGTTCTAAAGAAATATGTATATTATTTATTTATAGCTTACTGCTTTATTTATTTCTTTATATAACTTATATTTACATAGCTTAAATCGTAATCGTCTTTTTGTTATTCTATCGCTGCAATTTATGCTATAAGTCATCATCATCATCATCATATAGTAACAAAAACTAGTTGTGTATCTGTGTGTGCCAAATAAACTAGTTTTCTTTCTTTCTTCTTTTTATTATAAGCCATAGAACGTTTTAGGCAACACTGTTTTTGGTCCTATAAAGGTGTATTCTATTCAAAAGTGGCGCATTTATTTCTCTATTCAGTGTTAAAACGAACCAATAGCAATGTTACCCATGACAACTCAGTCATATACTCGCTATGTAGCAGTGCACGGATCACAAAATAGTGATGTACTGATTAATAAACAACTTTAAGGATCTTTTATAGTACTTTTTCATACCATACGAGAGTTTATGTTTCCTTTAACTCTCATTATTCACTCACCATTTATCCTTCTATTATGAGAGAGTAAAGACTTAACAAAATATATTATTAAATATTTATAAAAGGATTGAAGCAATTTGCATTGAATATAAATTTAATTTTATTATTATATTTGTTTATATAGTGTGAAATGATGTGTAACTGCAATTTGACGGATAAAATATGGTTAGGTTAACCATAAATTTTACGTGCCCCCCTTGGATTATTGAGATTTCACAAAAAAATATTTTTCAATTAAAGGGACTAGGAGTTTTAAGTGCCATTATAGCATTATAGCACGCCGAATAAAAATATCTGAATATGGTTGTAAAAGTGAGTTACAGAAATCTTTTTCAGGACATAATTGTCATATAATAGCAACATTCATCCACTTATACGTGTCGTTTTTGTGTTATTAAAGAAAGATATACCCTGTCATGATACTAACAAATATATTATAGGAACAAAAAAGTCATTACACAACAATTCTAAAAAAGTGTTTGTGTGATGTGCTTATTAGTAAAACTTTAATAGTAATCTCTAAACCAATAAAGTACAGTTACATTACATAGTCATAATCTGGAACTAAGCTACATCACAAAATCATTATATAGTAGATTGTTTGTAACTATTACCGTACTAAGTACTATAGCAACGATCAAAATATCCTCAATACGACAAGGTCGCCTTATAGTTGAGTTTTCATCACTGCTAAAACGAAACGATTATAACAGTTCGTTTGTAACCTTTATTACGCAAATCAGATGAATAAAAGCATTTTTTAACAATTTTATAGGGCAGTATTATTCTGTACTAGTGATATTAGCGCTTGCACATACTATAAAATGGTGTAGTAAACGTTTATATCATTTGTTTATGGGTCTTTTTTGCCCTATAAACTTATAGAACAAAATTGTGTTTTTGAACGCTTTTATACAACACGCTGTCACCGCTAAAACCTTAATAACTCATTTATATGTCTTTTTAGAGAAATAGGCATAGATTATAGGAATGCTTTGCTGGTTGGGTAAGCCGAAAGACGTCTACTGCTGGACATAGACCTCCCCCAAGCGTCACCACATTGACCGATCCCGTACGTCCCGCATCCAGCGGATCACCGCAACATTCACCAGGACATCGGTCCACCTGGTGGGAGGCCTTCCAACGCAACGTCTTCCGGTTCGCGGTCGCCACTCCAGAACCTTTCTGGCCCATCGACCATCCGTTCTGCGAGCAATGTGCCCTGCCCACTGCCACTTAAGTCTGGCAACTCTTCGGGCTATGTACATGTTATTTATATGGCTACCCTGGTTCTCTTGCGGATCTCTACATTTCTGATTCGATCACGAAAGTAAACTCCGAGCATAGCCCTCTCTATTGCCCTTTGGGTGACTGTAAGCTTTCTGATGAGGCCCATTTTAAGCGACCACGTCTCAGAGCCATAGGTCATAACTGGCAACAAACACTGATCATAGACTTTCGTCTTGAGACACATGCTATAAGTAATTGTCTCAATTAGAAAAATAAAATGCATTACGAAAAAGCCCACTATATTTAAAACCTGGTCATATTTATAACTAAAACAGACTAAAGGATGCAAGGGCATTGCCAAACTTTGACAGACATCACGTCGCCAAACGACTTTATTCTGATTATCTATATATATAAAAGAAGAAACTGACCAACTGACTGACTGAGAAAGGATTTTTGGAAATTCCACCCCAAAAGGTGTTAAAAAGGGGTTGAAAGTTTGTATGTAATTTCTACAGTTTGTAAGTTGGACACGTGATATTTCAGATTTAAGCTCTTGGTTGATAAAAATAATTAATGTGTTTATTTGTTTTTGGAAATTCCACCCCTAAGGGGATAGTAAGGGGGTTGAAAGATTGTTTGTAATTTCTACAGTTTGCAAGTTGAACACGTGAAATGATAGATTTAAGGTCTTGGTTGATAATAAGAATTATATATTTATTAGTTTTTGGTAATTCTAGCCCCAAGGGGATAAAATAGGGGTTGAAACTTTATATGAAATTTCTTTGGTTTGGAAGGTAAAACATCTGAAATTATAGGTTTACGCTCTTGATTAATAAAAAAAACAATAAGTTTAATTGATTTCGGAAATGCCACCCATAAGGACCCCCTTATGGGTGGCACAAAAAGGGGGTTGAAGGTTTGTATGTAATTTCTACAGTTTGTTAAATGGACACGTGAAGGTTTAGATTTACGCTCCACGTTGATAAAACAATTAATGTATTTATTGGTTTTTGGAAATTCCACCCTGTGGTGTTCTGATTTACAGATCCACATTTTTAACTCTATTTACAATTCATAACACTATACAAACCATACCTTTTTTATCTTTTGATATTGTATCAAATCATATGACTCACTTTTTGTATTCTTTCATACTGTTTGTACCTTAAAAGCATATTTTTAGTTATCTCTGATTGTTTTAATATTTGAAACTTAAATTATATTGCTAATTCTTGCAATATTTCTCTACAGTGACATTTTCATCTGACATGACATCTGTTTGTCTATTTTATTTTCTTAAACCATAGACCGTAACATAGGTACCATGGACTAGACCTGCTTTAAGCTAGATGTACATTATTATAAGGGTAGCGTAGACTGACCCCTTTGTGAACCGTTTTTATTTGTTCTGGTTTTTATTTCTTAATTGAAATTTGAATTTAAAATGTAGACGATATGACATAGAACGATGAAAAACGAGCGTCAGCTTTTTAGTTTGGAATCGGGACTGAACGCGGAAAGTCGATTGACTTTTGAGTATTATAATACCAAATGTATTTTATATTATGAAAACTCTTAAAACTGTGAATTTCCAATTTGTGTAAGTGGATTACTTTCTGAAGTGCTCAATTTAAATATATATTGTGAAAACCGAAAAGAGAACATTAATTGCTTGAATCTTACCCTCGACGATCATCTCTTTGGCATCAAAGGCCTCACTGTTTGTTGTAATTAGTCATAGCCGGCCTCCACATCCCTTACTGCCTACGTAATTACCCGTATGCCTGACTATCCGTCCTGCTAACCATTCTACTGCCTACCTGCCTGATTGTCTGCCTTCACCATCTACCCGTGGTGCCTGCTCACCTGCCTAACTGCCCGATTGCCTGTTTGTCCGAAGTGGTGCCTGCTCATCTGCCTAGCTCGGGCATTCCACGTCATCCTGCCCGTCCTGCTGCCTGGTTAGCTGCCTACCTGTAGCAACCCTCGTCGAGTGAAGCCGGCCTCTTAGATTTATACATTATATGCATTTTCTAATTTTAATTTTAATAACCTTTTATTCTTATCTTTATTTTTAACGTGGCTTACGTTAAGCTCACCGGAGCTTAACGTAAGCTACAACCCTTAAGGGGATAAAGAAGGGGTTGAAACTTTATATGAAATTTCTTCGGTTTGGACGGTAAAACATCTGAAATTGTAGGTTTACGCTCTTGATTAATTAATAAACAATAAGTTTAATTCATTCCGGAAATGCCACCCAAAGGGCGTTAAAGGTGGATGATGATAAATACTAACAGCTAATATTAAAGGTTGTCTTTAGAAGTTTATCAAAACTTATATTAAAATACTTTTTAGGACTAGGGGGGGGGTTTAAATATTTTTGTAGAGTTTTACTGTGCAAGGCTTCTTTTTATGATGTAGGGGACCAAACGAGATATATTTGTTGGAATGAAAACTGTAATTCCTTGGGCAAAATAATAAAGGTATCATTAGTTTTCCAAATATGGAATGGTATGGAAAATTTTATTTCTTGGTTAAAAAAACTTGATAATTGGCACAAATACTAACCTGAGTCAATAATAAAAGATGTAATTATTAGTTCTGCTCTTCGGATTCAGCACTGTCTTCTTCATCTATACTAATATTATAAAGAGGTAAAGTTTGTGAGTTTGTGAGTTTGTGAGTTTGTGAGTTTGTGAGTTTGTGACGTTGTAAGGGGTAATCTCTGGATCTACTGAACCGATTTTGAAAATTCTTGCACCGGTAGAAAGCTACATTATTCCTGAGTGTCATAGGCTATAAAATATTTTCAAAAAAATAGAGATCCTTATGAAAATTGCAATAATGTAACCCAAGGTAGCAAAATGTTGTCTGTAAAATACATTATTTGGCGTGCGCTGAGAAAACTATTGATGATAGATACAAATTAGTAGGTAGGGTAGGTAGGATAGGCAGGTTAGGCAGAGTAGGCAGAGTAGGCAGAGTAGGCAGGGTAGGCAGAGTAGGCAGGGTAGGTAGGGTAAGCAGAATAGGCAGGGTAAGCAGAGTAGGCAGGGTAGGCATGGTAAGCAGAGTAGGCAGGGTAGGCAGGATAGGCAGGATATGCAAAGGCAGGATAGGCAGGTTAGGCAGGGTAGGCAGAGTAAGCAGATTAGGCAGGGTAGGCAGGGTAGGCAAGATAGGCAGGGTAGGCAGGAAAGGCAGGGTAGGCCGGGTAGGCAGCGTAAGCAGATTAGGCAGGGTAGGCAAGATAGGCAGGGCAGGCAGGAAAGGCAGGAAAGGCAGGGTAGGCAGGCAAGGCTGGGTAGGCAGGGTAGGCAGGGTAGGCAGGATAGGCAGTGTAGGCAGGATAGGCAGGGTAGGCAGGAAAGGCAGGGTAGGCAGGATAGGTAGGGTAGGCTGGGTAGGCAGGGTAAGCAGAGTAGGCGGGGTAGGCAGGGTAGGCAAGATAGGCAGGGTAGGCAGGAAAGGCAGGGTAGGCAGGGTAGGCAGGGTAGGCAGGGTAGGCAGGATAGGCAGGGTAGGCAGGAAAGGCAGGGTAGGCAGGATAGGTAGGGTAGGCAGGATAGGCTGGGTAGGCAGGGTAGGCTGGGTAGGCAGGGTAGGCAGGGTAGGCAGGGTAAGCAGAGTAGGCAGGGTAGGCAGGGTAGGCAGGTTAGGCAGGGTAAGCAGAGTAGGCAGGGTAGGCAGGGTAGGCAAGATAGGCAGGGTAGGCAGGAAAGGCAGGGTAGGCAGGGCAGGCAGGATAGGCAGGGTAGGCAGGGTAGGCAAGATAGGCAGGGTAGGCAGGAAAGGCAGGAAAGACAGGAAAGGCAGGGTAGGCCGGGTAGGCAGCGTAAGCAGATTAGGCAGGGTAGGCAAGATAGGCAGGGCAGGCAGGAAAGGCAGGAAAGGCAGGGTAGGCAGGAAAGGCAGGGTAGGCAGGGTAGGCAGGGTAGGCAGTGTAGGCAGGATAGGCAGGATAGGCAGGGTAGGCAGGAAAGGCAGGGTAGGCAGGATAGGTAGGGTAGGCTGGGTAGGCAGGGTAAGCAGAGTAGGCAGGGTAGGCAGGGTAGGCAAGATAGGCAGGGTAGGCAGGAAAGGCAGGGTAGGCAGGGTAGGCAGGGTAGGCAGGATAGGCAGGGTAGGCAGGAAAGGCAGGGTAGGCAGGATAGGTAGGGTAGGCAGGATAGGCTGGGTAGGCAGGGTAGGCTGGGTAGGTAGGCAATTGACGGGAGCGAAGCCCCGAGGGTCAGCTAGTAGTATTAGATAGTGAGTCGTGTACTCGCTATGGATCTTAATGTAAAGACTTATGACTGAGGTTTTGATCGAATGACCAGTGTGACTGCCTTTTACCCACGAGCCTTTTATTTAGCTAAACTTTATCGGAAACGTCATTATAGTTTCGTAAAACCTAACTTAAATCGTAGATAACTACGATATCACATTTATTATTCATTTAACAATAGCTTATTTTGGTTCACTAACTGCACATAACAACGTCATCCGTATTTAGTTGAATAAGGTTAGGTTAGGTTAAAACGGGCTGTTTTCCGCAAATCCAAGAACAAGCGCGTATTTTGCGTAAAAATTAGTTAGTTTAGTTGAATAAATTACGAAATCATGCGAACGAAGTCGCGGGCGGAGTGCTAGTCTCCTAATAATCCACACACAATCGGACTAGATATTGTGTGAATAACAATTTAAAATGTATGCGTGATCGTGACGTGACTGACATAATGTACGGTCAATGCACTTCTTCGTCTTCTTTGAGTGTCAATTGAACTCAAATTTAGTCCGACCAGTATGTAGCCACCTGGACAGCTCTGTCGTTGGCCTCGTTGAAATCGTAAAAGGTGCAGGTGGCTTATCCCGTCAAGGGGCACCACACTGGCACCGTGTTTGGTATGGGTATTGAGTTGACTCAAACCAAAGCACTATCAACAAAACGGTGAATGAAAACATCGTGAGGAAACCGGTATGTCCTAGAACGAAAACATCGAAGACACTTATGACATCCACTAATCACAATCCACTAGACAGGTTAATATTAACTCTAAGGTACGTCTTTATTTTGCTCTCTCTGAAGTTTAATCTCCAGCTTTATTTGCTGGCGTCCCATTGGGTTCTGTCTGAAACTAAAATAATGAACATAATATATTGCTTTCCGGGGATACATTTTCGAAGTCGGTTATATTTTTTGTATAAAGTTTTTATTGAAACCATAAGAACATTAAGCACAGCACTCCCGTACCTTACACTGCACTACGGTTACAAAGTGAATATGTCACCACATATTACCACAAACTCTGTCTGAAAAAGAAAAATCTTCAGTCTTAACTCTAGATAACCTAGAAGCACCTATTTCAGAAGGAAAAGAAGGCCAAAACCTAGCAGTGGACATCTACAGGGTAATATGGTGAAGATGATGCTAAAAGTCATTTGTATTAAAATGTTTAGTTGTAAAATTATTTTAGATTAATCTATATCGCAGCATTTGGCAAGTGGATGACCGTTCCTTTTATCAAACTGTCTCCAACAAACCACATTATTAACTAAAACAAGAGAACAAGTCAGGGTTTATTGCCCTTAGTTTTCCTAGAGGAACTTATACCTAAGGCTACGGATACATGTGACCAATACAGAAATAGTACTAAAACAAAGAAACTAATCATGACACGTCCACTTTGAACTAAACCTCGTTTTTATGTAAGTCTGTAGACCATAAAGTGTGGCTAGCCTGGAGTATACAAGGGACAACCTTAAGTCAATGATAAGAGAGACTAATATTGATTGTTCTTATAACCTTGTCAATGTAATGTTTTTGATCCCTCATTTAATTATTAAACTAGCCAAGTTCTGAAAAATTACTGAATTCAAAAACAGAAGTTGTGAGTTTGTACTCCACTTCTACCTTGTATACTGTGTGGCTCCGTTGGCTCGAAAAAAAATAAGATTAACCATAAATAGGCTTGACTAAAGTACAAGAGCCCCCTACATTAACTCATGCCTTTTCCCAATGAGGTAGCCAGAAACCAAAGTAAGCCAAATAAAAAAAAGTGGGTGTATGTACAGGGCCCTACCATAAGCTCTTATAGCAAGGTTATTTCCATAGTGCGTAAGGGACATATGTACTATATACTTGCACAATTGGTATAATCTTACTCTAAAAGCTTATGGTAGAGCCGTGAACATACACGCAAGCCGTTATCGAGTACTACGCACCTGACATATCTAAATCTAAAAGGACATCCCCTTCCAACGTGTCCATAAAAATACATCTTATATAATTCCTACTCCTAGGCAGATCGCGCTCAAGTTAAGCCCGTTTGCAGCAGTCTCTCGCTGGAAAGTTTTAGTATATTGGCACAGCTAACTTCTTGGAATCGTGGACAAACAAACAAATTAGCAGACTGTTTCTTTAGTGTTATTCTTCGAATGTTAAAATTAATATTTTTTTAGGTCTTTCTTTGATTCAAGGAAAATCAGTGCTTATTAAGTTTTATCGTTTTATATAGCTTATTCAATCACAGAGAAAATTTCTGCTAATTGTTTATCTCTTAACAAATCCTCTTTTTCTCTCTCTTATCCTAATAAATTCTTTTTCTCTGTCCATTTTAATACATTTCTGCTAATTTGGGTCAATCCTGTGTATGTAAAGTCAGCCTTCAAAAATCTCGATCTAGTTTCAGGTTAAAACTCTATTTTATTTTGCAAATACGGGTACCTACAGTAAAATAGTGATATAGGTACATCCATATTTTACCAATAGGCATGCAAATATCACAAAATTATAAACTAATCTACTAAACATTAACAGACAAAAAAAAGAAAATAATAAACCAAGCATGATTCTTATTTTTAACCGACTTACCAAAAAGGAGGAGGTTCTATGTTCGACATCATGTTTGTTTTTTTTTTTTGTGTTTGTTCACGCATATCTCCGTCAATATTGGACCAATTTAAAAAAAAACTTTTAATCTTTTAATTTGGTGAAGATCTGATGAAGAACTTTGAAGATATGCAACAGAACTCTTCAATAAATTACGGCAAATCTCTCGGGATTGCTGCAATCGCATGTCTGTTTATTGTTTATACCATTTCATAACATAACATCATGCCAGTACGGTACGCAGAACTCTCATTTCACCGGTTATGTTCAAGTTTCATGATATTCGGGTAATCTATTCTGGCGTTATAGGTACCTTACTGAACAACTTGCCTATTAGGTAGGTACAACTAAAAAGTGAAAAATAAAAACATTTTTCAAAAAAATATTAACGACTTCCAAATAAAAAAACTCAAAAGTGAAAAATAACTTTATTTTTGGAAGTCGGTGTCTATAACGCAAAAAAATGGTACCTACGAAAGACGCAGACTTCCAAAAATAAAGTTATATTTCAGTTTTGTTTTTTTATTTGGAAGTCGGTAATATTTTATTTAAAAAAAGTTTTTTTAAACATTATAAACAGCGTATTTAATTTTTTTCGTTACGCTATAATAATGCGTTGACTGTCAAAAATTTCGATGCCTTTTTTAAATAACGATTATTGCAATAGAATAATCAAATTACAAATTATATTGCTAGTAGTTCGCACTATTGTGGTAAAAACAGTGACAAACAAACAATACAGAGAATTGATCTTATCCGAAAATAATAAATCCGATCCTATCAAACCTCAAGTGTTATTGACCCCACAACAAAATAAGCGAATAAAGAAACTATCCAATCCACAAATCGTTTCGAAATAAAAATGGACCATGATCCTAGGTAATTAAATAAAGTATTCCCTGCGGCGAATGGTCGGTGGCTCACATTCAAGCAATTTCTTTCCAATCGTCAGAACGCCGGGTCGTCAGCCACATAGATTAAAGTTAAAACTACCCTTGGGGTATTGGTGGGTAGTTTCATGCTTTTATTGTTCAGGTTTGGTTGGTAGGACTTCCTGTTGTTAAAATTCAAGGTAAGTGAACTTTGGCAGTCTTTTTATTTCCTTAGGCAAAGTAAAGTTCTTTCAGTGTTGGCGATGGTTGAAATACCAAATTGGCATTCCATTATATTGTTTTTACTTTTTACAAACTTTATATTACCTTACTTTAGTATTTTTGTCCCGCAACTAAACACATCAACACGGTCTAGGGATATTTTTAAAAAAGCGAATTACTATCAATGTGTTAATTATTTATATGACATGTATATATTTAAAAGATACGTTATTTAATATTCTACCATTTTTTAATAATGGTTAAGGTACTTCGATTAAAATTTCAGGATTTTATGGAAAAAAATGAAGCATAGACGGAAACCGTATATGAATTAACTTTGAATTTATCAGTAAAAACTGAAAAAAATAGAAAAATCATTTAATTTGTGTTTATAAACTTGAAGTTAGTAGTCTGAGAAAGCGCCCATGATGTTAACACATCGGCAACGATTCGGCATGCTCAGAACAAGGTTGTCAATGTCTTGCTGCGGAATATTGTCCCATGTCATTCTGAGGTGCGCAAAAAGTTGATTTTCTGTAGCCAGATTATCAGGAACTTCCTTCAGAGCTCTTCTTTGCAGCATATCCCACGCATGCTCAATGGGATTTAGATCTGGCGATTGAGCAGGCCAGTCTAAGGCCCTAACATTGTGTGTATGTAACCAAGCTGCTACCGTTCTCGGCGTGTGTGCCCGGGCATTGTCGTGCATGAGCAGGAAATCTTGCCCCATTTGTGTTCTGTGGGGCAATACGTCGGCAATATTTACGGAGAGGCAATTGTCGTCCACGATAGCCTCTCCGTAAAGGTGGGACCCGGAGTGGTCTACGAGAGCGTAGATTGCTTTCATGCAGTCGCCTTCTTACAGTTTGGTCACTCACAAGCACTTGGTGTTCCACTTGCAGCCTTTGGACCAATTGAGTCGCCGTTGCATTTGGTTGAGCTCGCGCAGTAATTTGCAAAAATCGGTCTTGTCTGGGGGTAGTGATGCGACTTGGCCCCCGGTGCCTCTCCGCTACTTCACCTGTGGTACGATAGCGTGTCCACAATCTTGAAATTTCATTTTGGTGGGTCACTATGGCCTCAGCAACATTACGCTGAACAGACCCAGCTTCCAGCATTCCCACAGCTCGTAACATCTCCGCCCTCGTCAAATGTTGGCGTTGCATGGCTACAATACCTCAATTTTAACTTTATCTTTCGTTTAAAAATGAAAAAAAACTGTAACTAAACGTAATTCGTAGTGTTTTCTAAATTTCGCACAAATGTTAATTCCCTCTCCTACACATCAAGACATTTTTATGCCACCGAAACAAAAGAATTTCCAAAAATTTGAATTTGGAATTAGTCTGAGGTAAATTACAAACAAATCGGTGTATAAATGATTTCAATGCGGCCAGTACTTTTCGAGTTATTTAATTGAGTATGAAATATCACTAGACCGTGTTGATGTGTGTATACTCGTATACCTTCCAGCCTGTAATTTTAATATTGACAGCTCAAAAACTTATCATTTAGCGACGTTCTAAAGTGTCACCGATTCGATTTCTTACAACAATCGACTTTATTTACGTAGCAATTTTAATCGATTTAACACATTAATATTTTATTTTTGCTCAATTTTTTTTATTGTTTTATAGACATACTCAGGCGTTTAAATCAGAAAGATTTATGTATTAAAATGAACTGTTACATTTTGTATGATTTCTTCTATCTTAAAGTATATTCTACGAGTATACGTAGGTATACAATATAACTTTTTCAATATTTAACCTTACTTACGTAACTTATTGATAATTTTAGATTATTATGTTTAATGACAATAAAATTAAAATATGTAATTTTTACTGCTTTATGATACATAATTCGATTTATTAATGAATTTTAAATCATCAGAATATCGTGGTTAAAGAGCATGTCGCTTCCTTATTGTAAGCGTTCATGAAGTATTACATTTTATTGTCTATGGTTGCCTGTTAATACCTATGGAACTTCATAAACGTGCATCTGTCAGATGTTATTTTAATAGGCTGGGCGGAGAGTAGTAATCGATATTTGCATCACTTTTTGGCATCCGATTAATATAAAACTTATTGGCCATTGGTAAAATTGAAATAATATGCTACTACAGAGCTGGTCTGATGATGGAGCCAGAAGGTGGCCATAGCAACTCCTTAACCTACCTGACCAAATAGCTCCATCGTGTTTGGGCACATAGGATATGTATTGACAAGCGATATTAAATTTCGTAATTTGTTGTCCATTAAAATATTGTTTTAAAAAGATTTTTAGTTTTAATTATTTCTAATCACTATGGTTCACTATCGTTGATAGAATTTCAATTTTGCTAGAGCTTCTGGTTTTAGTAATGACGTAACGAGGCATTTAACTTCAGCATTTTTTTTTGTTTTTAGGCTGGGCTGTCCCGTTTCCAAGCAATAGCCTCCTTCATTCTTTCTATTTCTCTAGATGTTGTGCTTCATCTCACCAATTCTACAGTAAGTCATCTAAAGAGTCACGTTCTTATCTTGGTATTTAATGAATATTGAGGAAATATCATGAAGTCGCTGAATTAGTAATGTGTTTTTGTATTTTTTGTTCCTTTCTAAGAAACACTAACTTTGCTTACACATTTCTGTGGAACTGACAAAGAAAAAGGAAATAACATGATTTTATGAATGTATAACATAGCTGTTTGGAACGTTCTCGAACGATGACGTTGGTGGAGGCGACACCAGCGACGGCGTCGGGATAGAACACGGCGCACAGTGGGCTGAAATCGCGAAGTCGGAACTTAAGGAATGGTATGTACATTTTTGAAATCTATATTATTAAATACTAATACAATATTTTTATGTTACTAGACTTTTTTCATAATAAACCCATTGCTTACGCACTATATTGAAAGAGGTATAACTCTATACCTCTTTCAATATAGTGCGAAAAAAAAATAGTACTAGTATTTCAAAATATTGTCAAATTAAAAGTTTTTGTAGTTGCCAAGATATTCCACACCACCCCGTGACGTCATTTGTTGGTGTCTATAACAAGGCCAAACTGGTTTTGTTATCAGTGACGCGCTGTGACGTGCAATAATCAGAAGGTAGTAAAAGCGCAAGTAGACGGGAGAGGGTAGGAAACGTCATACGATGATCTTAGTTCGTTGTTATCTACGATTACATACAGGCTACCCTACCCAATATTTAGATTTTTGAGAAGTTGCGATTATCAAGATTTTTGTATAAATGTTTGGTGATTTAATAATTAACATTGATTCGTTCGTGAAATTAAAAGTAGCTGGCTGTCTTAAAGATAAATACTTTTTGTACAATAAAATTAAGTCAAAAATATCTGGTTTAAGTAAGTATTGTTTTAATATTAATAGGAAATGGGAAAGTGCTTATCGTAAGGAGCAAGTATTCAGAAGTAATTATAGCTTTGGTGAAAAAAACAAGGCATCAGTTTCCAGTACATCTACACAGTATGTGATTCTATCTCCAGTAAAAGCATCTATTGGCAAATCGACCGAAGTAAGTTAGAGAAAACCTTTTACTGAATTAGGTCCTTAGAAAATAA
Organism: Orthosia cruda; assembly: GCA_964057195.1. Lineage (NCBI taxonomy): Eukaryota > Metazoa > Arthropoda > Insecta > Lepidoptera > Noctuidae > Orthosia > Orthosia cruda. The sequence goes on from OZ059830.1 coordinate 42,120,901, forward strand.
ACAGAAATAAAGAACATACTGTGACAACTATGTCCTCAGATGAATTATCACATGCATATTTTTCAAAGTTAAAAGCAGATGGAAATGAAAGTATCGCAGAAATATTAGAGCATTTGCTTAAGAATCCACAAGCGCAGAAAGTAAAAGATTGCCTATTTGTTAAAAAAAACTGAATTTGCATCGGATGAAGCTTTAAGCTTGTTTTTGTCTCTTAAAATGAATAAGTGGCAATATAATACGCTGCGGAAAATAACCCAACAACTAACTAGTGTTAACATATTTCCCTCCTATTACACACTACAAAATCAAAAACTAAAATGCTATCCACCTAAAAGTAGAATTTAGAATTGCAAGCTCTTTTCGAGATGTGTTTCGCCCATTGTATTAATTGGTAATTGCGCCCGCCGTTCGCAATCGGCGTGGTGGGGCGCCCGCGCAGTCGGTTTTGAATATATTTCACGCACATCGAAGTGCTTTTGCGGGAAACGTGTTCTGCTTGGTGGACACCGGAGCCATCGGTCCAGACAGCCGTCAGTTTATCCCTTATCGTCCTAATATTATATATATTCTCTTATCCCTAATCTCCCGGCACGGCACGTTATTGATCGACCCCCAGGAGCCTACCGCAGGAATCTCAGGTAAGTGAATATAATTGTACCGTCCAACCTTTGTGACACCTTACACCCGTAGTAGGAACCAGTATATTTCCCAATAAGGAATGAACCCCCTAGCTTTCCACTGCTGCGTTACGGCAGTTTCGTGGGATACAGGTTCAAACAGGGTCCAGGAGTCCCAACGCTGCTTTGGGCCCCAGCGTGAGCTCCTGGCTTGGGACCCGAAGACCTGTATTTAACATTGAAAATACTGATCAAATCAACCCCAATTGGTGACACGTATAAGGAAATTACACTGATTAGTAAATAGGGTTTTGACATGGCTTCTATTCAAGCCAGCTATAAGCAAAAAATGCATTTAGATACCACAGAAGAGCTAGGTTATGATTATTTTAGTGTGCTCTGACACACTTATTTACAAAATACGACACAAACTGTTGCGAAAACACAAATCCCTCTCAGAAAAGGCCAAAGCTTTGTTGATTATTATAGATAGAGTTGTTGACGATAATGATAAGATTTTTTTTTTTTTTATTAAGTTCAGACCCAACACTGAACAATGAACCTGAATCTGACTTTTCCGAATAATTAAATAATGATCCTTGAAGAGCCTTTGTCAAAGCACAAAAACTTCGCACATTCATTCGTTCCGTATCAACATTAAGTTGGTTGTAATAGGAAAAAAATAGGGATTTTCAATGAAAAAAATTACATAAAACCTTTATCATACATCTATCCATTTTAAAATACTTTTTGACAATTTGTATGGCTTTGGGTCACTAAGATGCTTATACTGTGAAAATATAAAGACTGTAGCTCCGTTTGGCTGCAAAACCTGTGTGACAGACAGACGGACATGTGAGTGACAACAAATAGGGCTACGTTCGGAACCTTAGGGTATGGAAAAACGTTTACTGTAGTGGATTAGGTCTATTGGGGATACTACTAATAAAAAAAACGCGCCTAGTTCTCTACCTCTAGAGTGGTGTGAAATCGAGAATTAAAAAAAATATCTCCAATATCGCAAGATATCGCAGTACCAGCTAATATGCTAATATAGACTAATAATTTGTACTATTAAATATCTAAACCGTTTTGTGAGGTGTCTTGAGCTTTTCAAGATTTTCATGAAATTATGTTTTTTTCAACACACTTGCTCATAAAGTGGCTCTAATTTCACCGCAATTAGGCACATAATGACACCTGTTATCAAACTTTGACTTTTTCATTACTATTATTCACAAGTGAGATAAAGAGTTTCTTTTTTTTATTTATTGGTTGAGTTGCTTTGTTCTTAAAAAAGTTTGGATACAAAAAAGATCGTGCTCAATAGTACAAATGCAACACATTTCATGCAACTTCATATTTTAATAGAAAATTTCAACTTGTACGTGTTTAATAAATAAAACTTTCACTTAAATCATCATCATTTCAGCCGAAAGACGTCCACTGCTGGACATAGGCCTCCCCCAGGCGTCGCCACATTGACCGATCCCGTGCGTCTCGCATCCAGCGCCTTCCCGCAACCTTAACCAGGTCATCAGTCCACCTAGTGGGAGGCCTTCCAACGTATCGTCTTCCGGTTCGCGGTCGCCATTCCAGAACCTTTCGGCCCCATCGGCCATCCGTTCTGCGAGCAATGTGCCCTGCCCACTGCCACTTAAGTTTGGCAATTTTTCGGGCTATGTCGGTAACTTTGGTTCTCCTGCGGATATCATCATTCCTGACGTGATCACGCAAGGAAATTCCGAGCATAGCCCTCTCCATTGCCCTTTGGGTGACTTTGAGCTTTCTGATAAGGCCCATTGTGAGCGACCACGTCTCGGTCCCATAGGTGATCACTGGCAACACACACTGGTCATAGACTTTTGTCTTGAGACACTGCGGTAAATTGGACGAGAAGATACCACGCAACTTCCCGAACGCCGCCCAGCCGAGTCGGATTCGACGGTTGACCTCTTTCTCGAAATTGGACCTACCCAACTGGACCGTTTGTCCCAGGTAGACATAATCGTCTACAACTTCGAGAGTAGAGTCTCCGACCTTGATAGGAGTGGGTGTTACATGGGCATTCACCATGATCTTGGTTTTGTCCATGTTCATTTTAAGACCCACTCTTTCGGAAGCTCTACTGAGGTCATCGAGCATTTTACTGAGGCTCTCCATGGTCTCAGCCATGACCACGATGTCGTCGGCAAACCGAAGGTGAGTAATGTACTCGCCATTAACGTTGATGCCCAGCCCCCTCCAGTCCAGAACCTTGAAGACATCCTCCAGCGCAGCAGTGAACAGTTTCGGAGAAATGACGTCTCCCTGTCTCACGCCGCGCTGGAGAAGGATTGGTTTCGAGGTCTGATCCTGAAGACGGACTGACATGGTGGCGTTTTTGTACAAACACTTCAACACCTCAATATACCGGTAGTCGATCTGGCACCGTTGGAGAGACTGCAGTACAGCCCAAGTCTCGATCGAATCGAAGGCTTTCTCGTAGTCCACAAACGCTAAACAGAGAGGCAGATTATATTCTTCGGTCTTCTGTATAACCTGCCGCAGCGTATGTATGTGGTCTACGGTGCTAAAGCCTTTTCGGAATCCGGCTTGTTCGGGGGGCTGGAAATCGTCAAACCTGCGCGCGAGACGATTCGTGATGACTCTTGAAAACAACTTGTAGACATGGCTAAGAAGTGAGATGGGCCTATAGTTCTTCAACCGGGCATTGTCGCCCTTCTTGAAGAAGAGTACCACCACACCCCTGCACCATGCCTGTGGCGTTTTGCCCTCGAGTATGACGGAATCAAACAGCTTCTGAAGGGCCCTAAGGACCGGTTTTCCACCCGCCTTCAGGAGTTCGGCCGTAATTCCGTCATCACCCGGCGCCTTGTTGTTTTTCAGCTGTTTCAGAGCCATCCTAATCTCGTACAGGCTGACGTCCGGGATATCTTCGGTATAGTGTCGGGTCAATCTAGCTCTTGGGTCGTTTGCTAGACTCGCAACGGGCTTGCTGATCGAAGTGTACAACTGCCCATAGAATGTCTCGATCTCCCTGAGAAGCTCCGGTTTGGCGGATACGATCCTGCCATCGTCGGTCTTCAGTTTCGTGAGTTGGCTCTGCCCAATAGCCAGATCCCTGGAGAACACCTTGGAGCCTTTATTTCGCTCGATAGCGTCTTTAATACGCTCGGTATTGAAGCGGCGGAGGTCTCTTTTCAAGGATTTAGAGATCTGTCTATTGAGCTGCCGGTATTTGCACGCCTCATCTGAAGACTGCAGGATCATCTCACGCCTCTCCTTCATAAGCTTGAGGGTGTGATCAGAGAGCTTTTTGTTTCTATCTGTACGACGGGTCTTGAAAAACTTAGACCCGACCGTATGGACAGCTTCCACGAACCCGTTGCTATATTCATCCACGGAGCTCCCTAGGCACTCGAAACGATTCTGGAGTTCGAGCTGAAAGCTCTCGGGGTTTTGGACTTGGATCTGTGCTGGCCGGAGCGTGGACTTCATCAGTCGAGACCTTTCAAGCTTAATATTAATGTTCAATGTGCCTCTTACCATGCGGTGATCGCTCCCGGTTTTTACCGAATTGATCACAGAGACATCATTGAACATTTGCTTCTTGGTTGACATGATGAAGTCAATCTCATTTTTTGTTGCACCATCGGGGCTCTGCCAGGTCCACTTCCTGTGTTCACGCTTTTTGAAGAAGGAGTTCATCATATAGAGGCCCTCCTTCTCCATAAAACTGGCCAGTAGGTGACCCCGGTGGTTCCGTTGTCCAACTCCAAATTGCCCCACTTGCAGCTCATCCTCGTCTCGTTTGCCCAGTTTCGCGTTGAAGTCCCCCATGACAACGGTGAAGTGAGTTTTGAAACCATGCATGGCTCTGGAGATATCCTCATACATGGTCTCTACCTCATCGTCGGGGTGTGCCGAGGTTGGGGCGTAGACCTGTATGACCTTCAGCGAATATCTTGAGGATATTCTGAGTATAAGGTACGCCACCCTGGTCGACACACTCTCGATCTTCACCACGTTGTTCACAAGGGACTTGTGGACGATAAACCCGACACCACCCTGGGACTGCCGGTCACCTTCTCGGAAATAGAGCAGGTTACCGGATTTGAGGATTATCGAGTCCTCCCCCTCTCTTCGGACTTCAGATAACCCTATAATACTCCATCGCAACCTGCTCAATTCCTCCTCGAGTTCGGTGACCTTCTCGTCGTTCCGAAGTGTGCGCGTGTTGTACGTTGCCAGGTCCAGTCGTCGGTGATTGTTGGGGTAGCCGGATCTCGTCCGGAGATTCTTAGCACCCCTTGCCATGCCGTAGCCTCGACCGCTACCGTAGTCGAGGGTAGGCAAGCTGCCGGGTACCAGGGGCCATTTTTTATTTGTGCTATTCATTGGGGGGGTTTTGCCATAATCGCCACGCTTGGCAGGCGGGTTGGCGATCGCAGTATGGTTGTTATAGAAGCACAGAGAACGCTGCTGCCCATTCTCTGGTTTGTCCCTTAGTCGCCTCTTACGACACCCACGGGAAGACATGGGATGGTGAAATTCTTTACGTCCGGCACCATACGGAACTAAACTTCACTTAAATATAACTTTTGTTTTTGTCTGTAATAAAGAAAACTTGAAACTCCCCATTATGTAAGTGGCTATCCGCGAAAAGCCAAAAAAAGATAACTCATTATTTTTAGTCTATGGCCGATCGCCATTGTTAGATGCGCGCGCATAGGAAAACTGATTAATTTGGCCGCCATTGCGAAAAAAAAAACACAGCTCGTTTTTACTGTTGGAAATGATTTTTAAGTATTATTTTCTTCACAAGTATGTTGAAAAACGTCGTATGATACACGTGTGTATTGATGATTACCGTCCTCGGCTATCTTAAGACCCTCACCTAACGGCTCGGGTCTCAATGGCGCCTCAGCGGTAATCACCAACATTACACACTTGTACCATAATGTACTATTTTCCATACGAAAACGTCTTTCAATATTCATAACATCGAAAATAATGGTCACAACGAAAAGTCATGGAACAATATATTATTGTATTTGATAGTAGATTTAATTTCCGTAATTATAATTTTTAAATAAATCCATCAGTTTTTGTTGATTCCTAAGTCCTCTACGCTTACATTTCGGTCCACTGGGCTGCGGGACGCAGGCGACGAGGGGCCTGCGCCGGCCATCTCCATATAAAGCAGAACCGCGGCAGGGAGCGGGGCACACACAACCATCTGCCGCGAGCATTGTACGCGTCAATTCAGTATTTTTTATTTTAAAGTCTTCACTATTCACCTAAGCAATAAACCATTGGAAAAAAAAAAACCTTTTTGAGAACACTTTTATTATGCGTACAGCTAAGGAGTGGAATTCTCTGCCGGAGTCTGTGTTTCCCGACAGCTACAATCTGGGGGTCTTTAAGTGAAGAGTGAATAGGTTATTTCTAGGCAAGCGTGTTTCACCGTCGACCACATCATCGCTTACCATCAGGTGAGATAGTGGTTAAGCGCGAGCCTATTGGATATAAAAAAAAAAAAAAACTTGTAATCAGTTTCGTCATTTAATACAGTCCTCATAAACTTCTAAACAAATTGGTCCTTCTCAAGAAAATTTCAAGACGAACGGCGGTTGCAGTGCAGGAAATAACGTGGCGCACACTTCTATCTGTGAAAAGAAATATACGAGAACGGAGAACTATAGCTACAGATCGGTAATTAGTGTGTCGTTCCATTCAGACAGACAGACGGACCTAACGGTCTTAGTAATAGGGTCCCGTTTTTACCCTTTGGGTACGGAACCTGAAAATAAGGTCCCTGCCATTAAACATACAACCATACCCCGTCTAAAGCTATGTGGGGGCTATAATGGGAGCAAGACTGCGTGCATTAACTATTAAAATAAATAATAGGTATCTATTACTGGTGTGATTCCACGATAGTTTTATGTTGATTAGCTACATCACCGAATAAATTAAAGCCTTTTGTCCGTAACCGTGTCAGCGAGATTCAATAAAATACCGGAGAAAATTCGTGGAGATCGAAAGAGAACCCGGCGGACCTAGTATCCCACGGGCTGAAGGCCGATCAAATCGGCACCTGTTCATTGTGGTGGTCAGGCCCAAAGTTTTTAAATTTCGGTGAAGATCGTTGGCCGAAAATGCCAAATATAGGTTTCAATTCAAACATACCGGAAATTAAAGATCATTTATTAGATAATTATCAATCAAGTCAATCAGTAATCAGTCGGTTGATAAGTAATAAATCAAATATAAACAAATTGAAATGTATTATCACTTATATACTTTGGTTTATTTTTAACTTATAAAATCCTAATGACAAGTTGTGCGGTCATTTGTCATGTAACGAAATGCAGGAGGCATGTTACGTATTAGTCAGATAGAAATGTTTCCTGACGAATACAAAATACCTCGTTTAAAAAAGCTGTTATTTAAAAAAATAGGCTAATTTCACTAGCTCCATTCTTGGGTAATCGGGGTGTCATTCGCTTAGGTGGCAGTTTATGTAACGCTAACTATAGTTACGATATCGTTACATAGTAAACATCACATTATAAAAAAAATATTTTACTGTGTAAACTTATGCACGCAGAGCCACAACTCCTTTTGTCAAACATTCGTCAAACTTACTGGATTTTAGGAGACAGAAATCTTTCTACAGGTATATTCATAGAATGTGTCAAATGTTTCAGATGAGCAACCAGTTATGGGTCAGCTTCCATGCTCAAGTACACAGCTTGAATTTCCTTTTTATAATTGTTGTGTTGACTACGGCGGGCCAATGCTAGTAGCTGACCGTAAGATTAAAGGTATCAGACTTATTTAATTGTATATCTGTGTGTTTGTTTGTTTAGCAGTAAAATCTATCCATCTGGAGCTTGTTACGTATCTCACCAAAGACGCTTACCTGGCCGCGTTAAAGAGGATCGTTGTTCGTCGGGGTAAACCACACAGCATCCTTTCAGATAATGGCATGGCAATTGTGGCAGTTTTTAATGAGCTTGCACTTAACTAATTCAAATTTAGGGACAGATCTTGCACAAGAGGGTTTAAGGTTTAGTTTTACGCCTCCTTATAGTCCACACTTTAATGAAATAACAGAGGCCGCTGTTAAATCTACAAATAACATTTAAAAGCTATTGTTCATTCTTCTCAATTAACATATGAAGAAATGAACACATACTTAATCCACATTGAGGCAATATTAAATTCTCGTCCCCTTGTTGCCCTTTCTTGGCCACCTGACATCTTCACTTCTCTCACCCCCGCTTACTTCTTAATTGGACGACCGCTAATATCAGTTTCTTAGCCCCAAGTACACTCCATCAACATCAACCGGATCGATCGATTGGATCGCTACAAAAAATTGAGCATCTCCGACAACACTTTTGGAACCGATTTAATTATGAATATATTGTCATGTTGCAGCAAAGAAACAGATGACATGCGTCCATATGTCAACTTAAATTGAACCAATTAGTTCTGATCAGAGAGAAGACACAACCACCACTACGATGGTTAATGGGCCGTATTGATGATAGATGTTTCCTTGTCTTGCCGACGTCACGAGTGTGGCAGAGATTAAAACCAAGAAGTTATAAGGGCCTTCAACAACATATGCCCTCTATACTATTGAAGCCAACGCTTCAACCCGCGCAGGATGTTTGGAACGTTCTCGAACGATAACGTTGGTGGAGGCGGCACCAGCGACGGCGTTGGTGGAGACACGGTGGGACGCAGGCGAAGCGGTTCCTACGCCAGCCATCTCCATACTCGTATAAGGCAGAACCGCGGCAGGGAGTGAGACACGACCATCTTCCGCGAGCATTGTACGCGTCGATTCAGTATTTTTTATTATAAGCAAAAAGCTAAGCATAACATTGAAATCAAGTAATCAACTTCGTCATTTAATACAGTCCTCATAAACTCCTAAATAATAGCCGTAAATAAAGTTAGAAAAATTATACTTTATTAAGACAAAAATCTTTACTACAAAGGTAGCGCAGTGGTGTTTTTTCACAAAAGACCGAAGCCTTATGATCCTTTGGGATTTTCCTTATAAAACTGTAGTTTTTAATTCAGGCCTATACTGATCTGGAGTAGGTTTTTCTCATGAAAATGGTCAGCTGGCGACAACCTGGTATCAAAAAACCATGTTTATTTTTCGGAATTGCCTATTACTTACTTAAAGAAAGTTGTACATTTACATGGACTGAAGCAGTCTTAAAAATATGATGTCACCTTTTCGTTACACCCAGTATACCAAGTCATGCACTCCATCTCGACAGACATCTCGTTATTTATTGACATCAATCGTGGGCTTTTCCGATGTCTGTTGTTTGAGGTCTCTTAAATGGACTCTGAATATGATCCTATTGAAAAAAACTAACTGCACTTCAGCCCCCGTACCCTGATGTGTTAAAACTACAATAGTTCGACTGTAAAAAAGGGATAGATGTATACAAGTCATATACATCTGTCCCTTACAAACACACAACATAACCTTGCTCTAAGAGCTTATATTCGGGTGACCATAAGATCTTAGAGCACTTGGAGTGTTCCAGGCTCCATGACAAGGGAAATATCTCTCGAATAATAACAACAGACCAAGCTTTAACTGTCAATTTGATTGATTCGAGTAGCGGTAATGATTTAGAATATACGGGTATGTATACGAAAGTATCTGGGTAGTTTTACAGTGATGTGTCGTTCAAAACTGTAATTTTAGTCTCTTATAAAATAAATATGAAAAAGGGATTTCCAACTAGCGTCAAACTAGCCGGAAAACCAATTTTCGGTCTATCTTTGAATGTTAAAACCATCAAAGAAACCAATTTTTACGTTACTGTTTTTTGTTCCAGACTCTTCTACCTATTATGTTGTAGGTACTTAAGCTAAATTTTATTATTTACGATATGTGCACGTGTTTCACAATTTTAGCAATTAGTCAGTCGACTCTTCACGTGACTGGCTAGCCTTTTTTTGGCCAAAGAATTAGCAGTGCCATTCAACGTGGACAAACTATCAGTATTTGGAAATTCATCTATTGATTCCCATGTATACCTGCTAGTAAATAATTATTATCAATAGCTATTTTAAAATGAAGTGGTAAATTATTTATTTATCAACTTGCTATTTTCAGTAAACCACGCATTCACGCATGCACGTTTGAAACACATGCACCTTTGATTACATAAATCGGTATAGAATATCTTATCTTATAATTTCAGACTACCAGTACCTAAATATTGATACCATACTTAGGATGTCCCACCTATCGTGGTGTGAGTCATGCTTGTCGTCAATGTTTTGTGTTGTCAATCTGACATGTCATCAACTTGTCGTGCCGTCACTTGTCGTATGATATAATCGTCGTATAGTCAACTTGTCGTATGATATAATCGTCGTATAGTCAACTTGCCGTGTAGTTGTCCTGTCGTATCATCAACGTGTCGTCCCATAAAAAAATACGCCTAAAGAGCTATGATATTGGCATAATATTTTTGTTAGACTACTGTGAGCAGAATACATTATGGTCGGGGTAAGTCGTAACTCATAAGGATGGTCCATTCATTCGTGTAAATTGTTTTGATAGGCTACTACATTATATCTAGTTTGTTTTTCCACACATTATTTTAGTTGGGGTTTTGTTACGCTGGTTTAAGACTGGTTTTATTTAGTTAAGCGAGTGAAAGGGGTTTTAATGGTCGCTTTTAATTTATATTCGTGTTAATGTTTTAGTTACGTGGTGAATATTGTTGACGATCTCTAGAATTTTGTGGAGATTTATTTATTTTAGGCGTGTGGTAGACTACATAGTACATGGAACGACGTCATCCTTCAAAAACCTGGAAAAGGATTTAAACATTTCTATTGCTTTAAAAAGTGCCAAGTTATTTTAAATTTAAAAACAAAAAAATTAAAAGAAAATCCTTTATTGCCTACCTTTCTTTAAGGATCCTGCTGACAGGGTTGTCGTTACAATACGACGACGCTTCTTAATAAAAATGGTTCTATTTAATAACATCTCCCTAGATGCTTTGCTCACCGCATACTACGGGCTCGTGATACGGCATCATCTTTTGGGGTAATTCGACTGACAGAAAACTATTTTTTTAAACTCAAAAGAGATGCATTCGGTCGATGTTTAAACTTGAAACCATTCAGAGCTGCCAGCATATTTTCAAAAATCAAAACTTTGACATTGCCTTGCCTTTATATATTTGAAAATGTCATTATCTTCAGAGCTAAGCCGCATTTATTTTCTCGCATGGCACATAGATTTCCTTGAAACAGAAGTGACAATACTCAAATTTGTCAACATCAGCACTAAACGGCATATAATGCGTAACTGTATTTTGCATGGCTCCAGAAAAATACAATAAAATTCTTAAAAAGCTCGAAGCAGTTGAATGATCTAGCATTAAAAAAAAAATCTTAGAAGATAAAGCTTGTTATAACATACATGAGTTATTACATTGTTAATTTTTATTATTTTTTACTAATTTATTGCTGGACTTAAATTTTAATTTGATGTAAAATTTTATCATGTTGACATTTTTAATGTATTTTATATTTTTATACTGACTTTTTAGAACGATATTTTTTTATTGTTATCTTTTTATTATTATTTGTACGATTTTTTTTAATAGTTTGTCTAAATATGACACACTTGAGTAATTATTATCATCATCAGCCTATAGCAGTCCACTGCTGGCCTCTCCAATTGCACGCCATTTGGTTCAATTTTCGGCAACTGTCATCCAGCTGCCACCAGCCACTCTGGGAAGGTCATCGCTCCACCTAGCCTGAGGGCCTCCTACCTTACGTTTACCAGTTCGCGGTCTCCACTGATGAACACGTTTACCCCAACGGTCATCGGTTCTACGACTTTAATGGCCGGCCCATTGCCAGTTCAGCTTGCATAATGCTTGCATAATTATTATAATTTGATTTAATATTTTGCCATTATTAATTATTTTTATTTTGAATTCCAGACCGATAAATTTAACATTTGTACATTTTAAATAATTTGACTATGTGTAAACATTTTACATTTATAATATTGGTTCAAATTTAATTATTTTGATTTGTATTCTATTATTAATATTTGCATGCATCTAAAGCAAATCATCTAAGGCAAATCATCTAAGGCAAAGATGACGCTGTGGATTTTTTTAATTTTTAACATATTTTACAATTATTTTTTGTATTTGAGCAACTAAATGATTACTTACTTACTAGAACCATTTTTATAAAAAGGGTATTCGTATTGTTCACAAGCAATGCCAATTCTCTTCCCATAATTAAGCATCTGTTCAAGACTTCACGTGCCTGCTTACGTAAAGTTATAAAAACCAAATTACCAGCATTAAAGATAACAATGTAGCGAAAACGTTGTACAAAATTAACGCCACAATATAATTCATATAGGCACAACATTATTCAGTTTTTGATGGACTTATTTCACGTTTACAAGTGCCTATAATAGTTAATCTCGGCAACGAACCAGATGCCTGTAGGCAACGTAATACATATATTTTTTTAAAGCCCATGCTGATGCGAGAATTTAACGCTTACTGCCGCTTTAAAGCGCTCGGAGTTAATCATGGCTCCTTTTTTAATTTCCTCATACCTGTAACATTTTTATTTTGACTGTTAATGTGTTATGAGTTAATTATTTGGGTAATGTTGTGTTCTTTTGACGGCGGTTTACTGTCTTTTTTTTGTACTGTTTTTCCATCAACTTTTTCTTTGATGCTATTAGCAATCAGTACCACTTTATCAGAAAGTTATTTGAAGATTAGAAGGGACTTGTATTTTAGATTCTTCTTCTATTTGACTGGGTGGTGATATAATCTTTAAATTAGTTTCGGGCTAATAAGTGGCCACATTTATGTGGGTAGTTAAAAAAACTTATTTTACCCTACTTGCTGGTAAGGTAAAACTGCCTCTAAGATCAAGAGAAGATATTATTATAACATAGAAACACATGTCTACGTTAACGTGGACAAACCCTCAATTGCTGACTACTTCAACGCATGTTACTACGAAAAATTAAACTTAAGTAACTTTTTCAGCAATCAAGTCCGTCATTCGAATATAAAAACTTGTACAGTCGCGCACATTTAATTCTTGAATAATCGCAAACTATATTTAACTTATTTTGGCGTTCGTTTAAACTCATTCCGGTTTCGCTTAATTATGCGTAGTTTAACATTTGTGTACAAACATGTCAATTAAATGTTTTAAAACTGGAAGCCTGGACTTGTGTTTAATGAGTTTTAGTATTTCCTGTTTTGGTTTGAATAAGTTTGGTAAAAAAATACTTTCTTTGTGAAAACGACAACAGTTCATTTGCATTTGCTATTTGTTTTTACGATAAAAAACCGGCAAACAGAAAATATTTTCTTTCGGGGTTTGTGTTTCTTGATAGCAATAAAGTAGATTCTACGTCGCACATCTGACTGCGCCAAACAGTCCACCAACCAGGGAGAGATGGCGGGAGATCATGCGGAGAGCTGTGTCTGCAACTACCACCTATGTGGACGCCTCGATGTGACCACGACCGCTCTGCCAAGAGCGAAACGACAGAGGAGAGACGTTATTGCTGATTGAGAAGTAGAAGTCTTGATGTTGAGAGTTAATGGGTTACGTCTGGGGCAGCGTACTCCATCGTTAACCACATTATCGCTTACCATCATATGAGATAATATAAACGTCAAACGTGAGCCTATCCGTTATAATAAATATACCTATTACACTTAGCTAAAATAAGGCTGAAAAGGCCGCCACAAAAAGGTTCTCTCTATTTTCCTAAATTAAAACAGCTGTTCCTAACGAAATTCACAAAAAACCCATTTCAGTCGGCTACCTACTCGAACGACGCGCAAAGTCTTAGCTGAGTATTACAAAGCTTAAACAAAATATTTCGTTTTAAAATTAGAGCTCAGAAACAGGCCGTTATTCTATTATTAGGCGCGAAAATTACATCCACAAGAATGCTACAATGGCTCTGTGCTAAGAGAGAATTCCGTGAAATATTAAAACCTAATTTGTGTTTGCACACATGCGAAACTTTGATGTAGATTGTACGAGCTGTTGTTACACGTGGCTGTGTATGTGTTATCTTGCCTACACATTTACACAAACGTGAACAAAGAAGGATATTATAACTTTCATTTATAAGTCTTCCTATCTTCTGTCAGCGGTTTCGCCCGCGTGAGCGGTTGAAATTATCTCAAGGGATTGTACTACCGTAAAAAGTATCCTTATCCAGGTTAGGGTCGGATTTTCAACCGTTGAAGCGTGATTGATTAATAAACATCCAATACATCCTTTTAGATATAACATGAGTAGTATTAAAACATAATTTTTATTTGCACACATGTGTCATTTTACGTAGATTGTACAGGATATTATTTTACGTGAGTGTGGGTGTATTATCTTGCTTAAACATTTAAAGAAACGTGATCAAATTAGATATTATAACTTTCATAAGTCGTCTTACCTTCTGCCTACGGATTCCCCGCGTGTACATTTGAAATTATTCCAAGGGAACGTGTTATTTATTTTTATTATTTTTTGCTGTTGATAGGCTTGCACTTTACCACTATCTCACCTGATGGAAAGCGATGATGTGGTCGACGATGAAGCACGCTTGCCTAGAAGAAACCTATTCACTCTTGACTTAAAGACTCCCAGGTTGTAACTATCAGGAAATACAGACTCCGGCAGGAAATTCCACTCATTTGCTGTGCGCATAATAAAAGTATTCGTATGCGTATGCGTGGGATGTCCACCATGTACCGATGACGCATCGCCGTAAATCTTGTTGTCTGATGATGGAACAGGCCAGGAGGAATTAGTTTATGCAATTCCAACGCACACTACCCGAATATTACCGATTAAAAACTGACAGGCTGGCAACTCGGCGCTGATGTTCAAGGCTTTGGTACCAGGCAAATTAAGTACCAGGCAAATTAGGTACCAGGCAAAGTATCCTATGTTCTAATCCAGGTCATAGTCAGGCTTTCATCTGATATTGAATAGGCCCAGGTTAAAGGAAACAAGCGGACTGTATGAATGTTTATTAGGTGGTTTACAATATTATAGCAATTTAAGTATTTTAATCAAAAAGTACGTAAGTCTGATGTCTATCTTAATTGTATCTATAGAAATACAGATATAATTATTTAATAAACATCCATTTATTTTCATTGGAACTTAAAAAAAAGGTATCCAAAAATAAACCTCAGATTTAATACTACTACTCATGTTATACATCTGAAGGAATTTCACAACACTCTGTAAGTCACTACGTCAAAGCCTATACTTTGACATAGATTGTACAGACTGTTGTTTCATGTGGGTGTGAGTTTATAGTCTTGCCTACACAAATGTGAATAGAGAAGGATATTATAACTGTTCTGTCATTAATTATAAGTCTTCTTTGGTTCTGCTAGAGGTTTTGCCCTCGTGAACGTTTGAAGTTATCCCAAGGTAACGTAGTACCGGGAAAAATATCCATTGTGCTCTCTGACACAACTATGTTAAATGTTTCTATAAAGTTTTTTAGTTTATAAGTGTTATTCAAAATCAAAATCTAAATCAATTTTTTTTATTCACATAGGCCTACATGGCACTTATAAAACGTCGACAAAATGAGCACGGTTCGGGTTGGTCGTTTCCTATGGAGAAGAACCGGCAAGAAACTCCATGGTTACTCTTTTAAAAATGGTTTGGTTTTACAATATTTACATGTTACAGCATTAGTACTTAGATATGGGGGGACAACGTAGGCCCGAATTATGACAATAAGTCGTAAGAAACTAAAAAAAAAGAAAAATATTATATAAAAAAGTTAACAAATGTTAACTAGCATCTAGAAGGCCTACAATGTTCACACATTCACAAAACAATCGGTAAAAGAATCTATACAACGGTAAAAAATAATAAAAATAAGTATAACAAGACTAAATTTAACATGTTGCAAAAATTTTGTTATCAGTGCTGTAACTATTCTTAGCAAAGGGCTTTAAAGATGATTGAAAACCATTTTAAAAAGTCTAATTAAAAGAAGGAAAGAAAAATTGAGATTGAGAATAGTTAGAGACATCCACATATTTGTGCCGTTTACAAGTTACCAGGGAAGCTGCATGCGCAGAAGGAGCTAAGGCCAAATGTTTTTATCTTCAACGTAGTCCTTGATTTTATAATATGCTCTTTTAACAAGGATACGTTTGATGTAGTTTTTGAACCTTCCATCGGTCAGTTCTATAACTGACTTTGGCAACTTGTTATAAAAGCGTATACTGTTTATAAGAAAAGACTTGCTAGTTTTCGTTAATCTGAATTTGGGTATTAGAAATTCGTGCTTACTGCGTGTATTTAAATTATGGAAGTCGATTCTAGTTTTGAAAAGCCCCCGATTTTTACGGACATACAAAATACATTCCAAAATATAAAGTGAAGGTAGAGTCAGTATATCGATCTCTTTAAATTTTTCTCTGAGGGACTCGTGAGGACCCATTTTATAGATTGCGCGGATTGCCCTCTTTTGTAGGATGAAAATTGAGTCAACGTCTGCTGCTGATCCCCACAGCAGAATGCCATAAGACATAATACTGTGGAAATAAGCATAGTATACTAACCTAGCTGTAGCTACATCGGTTAGCTGCCTTATTTTCCTTACTGCATATGCAGCCGAACTTAACCTATCCGAAAGAGTTCTAATGTGCGCGCCCCACTGCAATTTTGAATCGATAGTAATCCCTAAGAATACAGTTTCCGTTATAACTTCAAGATTTTTGCCGTCAAGATTTAAGTTAAGGTCATGTTGTGGTACATTTGGTAAAGAGAACTTTAGATTATATGTGTAGTGTAGGCAATTTTATTTTTTTTTGTCTTGGAAATCATCCGATGACCCCACCCGCTCTGGGTGAAGTGGAAGGGCGTGTCAGACTTTTACTGACTAAAACCCACCCGTGTTCCTTCAGTTGCTGGAGCCAGGGCCGCGGTAACTCTTTTTCATAGGATCCCGTCAATTTTGCTGACATCTCTTTGAAGGCGCGCGTGGAACACTACGCGCCGTTGACTCGGGACTGGTCCTTGTCGGACGGCGAGCTACCCATTACTCGCCGTCCGCAAGCCCGCGCCTACAGTGGCCGGGAATCGGCTTGCGTTTCCCGAAGCCCAGGGCGTCTCCTGCGGCGGCTTGGGGCGTGAGAGCGCCTCCGTTGCGTCTCCCTCACGCGTTCCTCCTTCTCCTTTGCGAGCATTACTGCTTCGCAGAAGGAGGTGACAGCTTCCCATGTCCTTTCGCTCCGTACCATGATCTGGAACAGGGCCGGACGCGAGAGATCGCCACCGCCTCCACGAGGACACGGCGTTGCTCCGCCCAAGCTGGGCAGACCTCCACCATGTGTTCTACCTCGTCCTCCGGGCGATCCTCACAATGGTGACACCCGGGCGTTTCCTCCCGCCTTATCCTGAACAGAAACCTCCTGAAACAGCCGTGTCCGATGAGGACCTGCGGAAGGTGAGGGTGCCGTGACGCCTCTCAAGCCACTCCTTAAAGAGGGGCCTTACCGCCGCAATTGTGGCGTGCCGAGCGCTGGGTTGCGACAATCGCCCACTCCAAGTCGCCATGAGATCCTGCCGGAGCTCTGTCCGCCGAGCCGCGATTTGTCGCGGAAACGGGGTTTTGCCCCGGCGTTTCACCTCGCAAAGTCCTCGCGCAAATATGGGAGTGGCGCGAGGACTTTTGCTTCCAGATCCCATGGCGGCAATCCGGCAAGGAGGCTCGCCACCTCACCGGAGTGTTGGCTTGCTGTACGTTTTGGTGCAAACTGTAATTATACACCTAGTAATTGTTATAAAAATAAATATATAAGTAAATGTGCTAAAACAAGACATGTTCTAACAAATCTTCCTAATCCATTCAACCATTGAAGCGTGGTCGTTTAATAAGCATTGTAAGTAGCAGATTTTTATATGTATAATATCCAATGAATTTTTGAATCTTTGATATAATATTACGATGTGTATTGTCCCCAACTGCATCGAATTTCAACAGACATTCAGAAAAGCTCCAAAACTGGTTCTGAAAAAGCAAACAATTTAAACAAAGATTCAAGTCTCATGTTATTGACAAATAAACATTATATTGGCTTATATCAAAATTGCCAAAATGTATTGGATTGACAAACGCTACCGAAATTTCTTGGGTCAATCCCTCCCATTTAATTTTTTTCTAATCTTTACCACTGACTAACTTTTTCCGGCGGCTTTGCTCCTGTGGCCCACCCAACAGGACCTGTTTTCGGGATAAAACATAGCCATGTCATTCAGGAATAATGTAGCTTTCTACTCGTGAAATAATTTCTAAAATCGGTTAAGTAGTTTTTGAGTGTATCCATTACAAACAAACACATGATTTCACTTTGTGTAAATGTATTGTTATGGTGTACAATAAAGAATTAAGACGAAACAAACTTACTAACAATCAAATCATCATCATGAGTCTTTTAATGTTCCCACTGCTGGGATACAGGCCTCTTCTCTGTGAGAGGAATTGGACTATTATCCACCACCATTATCTATATTTAATACTTAAGCTGTTTGTTTGAACGCGCTATTCTCAGGCACTACTGGTTGCAATTGAAAAAATATTTCGTGTTGTATAGTCCATTTATTGAGGAAGGTTATAGGCTATATAACATCACGCTACAACCAATAGGAGCGCAGCATAAATGCAAAATGTTGCAAAAACGGGCAAAAAACCATTTTGTGAGCTTCCGTTGCGTTTGCGCCGTAAGCGGTTAAAGTTACGCAACATTCATGTATGTAGGGTAGCACGATAAGGGTAGGTAGGTGGCCAGTTGACGGGAGCGAAGCCGCGTGGGACAGCCAGTAATATATATCTATACTAATATTATAAAGAGGAAAGATTTGTATTTTTGTATGTAACCAATAAACTTAAAAACTACTGAACCGATTTCAAAAATTCTTTCACCGTTGGGAAGCTAAACTATCCCCGGGTGACAGGGGCTACTTTTTATCGCTGTACTCTCACGGGAAAGGGAAGTACGCGGGTGAAACCGCGAGGCATCTGCTAGTATATGTATATTATACGAGTATACACATTTTCTTTTTTTTAATTTTTGATAGGCTCGCGCTTGACCACTATCTCACCTGATGGTAAGTGATGATGTAGCCGACGGCGTCGATAGAATTTCACATCGTCTAAGTTTAAGGCATACCTACGTGTTACTACTGTACCGAAATTGCATAGCAAATAATGATTATTATAATTACGAAACAGTTTCGGTGTATGTGTGTCTGAAGTAACACACCCTAAGCTTATAAGTATGTGGAGGTATGTTAGTGTGCAACTTTAACTTAGACCACTTCTACAGCGTATTGCTGGCAACTTTTGGCAATTCCAGAGTCAGTTCATTGCGCGTATGTAAAAAGTTTCTTATTACCTTGACCTTTAATGCGATACTTTGAGTTATGGAGATGGAATGGTTGTTTTGAACTCATTTGTCGTGGGTCGTGTCTATTTTATTTTTTATTGAAGGTACTTAAACGGTTATAGTCAGAATTGTTGGTATTCTGTAATAAATCTCGGGGTCTTTTGTAACGTAGTTTAGGAGACCCCGCAAGCTACAGACTTTTCATCCGATAGTATGGTCGGATTTAAAATTACACAAGTTGCTGAATCGGCGTAAATGTGCGCACTTGCATACTGTGCTCATATTTAATGCCTGACCAAACTATAGGCCGATTAGAAGTTTGTAGTTTGCGGGGCCACTAATACATGTGTATTTTTGGAGATTAAGCATGCATGCATTATTGTCTTACCCCCGGTTTTGAATTAGTCAAATTCGATTTTAGCTTGAGAATTTATCAAACAGAGTTTGATAAGGACATAACTTCAAATTCTCAAGTTTGAAACCGGAGATGAGTCATGAGCAGTAAGCGTTTTATAACGCTTAAAAATCTGATAGGTATGAATACCGATTATCTGGATCCGCAAGTATGTGCTAGGACTAATAAACGTAAAGAAGTTTTCATGCGTGGCCACAGGTGTGGCACGAATTCTCATCCAGTGATATTATAGTACAAAAAAAAGTTTTAATAATAGGGTTTACAGTAAGAAATTGCCGTTTTATTGTAATAGGTACTTAGAATTGACATAGAACCTTGATGGTTTGAGATTTTTGAGTGAAACTTTTTCACATGGGACCTATGAAGTTTTTCTTTTAAAAAATGTGCAACATTCGATTATCGACTTTTAGTTGTTTATTTTATTCAGCTTAGACAAGAAAGATGGATACTTCGAAAACTCGAGTGATTTTTGAATACGAGTTCCGACGCGGAACTAACGCGGCAGAAACAGCTCGCAATATTAATGTTGCGTTTGGATTTATTGTAATGAACGCACCATGTGATTTTAGTTTAAACGCTTTCGTGATGGAAACTTTGTTTTGAAGAACAAACCACGTGGAAGACAGCCCACACAAGTAAATAACAATAAATTGAAAGAGATGATGGAAGCCGAACCTATCCAAAACACCCAGGAATTAGCAGCATGATTTATCGTTACCTTTCAAACAATATTCTCAGACTCATTTGCTTCAAATCAATAAAATAAAAAATATGAAAAATGGGTGCTTCATGATTTGACTGATCTGCAGAAAGAAATGCGTTTTGAAACTTGTGTTGCCTTGTTGAATCAATACAGAAATGAAGGAATATTGGATCGAATTGTGACATGCGATGAAAAGTGAGCGAAAACTGCAATGGCTGACCCCAGGTCAGAAGCCGCAACTGTGTCCTAAAGCAAAGCATACCAATAAAAAGGTAATGGTAACTTTATTTTGGTCTCAGCATGGTGTTATTCACTATAGCTGTCTCCGATCTTGTCAAGCAATAACGTCAAATGTATACTGTGCCGAACTCTGAACAATGATAGCAAAACTAGCAGTGAAACAGCCCCGACTCATGAATCGATCTTCACCATTATTGCTCCATGATAACGTGAGAGCTCATACAGCTCGAGAAACCGTTTTGACACTACAGGAACTGTAATTAGAAATCATTCGTCACCCTCCGTATTCACCAGACCTTGATCCAACGGACTACCATTTTTTTGTGATTTGGACAATTTTCTACATGATAAAAAGTTTCTTCTCAGGAAGAAGTACAAAATGCTTTCACACAGTTTGTCGAATCTATATCACCAGAGTTCTATCGCAAAGGCATAAGTGACCTTCATATTGTTTAGATAATAATGGTAATTATTTTGATTAAATAAATATGTTATATTAAAAGAAAACTAATTTAAAATTTTCAGTTCAAATCGTCAATTTCATACTTTAACTCCCAATACAATTTTGTATATATAGTAGTGACAGTCAGCTTCCAGTTTTATATGCCCAAGATGGCGCCAGGTGACAATCTGACAGACAGAAATTTTTAAAATTTTCTAGCATACATTTTCTGCTATCTTAAACAGCACTTATCGCGAAAATGTGGCATTTGTTTTTTTAATATTTTGAATTGATAGATAAAATTAATAGGATCCTGGTGTATGGCAAGTTATGCTCCTATGCGAGCAAAATCAAAACAATAAAATCCAAAAATAAATCACACCGCTACAAACATTTTACGACAATTCCGTTCGAAATTGAAATTCAAACAAATAAAAAGAGCTTCTAAAATTACTGATACTGAAAAGCTGGAAAACGTCAGATTTTATCGATACGCTCGTAAACAACGTGATGTCCTTCCATGTTGACGTTTATCGATACTAATATCGACATGCCGATAGCTGGAAAATGTACCGCACTAGATGAGATGCGTAATGGAAAAAAAAAATTGAATTGAAGAGTTATTTAAACTTACATGACCTTCTCACTTATTTAAATACGGTAAGCAAATATACAGTTGAGTGCTATGTTGTTGGCGAGCTTTTTGGACAAAATATAAACAATTATATATTTACTCTATAAGTGAGTAAGTAAGTGTGGAGTTTCTTGTCGGCTCTTCTCCGTAACAAGCTACTTTTGCAAATGGACGGTAGAATCAATTATTATTACTTGCAAATTTAAATTTTTGGCGGTCAAAAGTAATGGCCTAATTTAAATAAATAATTTTGGCTTTTATATTTTTACTAGCTTCTGCCAGCGGCTTCGCCCGAGGCAACATATTCCCGGGATAAAAAGTGATGCAACACATTACACTCACAAACTTACGCCTTTATAATATTAGTGTGATAGGACAAGCAAATCCGGTGTAGACTATTCTGCCAATGCTTAAAGTAAATTGGAAAAGCAAGTGCATATATCAAGTAATTAAAGAGAAGGAACTTTAGACACAAATATATTTCTTCTTGTATTGTATTGAAAGTAAATATTGTTTAAATTCGCGTTCAAGTACCCTAGCATAAAATTACAAATATATTTTATTGTGCTCATGTAAGTGACTCATCACGTCATCTTTGTGGAAAAAAGATATTCGAGAAGACGATCTTCTTGTGACATGTCTATTAAAATTGGCAGAAACATGAGCCTATCATCAAAAAAATATAAAAAGGTGCCATTCGTTCCGATTTTGGCTACACGCCAAAAACTCCTAGTGCAGCTATAATTTTATTTGAATTACGAATCACAATACCGTTTCCATGTAAGATGATGATAATTAATGCAGAAACAACAGAAACGCAGAAATACAGACATTCGTCAAACATGGCTCTTGTTTATTATTTGCGGATGACATTAGTTTGCTGCTCGAGGTTAATAGCAAATCTGATTGCGAACGATTGCAGGAGGATATAGATAGGGTAGTGGAATGGAGTCATGACAACAAACTTTTCTTCAATGAGTCGAAGTGCTCGGTGATGAGTTTTACGCGCGCGCGTCCCTCTAGTACACGAATACGTAGTGGGTGCCTCGCCTATGCAACGAGTCTCTGAGGTGCGGGATTTGGGAGTTGTTGTCACTCCTGAACTGTCGTTTCGCGATCATATTTCGAGGATCTGTAAAAGGGCGTTTAGAATTTTGGGATTTGTTTTGAGGCAGACAAGGCACTTCACCAACATCGCAACAGTTAGGGTCCTGTAAAACGCACTAGTCAGGTGTCATCTGGAACATAGTGCTGATATATGGGCTCCACATGAGGCCAAGTACTCGGGAATGCTGGAACGCGTACAGAACAAGTTCACGCGCCACTTGTTCAAGAAACTATACGGGGTATATCCGTTTTACCCGTTGATGTACCCCACTCTGTTTGTGCTCGATATGGTCGGGTACAACCAACTGAGGGTACTACGGAAATTCACGTTTGTTTCGTATCTGGTTAGGTTACTTCGTGGCATTGAGCATAACCCAGGAGTGCTGCAGCAACTGATTTCATGTGTACCGGATCGCTATGTGTTGAGGCGGCGACGCCCGCCGCTGCTAGCCGTGCCGGTTGCCAGGACCAAACTTCTCGCCAAAACACCAATAACCCGCGCAATTCAGGTTCTTAACGATCTTCACATCAAGATTGATGTATTTACATGCCATTTCAGTGAATTCGCAAAAATACTGTTGTTTATTTTATGTTATAGTGAAGATTAGAGTTTTTGTTTTGTATTTTAAATATTGTATTTTTATATTTACGAAACATAGTTTATAAGTTATTTTTGTTAGATGCGTATTATAAGGACTACTATATTTTTACGTTTTCTTAGTTTTATATAGTAAATAAGTTAATTTTAACGACGGCGCTGTCGCATTAGGTATACCTACCTGTAATGATAGTTGTAAGGAAGATTTAATAAATAAATAAATAGAATGACGGGTTAATTATGACGCTCATTTTATTGAACAACCATAAGAAATGTGTATAACAATAAACATAATATTTTTAATTCTAAAGTTTGATTGCTGACTCAAGCATAAACTCTCAAATTATATTATTGAACGTATACTTTTCGCTACTAAGGGCCGATTTTTCAATAGTCTGATATCTTTTAACTGAGGAATAAAAATGGCGGATTGACAGCTTTTGTATTGATAATAATTATGACAAACGGCAATTTTCATTCCTCAGTTAATTTTAAAACTATTGAAAAATTGGCCTTTAATGGTATTAGCAACTTAACTATTTTTGACTATTCAGCATTTGCATTGCACACAATCACGATCTTTTGAAAGAAGTTTAACGATTTCTCGTATTCCAGACTGCATCAAAGACATTATATCTAATGGCACCAACAAAAAATAAAATGGCAGACTTCATAACTACATCTCGACGAACATTATTATGCTTGAAAAACTGCATGAAGCAAAAGTGCTAAACATTTTAAAATTCTCGTCAAACAACTCGATTGTGAACGTGAATATTCAAAGGGGAGATGACAAAATAGAGAAAAAAATATACATTTTCTAGCGTGAGTTGCCAGTAAAAGATGTTTTGATAAATAACCATGTTTCCTTCGAAATATAGGGACTTCTTATGAATTTCAAATTCCATATTTGAATAAATAATTCCGTTGAATTCGAAAAGTTATTTTTCTTTAAATCTATGTTGCCATTCTGCAGAACATTCAGATAATGTGTAATTTGCTATTCAAAAAGAACTTGGGTGGTTCTGGGTACTACTTCAAAATTTTGTTATTTTCAAGCAAATATATGGATTTGTTTACTGGTACATGTTTTATTTATTATTGATCATTAGCTTGGATTACGGCGAATAAGTCTTGAAGTGTATAACTTCGTTGGATTTGGTTCCAAAAGTCTTTGAAGTTGTAATACAATTTATATTATGTATTTAGACTTACTGTAAAACATCTGTGACTTGATTTTAATGTTGGGTAAGATTATAAAATATTCTGCTGTTGCCATTCGACTTTGGACTTGTAATCTCAGCTAAACCGGCCTTTTTATTTTCTAAAGCCTAGTCTTTTTAGTTCAGTTTACATCCCCAGTAGATTCTGTCATAAACACTAGCACTAACAATAATAGAGAGCAGTGGTAAGCCCAGTGGTATCGGCCGCGACTTACAAGTTGTAGATCGTGGGTTCTAACCCAGGCAGGTACTTTACTTTGTGTACATTATTTCATCACCACTGCCCTCAAAACGGTAAAAGAAAACATCGCGTCGTGAGAAAACCGGCATGTCCTAGAACCAAAAATTCGAAGACATGTGACATCCACCAACCTGCACTGGGCCCGGGTGGTGGATTACGGCCCATTCCCTCTCACAGGGAGGAGGCTTGTGTCCCAGCAGTGGGAACATTAATAGGCTGATGATGTGTGATGTGTGAAAAAAAGTGTAAATTATGAATTAAAAGTGTGATGACAAACTACGAATACAGGGTGTAACGAAAGGATCCGATATATCATATTTTAAAAACTGCGTCTACCCACGTATATGAACAAGTTTCTCCAAGGAAGTAATAGTCAATTCTCAAAAATATAATTGTATCACTCATACATATTTTAGTCAGCTAATGACATCTTTGTATGGAATATCTGTTTATTTTTTGAGAATTGCCTTTGATATACTTGGAGAAAATTGTTCATTTACATGAGCATAATAATAATATAATATAATATAATATAAGCCTTTATTGCTGTTATAGCTAATTTAACAATAAAATTTAAAATAAAAACTCGAAAAATATAAACTTAACTAATATCTACTCAGCATTCTGTTTGTCTTCTCTATTAACAGCTTGTCTTTCGACAAAGGCCTCCTCTAAGGCTTTCCACTTGTTCCTATCTTGTGCTGTTCGTATCCATTTTGGACCAGCTGTTTTCTTAATATCGTCTTCCCATCGCTTAGGTTGTCTTCCTCTGTTTCTTGTGCTTTCTCTCGGGTACCATTCTGTAATTATTTTGGTCCATTTTTCTTTCTTTTCTCTTGTCATATGCCCGGCCCAGCGCCACTTCATTTTCCTGCATATGGATTGCACTTTCCCGAACTTAGTCTTTTCTTTTATTCTTTTTAGTTGTACTTTATCGCTTCTTCTTATTCCCAATACGCTTCTTTCTATCCCATTCTGACAAATATTTATCTTATTTTGCTGTTGTTCGGTTAAGGCCCAAGTTTGACACGCATAAGTTAGACATGGCAGGATGCAGACGTTAAATACTTTCCGCTTCTCCGCCATTGGCATCTCTTTATTTTTCATAATTTCACTCAGTGACCAGAATCTCTTCCAAGTATTGGCTGTTCTTCTTTCAATTTCTTTCTGCATGTTTCCTGTTGATGATACTAATTGTCCCAAATATATGTACTCATTCACGTATTCTAATTGTTGGTCGTTTATTTTGATATCGTCTGATAATGGCGAGTTGGTCATTAATTTTGTCTTCGCTATGTTCATTGTCAGACCTGCATTTGCACTTTCGTCTGATAATTGCAGCAGCATTTTTTCCAAGACCTTTGGGCATGCCGCGAAAAGCACTAAATCATCGGCGAATCTCAGATGACTCAATTTCTCTCCGTTAATGTTAAGCCCGAAATTATCCCAGTCCATTTTCCTAAAGATCATCTCTAGCACTGCTGAGAATAGCTTTGGCGAAATAGGGTCACCTTGACGGACGCCTCTTTCTACTGGAAATTCGTCGCCCGTCAGTTCAGTTTTTATTTGTGCTATACTTTTCTCGTAAATTATCTTTAGAAGGCGAATATACTTATCGTGTACCCCCTGTTGCTGCAGCGATTCCCATATTTAATAGTGTTCCAAAGAATCAAAAGCTTTGTTGAAGTCCACGAAACCCAGGTAATATATTTTATTATATTCTTTGTATTTTTGAATTATCTGTCTTAGGACGTGTATATGATCTGTAGTCGAAAAGTTGCTTCTGAATCCAGCTTGCTCTTTCGGCTGATGTTCATCAAGGATGTTAGTTAGCCTAAAGAGCAAAATTTTTGAAAAGACCTTGTATATATTAGACATTAAACTGATCGGTCTATAATTGTTAATGTCTCCTTTATCTCCTTTCTTGTGTAATAGTACTATCAGGGATTTCATCCAATCTTCGGGAATATTTTCAGTTTCTATTATTTCGTTGAACAAGTTGGTTAATTTAGGAGCAATCACAGGCATTGATATTCTGAGCAGTTCGTTGGTGACACCATCGGGACCAGGTGCTTTTCCTAATTTTTGCGTTAGAATAGCTCTTTCTGTTTCTTCGTTTAGAATAGGTGGTATAGGTTCCGAATCTTGCATGTCATCAATTTTAGTCGTGATGAGTTTATTATTTTTACTTCTGTAAAGGTCTGTATAATATTCTGTAGCAATGTTTAGTATTTCTAATCTTTTACTAGTACATTTTTCCTGATTGTTTTTCATATTTGGCATCCAATTTTCCTTTACTTCTAATTCTTTAAACGCTTTCTTTACGCCCCCTGTTTTCTTAATATGATATGTAAATGTTTCTGATCTTTTCCGCTTTCTATCTTTCCTTATATTTTCGTTTATCTTTTTACTTACTTCTGCAATCTCCTTACGTGTATCTTTAGTTTTTTTGCCACGAAGAAGCAACTTTCTTTCCTGTAGTAGTTGCATTGTTTCGGAGGATAGTATTGTCTTATTATTCGTGAATATTTTACGAGCTTCGGTTTTGAGGGTATTGACAAACTCGTCATATCTCGCCTGAATTGGCTTATAAAGTTCCTTATCTTCTTTTGCTTCTAGAGTTTCCTTTAGATTGTGCATCAAATCCGCATCATTTTTAATATTTACATAGGGTATCGCTTCTTTTTGTAATCGTCTACTTTTCTTTACATTTTTCCCTTGTAGCGTCGCACGAATCATTCTATGGTCTGTGTTAAAATTTAAATTTTGTATGATTGACAGGTCTTTAAAAAGTTTTGGTTTATTGGACATAATATAGTCAATTTCATTTTTATGCAATCCATTTGGGGAAATCCAGGTCCATTTCTTATTCTTTTTATTTTTGTAGAAACTATTCAAGATACTTTGTTTGTTTTCTAACCCAAAATTCACCAATCTTTGACCGTTTTTACTCCTGTTGCCATAACCGTGACCACCTATAATAAACTCTTCTCCTCTTTGATATTTTCCGATTTGTCCGTTGAAATCCCCCATTATTATTATATTTTTATGAGCAGTGGCGACAGTTTCTTGTAATTTTTGGTAAAAATCTTCTATTTTGACTATATCTTCTTTTTTGTCAGTTTCAGTTGGTGAGTATGCCTGAATAATGGACCATGATTCATCTCAGTTATTTTGGGCGGGGAGTCTAATATTGAGAATTGCTATTCTTTCCGATATTCCTTCTAATTGTTCTATTCTGTTGGTATATTTCTTTTTTATCAAAAATCCAACACCATGTTGTCCTGGTGTTTCTCCTTTGTAGTGTAATATATACTTGCCGTGATCTTCTATTCCTTCTCCTAGTCGTCTCATTTCACTTATGCCAATTATATCCCATTTAATTTCATTAATTGCATTGTCTAATTCTATAAGTTTTTCTGGGGTTCTTAATGATCGTGTGTTAAGAGAAGCTATGTGTATGTCGCAATTGTTTATCCTTTTCTGTTTGTCTTTCCTTAGAGGGTGTTGGTCTTTGTCCCCAACGATGACCAGTCGGCTTGGGGGAAGTTGATGTTTCTTTGTTGATATATTAATTTCTTTTTGTTGTTGTATTTTCCGTTTGCCGAGCGGTAGTTGCTATTGTTGTTTGTTTGTCGGAACTTTAGAGAGAGAATTGGATCTGTTTCTTAAAATGTCAAATGCGTTACTTCTATTGGCCTTAGAAGACATGGAGGGTTGTTGTTTTTTAGGTTGATTATCTGACGATTGAAGCATAAGTAGTGTTTAAAATATAAACCCAACTTTCTGTTACATTCTGTATAATAGATATGCATATTTTGCGTTCCCGTCTCCTATTAAAACAAAAATATCAACACACTCACTCGCGACCTACATACGCAGATTGAACCCAGCTCTTCACACAATTTGTATAATTGTATTTAATTTCAACAGCAGCTGCACTCGACGATAAATTACAGTTCATATTATACAAACTGTTGGTACAAGTACTAATAATAATTGAATATATTACTGCTTATTTTGTGTTGAGTTAATGAATTATGTGATCTGGCGACTGGCACTGACTTTTTTATGTCATACGTTTCATCCACCATAGAAGAATACATAATATTCTGCTAAACCAAAAATGTTTTCTTAAATCTATAAAGGTGCTCATTTGGAGCATTCGCCTGTAATTATGCCTGTAGTGTAACGTTACAGAGCCGAGCATTACATCAGTGAAGGAGGAGAACCGAGCATTACAGTGTGCAACTTGTAATGTTACAGGTTTGAGCATTATATTGGTGAGTAAAGACATCCAAGCATTACAAAATCAAAACTATTTCAAAATAGAATCTCAAATGTTACATTACAGGCGAACGCTTTAGATGAACTTATTTGTGGTGAGACATACTAGCTACTAAAAGATTAGCGAGTTCTAGTTGGCTGAATTTTTATGAAGGATTTTTACAAAATTTTTATAACAATGTCGATGCTTTCTAGGTAACTTTTTTTTGATAGCCTCATCATCATCATCATCATTTCAGCCGAAAGACGTCCTGGACATAGCTCCCCCCAGGCGACGCCAGATTGACCGATCCCGTGCGTCTCGCATCCAGCGTCTTCCCGCAACCTTAACCAGGTCATCGGTCCACCTAGTGGGAGGCCTTCCGACGTATCATCTTCCGGTTCGCGGACGCAATTTGATAGCCTAGGATGTCCCAATCCTGCACAGGTAATGGCCACCCTCCACTTCTTCTTCATGGCAGTTTGAATGTCATCGACTCCGATTACTAAGATATATTATACTTTTACTTCAGATTAATATTATGATATAATAATTTAGGTAATTATGAGGAGAGCGAAATTCCTTCATGACTTCAGCCGAAAGACGGACACATCGCCATTGTTAGAGAGGAAATTACACTGTTAAAACTACATAAAACTAAATTTAAATAATGCCTCCATATATATATAATAAAACAACCAGAAGAAAACCAAAACTATAATTAAAATGAACAACCTACAATAAACCAGAATGACAAGCTGAGAAGAAAATGTTGACACGAAGCCAGGCCCGAGCCAAAAACACACGCCCAACATCTTCGGGTTCGTCGCTCAGCTCCGCCTCGCAGTCGCCGGGATCCTCTACAACCGTAAGTCAAGCGATCCTGGATGCTGCAGTTGCGTCGAGCTCGAGCGACGAATACTTCTCACCGCCGACGCCACCACCACCTACGCGTCGATGGGGAGGACGCCGGCCACCGGACAGCCTAGGACCTCGAGGCCCATCGGCCTCTGACAGGGTCCCCGCTCCCGGTGGAAGTGTGCAGCGCATGCGATGGACGCAATCGATTAACGAAAACGTCATGCGCGCATACTTTGGGGCTACAGAGGGGGGAAGTAACCTGACTGCGTACCGTGGTCGGATGCTCTCTCTGTTTCAGGTGCTTGAGCCAGCTGTCAACGTGTCGGCCCAACGTCTATCGGATCAGGTGCGGGTCATCCAACGTAACCGTATGCTGGATGACGCCGTACTTGATAGACTGCGTGAGGAATCACAGAGTAGCCGTGTCTCACCTGCCTTGCCACCGGCCGCGGTGCAACTGCAACCCAGTGTTTCACCGCGACCCGACCATGTTGGCAAGGATGACGACGACGGGGCTATATCTGTGAGTACCCAATGCAATGCACGTTTGAGGAGCGCTTTGGAATGTGCATTCAGCGAGTATCGCTCCACACCGCCTGAGCTTAGACCTCGACTACCTCGTTTGCCCATGCATAAGAAAAATAGGGCGCTGGTGTGTGCTCTAGATTCGCAGCTATCAAATGTTTTTGATAGCAGCAAAGACCTTGCCGACACCCACTCGATCTTGTACTGTGCGGCTGCAGCAGCATGTCGTGTAGCTAACGTCAAGTTTCCCAAAACTGACAGAGCTACACGACCAGCTATACCAGCTTGGCAGTGCAGGATTGAGCGTCGTATCGGTGAGGCTAGAGCACTCATCGGCAAGCTTATCTGCTTCAGGGAGGGCAACACTCGCCCTAGACTGATGCGCTTTGTGAGGCGGGCGTTCTCAGGGACTGATATCAGTTCTCGAGATTATATGTCCCGCGTCACAGAGCGTATCGACTTCCTGAAGCAGAAAATCTATGCATGGGCAAACCGTATTCGTCGGTACAAGCGGCGAGTGGAGCGATACACTCAGAATCGCACATTCCAGAGCAACGAAAGGTGGGTTTATAGGGCTTGGGAGCAACCCAACCAAGGTGTGACTGATACGCGCCTACCGGATAATGACGCCATGTCTTCGTTCTGGCGCGATATCTGGTCGGTGCCTGTCAGTCACACCGAGGATGACTGGACTCGGGAGGTCGAACGAGCGTGCGATCCGATACCACAAATGGGGGCAATTACCATCAGCCCCCAAGATGTGGCTCGTGCAGTCCGCCCGTTGCCTAACTGGAAATCTCCTGGGCCGGACGGACTGCACAACATTTGGATTAAATGGTTCCAAAGGTCGCACGCTCGTTTGGCAACTCAGTTCCAGTCTGCCTTAGAGTCAGGATCGCTACCTCAGTTCCTAACGACAGGAATAACCCACCTGCTCCACAAATCAGGTAGTACTGCGGATCTTAAAAATTATAGACCGATAACGTGCTTACCGACGGTCTATAAGGTCCTTACATCCATTCTGAGAGCGAAAATTAATCAACATATTGACAATAACGCCATCATGTCTGCTTCTCAGAATGGATGTAGGAACGGGTCCCGCGGTACTAAGGAGCTGCTCCTCATAGACATTGCCATTAGCCAACAGGTTCGCCGTTCCCGCAAGGATCTGGCGACATGTTGGATAGATTACAAGAAGGCTTATGACTCAGTGCCACATACATGGCTTATGAGGGTGCTGGAGTTGTATAAAATTGATGCAACTCTGCGCGCCTTCCTGACGTCATGTATGGGGCAGTGGAGGACGGTCCTTCACTATCCAGGATGTCGACAGATTCAGGAAAACAGCGAACCTATAAGGATCGAGCGCGGCATATTTCAGGGCGACAGTCTGAGTCCTCTGTGGTTTTGTTTAGCCCTGAACCCTCTCAGTACACTGCTGGAGGGTTCAGGTCTGGGCTATCGGTTGAGAAGAGGTGGTCAGGTCATATCACACCTCCTTTACATGGATGATCTGAAGCTCTTTGCCCCCAACAACTTGCAACTGATGAAGCTACTGAAGGTAACAGAAACCTTCAGTGACGCCATCCGTATGGAATTTGGTGTGGACAAATGTGCAGTCATGCATGTAAAGCGAGGGGAGATTATGGAATCCGTGGGAATACAACTCTCGGATTCCATACACCTTCGATCCCTTTCCTCAACCGAGACTTACAAGTATTTGGGTATGTCGGAAGCACTAGGCATCAATGCTACTGACGTGAAACAGTCGTTGAAGGAGCGCTTCTTTGGCCGCCTGAAAAGAGTACGAAATAGTCTTTTATCGGGTGGTAACAAGGTGCGCGCCTTCAACGGCTTGGTCATGCCGGTATTGATGTATTCTTTCGGCATACTCAAATGGACTCAGACTGAACTTGACGCCCTGGATAGGAGGATCCGCACGCTGCTTACCGCAAATCGTATGCATCACCCACGTTCATCGGTTATGAGACTGTATATCCCTCGGAAGTGCGGGGGTCGTGGCTTTTTAAATGCTAAGACCCTACACAACCGCGAGGTATGCAGTCTTAGGGAACACTTCCAGGCCGCTGACGTGGGTATGCATCGAGATGTGGTAGCGGTGGACAAGGGCCTTACCCCGCTCTCCTTGGCTAACGAGAACTGGCGCAAACCTATAGTATTAGATTCTAATGACCGCAGGGAGGTATGGCAGAGCAAGGAGCTTCACGGACGCTTCTACCGGGTCCTACATGGGCCCGATGTAGATCTTTTAGCGTCCGTGGCCTGGCTGCGATTTGGTGACCTGTTCGGGGAAACCGAAGGTTTTGTCTTTGCGATTATGGACGAAGTTATGATGACGAACAACTACCGGAAATACATTGTGAAGGACGGCACGGTTGACATCTGTCGGGCATGTCACCGGCCGGGAGAATCAATCCGTCACATTATCTCCGGTTGTTCTAGTCTGGCTAACGGAGATTATTTGCATAGACACAACCTTGTAGCCAGGATTATCCATCAGCAACTTGCTCTTAAATACAATCTTGTGGAGTCGGAAGTGCCTTACTATAAGTATGTGCCCGACCCAGTTCTCGAAAATGGCAATGTAACGTTGTATTGGGATCGGTCTATCATCACTGACAGGACTATTGTTGCCAATAAGCTTGACATAGTGGTGATGGACCGACTAGAGCGTCGCGCAATGATTGTTGATATAGCGGTCCCACATGATGAGAACCTCGTGAAGGCTGAGAGAGATAAGAAAAGCAAGTATCTTGATCTGGCTCGCGAGGTTGTCGACATGTGGGACGTGAATACAGCTATTATTGTGCCGATAGTCGTTACGGCCAATGGCATAATAGCCAAGAGCCTCGACGAACATCTGAGGAGGCTCTCGTTAGGCAGCTGGATCAAGGGCTTGATCCAGAAAGCGGTACTTCTGGACACGGCGCGTATCGTTAGGAGGTTCCTCTCTCAGGAGCCCTGACCACCGGTAGCTTGGACCCTGTTCCCGATACCGGTGGGCTACTATTTTTGTATTTTTAAATGTTTTTTTATTTTATTTTTTATAGAATAATATTTAAAAATGTAAAAATATGTAATATAAAATGAATAAATGAAATAAATAATATCCATTTATTGCAGACTAATTACATGGCCCCTATTTATACTTATAAGCTTAATTATAATAAGCTTAATACTTATAAGCTTAAATAAATATTTCACCGTGATACAATACAATGTCCGTGTGTCACTAGCGGTGTGCCAACTGAAAATAAGCGCTGGATGTCTGACATCAAGCAAATGCTGAGTTGGTAAACCATTCAGTATGTGCACATCCAGCGCAATCATTCTTAAACCTTGTATGTTCTTTTTTTACTATTCTTGTCTGTTACTTTGTGTTGTGTCTATGTCGAATAAATGTTTTCTATTCTAATCTACATTAACAATTTCCTTGTCAGTTTTTTTTTGTCATTCATTATTTGTCTGCCAACACAGAGTTAGAAATAGTATCGCTGACGCTAGGTAATCCTGTAGCGGACTCGACTAGGTCATCGGTGTAACCTTCCACGTGCATCGTTGATTGGTCGTTAGGGCCGCGCGAGCCATTTGGTCGTACTCCCGTTGATGTCAGGATTGTCTACCCAACTCGGATTTTTCTCTTACGATTTGTTCAGCCCTGACAGCCATTAGTTTGGAAACGGACGGTGAGACACCCTCATGGGAACTTAACATGGTTATAAACATTTTGGCACTTTGACAATCGATATTGCCAATATCAGTTAACTTTGTCTTGAGACCAGTTTATCACATGAAAGTTTATTGATTGTTAAAAACATTGTTTACATTGATCAGAAGTTTACTCGTAGGTACACGGATTCAAGCGAAATTTTTCTTCATCACACTTACAGCTTCTAAAGTCATTGCTGCTTCTTAGAATGTTCTTAACAGAAAAAAAAAAAACTGAATTTTCTATGAATATAGCGCAGTCATTACAAGCCATTGCGGTCCCGGGTTCAATTTCTGGATCAAGCGAAGGTTTATTGGGTTTTCACTTAAAAGCATTCTTAGAAGTAGCTAGTAGTTTGGAATCAAACCCAAGACCCCAAAGGCTTATATTGTTATTTTTGTGCCATGTTCTTAGAAAAAAGAGGAAAAAAAAAGAAACGGCAGACCATTATGGTATCAAACTCTCCGACGGTAACAAAAACCCGGTCCGCTGGGACAGTTCAATTTAGCGTATGTGATAGACAATAGTTGCTAACTGTTCCATCATAGTGTCGGTCAGTGTTGTTATAGAGCAATTTACCTGTTTCTATTTGTATACAGCTGTCCCAAATGGGATAACATTGTTGGAATACACTTTATACACTAATAGTTTTAACTATAAATGTGCTTTGTGTTCGTTGGTTCTAGTTTTGTATTTTTAAATATAAAATAGTAGTCGGATTCTCTGATTATATCGTACGATTTATATATTTTAAAAGTTGCAGCTGATATACCACCAGATCAGACCTCCAGACCTGTGGCTATCTTACTGCAGGCCAAAGGCTTATTCTCATAAAGAGAAGGTTCGAGTATTGACCACCTGATTATTCAAGACTTTGGCAGGTTGGTGATTTCAGACATATATATTCAAGTATGTAAAGATCGTAGCAGGTGACATTCTGTAGTTTCTGCCTACACCTATGGGGAAAAGGCGTGAGTTTATGTGTGTATGTATATATATTCAATCAATCTGCCTAGCCTTTGCCCAACTGTATTGGGGTCGGCTTCTATTCTTACCGGATTCAGCTTAGTACCAGAGTTTTAGATGGAGCAACTGCCTATCTGTACTTCACAACCCAGTAACGGTACCCGTTGGCTAGACTGGTGTCAGATGGATGGAACCAACGGCTTAGTGTGCTTTCCGAGGCACGGAGCAATATCGGTATGTAGGTCTCAAACATATGTGTTATATTAAATCCAGGTTTCCTCACGACGTTTTCCTTCGCCGTTGAATTGAAAAAGTCACATTGGTACTAGTCCAGGTTCGAACCCACGACCTCAAAGCACGAAAACCGAAGTCATAGCCACTGGGCCACCACGAAAGTACTGATGTGTAGATATTTTATAGTTTTTATTTGGGGAGTAAGCGTGGCACATAATCATAGATTCAAACGAAATCGTTATCACGCCGGTCAAGTACCAGCGTCTATAACGAAGGACAAATCTATAAATATGTGTTTTTTTTATGGTGCTGTCATAAATACAATATTGATTGTAATAACAATAATGGTGTTAATAGTTGTGTTATCATGAACGTGCAGTAGTCCATGCTCCATAATCAGTATTATCTTTTAAAGTTCTGACATATAATAAAAAGAGATAATAGGTCTTGACCATCGTCATAAATATGTCCACTGAGCTGAATATAGGCCTTCCTAGTGTGTCGCCGCATAGACCGGTCCCGTGCGTCTCATATCCAGCGGACTCCCGCCACCCTCATCAAGTCACCACCCTGAGTATATTAGAAAGCCTTTGTTTTTGTTATATCAACAAGATAGACGGGAAACTAAATTAAAAAAATCATAAATCATTGTTGTTTTTCTTTTCAGAAACATTCAGTAAAATTTCAACTTTGCTGATAAAATCCTGCTTCGTAAACGTACCCACAAGTAAAGCGATCATCCTCGGAATAGTAATATATATACCACATGCAGGATTTAGGGTCAGTTCACACCAAGAGCCGAAATCACGCGAAGATAGGCAGTTATCGGCCGCCACGCCGCGCTGCGTACCGCATCACGCACTTAAGCTGTGGTCTCTTGATCGGAAAGCACAACGCTGTGGTGTCCAATACATAACTGTATGGAAAAAAGTCTAGAATGGTTTTTGTTCCGTAGCACACGTCAGTGATGAGGAGTATTATGTGTCCGGCACTGCATACCACAGCGTTGTGCGTTCCGCTAAAGACACCATAGCTTTAGCGGGCCCGTGGACGCCACAGCAACGCTAAATCGTTTTGCACCACCGCGGTTAATTGAAATGTTCTCACTGAAATGTAAACCATTTTCTGAGGTAAATACAGTTCTATATTTATTGCATCGCTATCCTATAAACTGCGCGATATGTCACGTTGCGTGTTGGTGTAAGTTGACCTTTAGGTACCTACATCAGATAACCGTAGTCTAACGTCAACGGCCGGGATATATCCTACCTTTGTTACATTGTAGCGAGAACAAGGGATTCTTTCTAACACGATTTATTCGCTTATTTCTTGGCTTTATATTTATTAATGTTGTTGAAGGATCAGTGTTGAAACTGTTAGCTTGCAGTGCATTCACAGATTAGGAAGAAGAAGAATGGCATAACATAACTCTGCTTGTATTCCTCGACGGGTTCGATAAAAAACCAACAGGAACAGGTTTGTTTGGGCGAGCCTTTTGCATTAACTGGATTTCTAATCGTTTTAAAATACCTTAGGTCTGCGGAACTAAACGAGATAGAACCTTTCGGCTACAAAAAATATTATCACTCATGCCAAACTTCTGAACTCATCGGTAATACTATAATCATCATTTCAGCCAAAAGACGTCCACTGCTAGACATAGGTCTCCCCCAGGCGACGCCACAATGACCGATCCTGTGCGTCTCGAATCTTAAACAGGTCATCAGTCCACCTAGTGGGAGGCCTTCCAACGAATCGTCTTCCGGTTCGCGGTCGCCATTTCAGAACTTTACTGCCCCATCGGACATACGTTCTGCGCGCAATGTGCCCTGCTCACTGCCACTTAAGTTTGGCAATTCTTCGGGCTATGTCGGTAACTTTGGTTCTCCTGCGGATATCATCATTTCTGACGTAATCACGCAAGGAAATTTCGAGCAAAGCCCTCTACATTGCCCTTTGGGTGACTTTAAGCTTTCTGATAAGGCCCCTTCCCCCCCTCTTCGGACTTCAGATAACCCTATAATACTCCATCGCAACCTGCTCAATTCCTCTTCGAGTTCAGTCACCTTCTCGTCGGTCCGAAGTGTGCGCGTGTTGTACGTTGCCAGGTCCAGTCGTCAGTGATTGCTGGGGTAGCCGGATCTCATCCGGAGATTCTTAGCACCCCTTGCCATGCCGTAGACTCGACCGCTACCGTAGTCAAGGGTAGGCAAGCTGCTGGGTACTAGGGGCCATTTTTTATTTGTGCCATAATCGCCACGCTTGGCAGGCGGGTTGGCGATCGCAGTATGCTGGTTATAGAAGCACAGAGAACTCTGCTGCCCATTCTCTGGTTTGTCCCTTAGTCGCCTCTTACGACACCCACGGGAAGACATGGGATGGTGAAATTCTTAACGTCCGGCACCATACGGAACTAAAAATGAATACTGTAAAAGAAAATGAAATTGTTTATTGCCATATTTACATCCAAATAAAAATTATATAGAACATTGTAAGTACAATACAAATAAATAATACATAGTTGAATTCAAACATTTTGCATAACTACATAACAAACGACGCTGCGAATTAGGTTATCGGCGTATGGTAGGTCTGCCACCTTTAATGTAGGGGGCTGTGATGCCAGTCTCGCACCGACCGCCGCCACCAAGGAGTTAGCGGAGTGATGTATGGCGGTTTGTGCGGTGGCTAAGCGGCTAGCACACAGCGCTCGCGCTGCACCACCGAGGCAGGCGGAAAATCGTGCGCCACGCGTCGATGTATTCTAATTGCATGTCTGTCAGTGCAGCCTTGGTGTAGTTTATCCACAGCTCAACTGTGTAGACGCTTGTCCAGTAACTTATAAAGAGCTGCCCTTTCATGACGTTGCTACAGCGGCTGAACCGCCTGGCTAGCATGTTAGCATGTATCATGTGAAATGGCTCGTCCTAACCTGCCTGTATCAGCTTGATCTGACAGGTTGGCTCTTATCATAATGACCTAGGTATTTTACCTTGTCGACTTTTACAAGTGCAGTACCGTAAAGTTGAAATGGCAGCAGATCCGACCGGGCTCTTCGGGCAGTTGTTCGGACTTTCAAACTCCATGGACACTGATTTGTTTAGGTTGTACAGCATGTTGCGTACTCCTTACACATAGCCAGTAGTTTGCGCATGGCCGATATTAACGGGTTAACAGAACCATTATCATCCGCGTAGGAAATGTGGTTTACTAGGGTCCCGTTCATCGAGCAGTCTGTACCAGTTTGGTTCAGTCTGACCGATAGCTCAACCATAAAGATGTTAAATAGTGCATGGGACATGTTTCCCACTTGCTCCAACCTGTAAACAAAGGATATGGTAATTGAATAACTTTTGGATCATTTGTTGGATACCTACTAATTGAAATACACATTTATTTACGTATATTTATTTATTGTAAACATGTTTACCTCTTGAGTGCTGTTACCAAACACAATAGAAAAATAATTGCTTCTATGTACGTACCTCACACCACACTGTCATTACACCAACATATTGCGACTGCTTAGCGACCGTATGTCACTGCAGGGATCCAGCAGAATATCAGCGTCAGGTATATTTGCCTGACACATGCTGAGCTGGACTCCCATTTGGTGCAACCTTGAGACGCACACCGCACTGTGTTCTATTTGAAGTAGGTAAGTTACTTGTGTCACTTTTATTATGTATTTTTTCCTTTTTTTGTATGTTGGCCTTTTCTCCAAATACCCACATGTATATTAAAATAATTTGATCGTGATTTTGTGTGCTGTGCTGTGTCTTTTGTATGCGCTGAATAAATAATTTATCTATCTATCTCCACTCCGCACTTAAGACCAGAGGGTGTCGACAGCACCTGGCTAGGAACTTCACGATCTTTTAGATACTGCCGCAGCAGATCCTGGTCCACACGGTCAAAGGCTTTGTTGAAGTCTAGATAGCAGGCTATTACAGAGATATTTCTACTCTTGTAATATCCTACCACCTGCTTGACCGTTAGTTGATACGCGGCTCTTGATACTGGACTGAGAGTTAAAAAAAAATATTGAAGGTGCTGCTTGTTTATGTAAAATCTTCTCAAACAGTCTAGCTATAATATTAGCAAGGGCAATGGGTCGATAATTACTAGCACTCGAGATATTTTTCGCTTGGATTTTGCAAATGGGAACAATGACTTTGTCTGTGAGGGCCTTCGGCACATATCCAGATTTTAAGATGACCAAAAATATAATTTTACGGTTCAGATGTAGCCAGTTATTTACAGTTGAGTTGTTGGATATGAGTTGACAAAAACCACAGATTTCACCACAATAAAGTTGGGCGCACGGTTGGCGCAGTGGTTGAGCGATTGACTGCTGCGCTGCGTGTCGCGGGTTCGATTCCCGCACGGAACAATTTACTCCTTAAAGTTACACGAAAGTTAAGTAGGATACTAATCCGCGATTATAGTGCTACGGTAGCTATTGGTCAACTAACTACTCGTAAATATATTAATAAAAGTAAATAAAACGAGCAGCGTGGTCGCCGCGTTATCAATTTGCAGTGCATAGTACACCCCTTTACCTCCGTAACGGATGTGTTCAATGGTCAGACCATCACCACACTGTTTCCACACCACCAGCATATCTTTATCTACAGACAAGAATTCGCATCTCCTATTACGCTTCAGTACCTCATCCATGTTCAACCCACAATTAAAACAATTTAGTCTGCCCAGTTCACCGTCGCCATCGGACGGACAACACTGCTTGCTACACTCCTTGAAAGCCACAAGGTGACTGCCTTACGCCACCTGATAACACTGTGCCTTGCCAAGTATACTTACTGCCCAGTTCCATTTGAATTATTATTATGTCTTTTATTTAACTTTTTCTTATTTATTACATTTTTAAATATTTTTACAAAACACACAAAAAAGAAAAAACATTTAAAAATATAAAAAATAGAGGCCCACCGGTATCGGGAACAGGGTCCAAGCTACCGGCGGTCAGGGCTCCAGAGAGAGGAACCTCCTAACAATACGAGCCGTGTCCAGCAGTACTGCTTTCTGGATCAGGCCCTTGACCCAGCCGCCTAACGAGAGCCTCCTAAGGTGTTGGTCGAGGCTCGTGGCTATTAAGCCATGGGCTGACACGACTATCGGTACAATGATCGCTGAGTCCACATCCCACATGTCGACAACCTCGCGAGCCAAGTCAAGATACTTGATTTGCTTATCTTTCTCGGCTTTCACGAGGTTCCCGTCATGCGGGACAGTTATGTCAACAATCATTGCACGCCTCTCGATTCGGTCCACCACCACTATATCAGGCTTATCTATACTTACTAATATTATAAAGCTGAAGAGTTTGTTTGTTTGTTTGTTTGTTTGTTTGTTTGAACGCGCTAATCTCAGGAACTACTGGTTGGAATTGAAAAATTCTTTTTGTGTTGGGTAGTCCATTTATCGAGGAAGGTTATAGGCTATATAACATCACGCTACGACCAATAGGAGCGGAGCATCAATGAAAAATGTTCCAAAAACGGGGAAAATTTATTCTTTTTGAGACGCAACGTATTTAGAGTAGGTGGGCTAGCTTGGTAGGTAGCCAGTTGACGGGAGCGAAGCCGCGTGGGACAGCTAGTTAGCGATAATAGTTCTGTCAGTGATGATGGACCGATCCCAGTACAATGTGATATTGCCATTCTCGAGAACTGGGTCGGGCACATACCTGTAGTACGGCACCTCCGACGCCACAAGAGTGTATTTCAGAGCAAGTTGCTGATGGATAATCCTGGCTACAAGGTTGTGCCTATGCAAGTACTCTTCGTTAGCTAGACGAGAACAACCAGAGATAATGTGGCGGATCGATTCACCCGGACGGTGACATGCCCGACAGATGTCAACCGTGCCATCCTTTACAATAAATCTCCGGTAGTTATTCGTCATGATAACTTTGTCCATAATTGCACAGACGAAACCTTCGGTTTCCCCAAAGAGGTCACCGAATCGCAGCCAGGCTACGGACGCTGATTGATCTACTTCGGACCCATGTAGGGCCCGGAAAAAGCGTCCGTGAAGCTCCTTACTCTGCCATACCTCCTTGCGGTCGTTAGTGTCAAGCACTACAGGCTTGCGCCAGTTCTCATTCGCCAAGGAGAGCGGGGTGAGTCCCTTGTCCACTGCTACTACATCTCGATGCATACCCACGACGGTGTTTAGAAAATATTCTCTGAGATTGCATATCTCGCGGTTGTGGAGATTTTTGGCATTTAAAAAGCCTCGGCCTCCACACTTCCGCGGGATATACAATCTCATGACTGACGATCGTGGGTGATGCATTCGATATGCAGTCAGCAGTGTACGGACCCGCCTATCCAGGGCGTCAAGTTCCGTTTGAGTCCATTTGAGTATGCCGAAAGAGTACATCAGCACCGGCATGACCCAACCGTTGAAGGCGCGCACCTTGTTTCCGCCCGAAAGAAGGCTATTGAATACCTTCTTCAGGCGGCCAAAGAAGCGTTCCCTCAACGATTGCTTCATGTCTATAGTACTGATACCTAACGCTTCCGACATACCCAAATACTTATAGGTTTCGTTTGGAGAGAGGGATCTCAGGTTTATGGAATCCGCAAGTTGAATTCCTACGGATTCCACAATCTCCCCTCGCTTTACATGCATGACCGCACATTTGTCCACACCA
This sequence comes from Orthosia cruda, assembly GCA_964057195.1. Classification (NCBI taxonomy): domain Eukaryota; kingdom Metazoa; phylum Arthropoda; class Insecta; order Lepidoptera; family Noctuidae; genus Orthosia; species Orthosia cruda. The sequence goes on from OZ059830.1 coordinate 42,162,889, forward strand.
AACTCCATCCTGATGGCGCTACTAAAAGTTTCAGTTACCTTTAGTAGCTCCATCAGCTGAAGATTGCTGGGGGCAAAAAGCTTCAAGTCATCCATGTAAAGGAGGTGAGATATAACCTGACCACCTCTCTTCAACCGATAGCCTAGCCCTGAATTCTCCAGCATCATGCTTAGAGGATTCAAGGCTAGGCAAAACCAAGTGGACTCAAACTATCGCCCTGGAATATACCTCGCTCGATCCTTACAGGTTCGCTATTCCTCTGGATATTTCTACATCCTGGATAGCGAAGGACTGTGCTCCATTGCCTCATACACGACATCAGGAAGGTGCGTAGAGTTGTATCTATTTTATACAATTCTAGCACCCTCATGAGCCATGTATGCGGCACCGAGTCATAGGCCTTCTTATAATCTATCCAACATGTCGACAGATCCTTTCGGGAACGCCGAACCTGTTGGCTAATGGCCATATCAATAAGGAGTAGCTCCTTAGTACCGCGGGACCCGTTCCTACATCCATTCTGAGAGACCGACATGATGGAGTTATTGTCAACATGTTTATTAATTTTTACTCTCAAAATGGATGTAAGAACCTTATAGACCGTTGGTAAACATGTAATTGGTCTATAATTTTTGGGTTCCGCGGTGCTACCAGACTTGTGGAGCAGGTGGGTTATACCTGTCGTAAGGAACTTGGGTAGCGAACCAGACTCTAAGGCTGCCTGGTACTGAGATGCCAAACGAGCGTGTGACCTTTGTAGCCACTTGATCCAAAAGTTGTGCAGTCCGTCCGGTCCTGGAGATTTCCAGTTCGGCAACGGACGGACTGCACGGGCTACATCTTGGGGGCTGATCGTGATAGCCCCCATTTCTTGTATTGGATCACACGCTCGTTCGACCTCCTGAGTCCATTCACCTTCGGTGTGACTGACAGGCACCGACCAGATGCTGCGCCAGAATGAAGACATAGCGTCATCATCCGGCAGGTGCGTATCAGTCACACCTTGGTTGGGTCGCTCCCAAGCCCGATAAACCCACCTTTCATTACTTTGGAATGTGCGATTCTGGGTGTATCGCTCCACTCTCCGCCTGTACCTACGAATACGGTTTGCCCATGCATACACTTTTTGTTTCAGGAAGTCGATGCGCTCTGTGACATGGGATATATAGTCCCGGGGGCTGACATCAGTCCCCGAAAACGCCCGTCTCACAAAGCGCATCACTCTTGGGCGGCTATTGCCCTCCCTGAAACAAATTAGTTTGCCGATGAGTGCTCTGGCCCCACCAATACGACGCTCGATCCTGCACTGCCAAGCCGGTACGGCTGGTTTCGGTCGTGTAGCTCTGTCATCTGCAAATTTGACATGAGCTACACGACATGCCGCTACAGCCGCGCAGTACATAATCGAATGTGTATCAGTGAGGTCTTTGCAGTCATCAAAATAGTTTGACAACTGCGAATCCAGAACAGCCACCAGCGCCCTATTCTTGTTATGCATGGGCAAACGAGGTAATCGTGGCCTAAGTTCGGGTGGCATGTTGCGATACTCCCGAATAGCACACTCCAAAGCACTCCTCAATTCCTCATTGCACTGGGTACTTACGTTTGTAACCCTGTCACTACTCTCCTCATCAGCGTGGTTGGACTGTGGTAGCACCACAGCCTGCGACGTTGGGGCAGTGACACGGTTACCCATTTCCGTTCGGAGGCGATCAAGTACAGTATCATCCAACATACGATTACGCTGGATGACCCGCACCTGATCCGAAAGTCGTTGGGCCGAAACGTTGACGGCTGGCTCAAGTACCTGAAACAAAGAGAGCATCCGGACACGGTACGCGGTCAGGTTGTTTCCTCCCTCTGTAGCCCCAAAGTATGCGCGCATGACATTTTCGTTTATGGATTGTGTCCATCTCATGCGCTGCACACTTCCGCCGGGTGCTGGGACCCTATCAGAGACCGGTAAGCCTCGAGGTCCTAAGCGGTCCGGCGGCCGGCGTCCTCCCCGTCGACGCGCAGGTGGTGGTGTCGTCGGCGGAGAGAAGTACTCGTCGCTCGAGCTCGACGCAACTGCCACAGCCGGTGTCACAGCACTCACGGTGGGGCTGGTTTCCGGCGGCGGCGAGGCGGAGCTGGGCGACGAGGCCGGAGATGGTGGGCGTGCACGTCTTGCAGCGGCAGCTCTCGTCAACATGACGTAGTTTTCATTTTTCTCATATTTTGTAATTCAGTTTATAAATCGGTCATAATTTTGATAATGTTATTGTATTATGTTTTTTTTTCTTGGTTTCATTGTATATATATATCTGCACTATTTAGATGGTTGAAATTTTATATTTTGTAATAAATTTGGTAGAGAAAAATTTTGGCATCCGTCTGTCAAGTCGAGCCACAGACTATATTTATTCTATATATTTTATTATTATTCCTTTATTTAATTTCTTTTCTTATTAACTAAATTTTTAAATATTTTTATAAAACACAAAATTTGAAAAAACATTTAAAAATATAGAAAATAGAGGCCCACCGGTATCGGGAACAGGGTCCAAGCTACCGGCGGTCAGGGCTCCAAAGAGAGGAACCTCCTAACAATGCGAGCCGTGTCCAGCAGTACTGCTTTCTGGATCAGGCCCTTGACCCAGCCGCCTAACGAGAGCCTCTTAAGATGTTGGTCGAGGCTCGTGGCTATTAAGCCATTGGCTGACACGACTATCGGTACAATGATCGCTGTGTCTACATCCCACATGTCGACAACCTCGCGAGCCAAGTCAAGATACTTGATTTGCTTATCTTTCTCGGCTTTCACGAGGTTCCCGTCATGCGGGACGGTAATGTCAACAATCATTGCACGCCTCTCTATTCGGTCCACCACCACTATATCAGGCTTATTGGCTACAATAGTCCTGTCAGTGATGATGGACCGATCCCAGTACAATGTGATATTGCCATTTTCGAGAACTGGGTCGGGCACATACCTGTAGTACGGTACCTCCGATGCCACAAGAGTGTATTTCAGAGCAAGTTGCTGGTGGATGATCCTGGCTACAAGGTTGTGCCTATGCAAGTACTCCTCGTTAGCTAGACGAGAACATCCAGAGATAATGTGTCGGATCGATTCACCCGGGCGGTGACATGCCCGACAGATGTCAACCGTGCCATCCTTCACAATAAATCTCCGGTAGTTATTCGTCATGATACATTCGTCCATAATTGCACAGACAAAACCTTCGGTTTCCCCAAAGAGGTCACCGAAACGCAGCCAGGCTACGGACGCTGCTTGGTCTACATCGGACCCATGTAAGGCCCGAAAAAAGCGTCCGTGAAGCTCCTTACTCTGCCATACTTCCCTGCGGTCGTTAGTATCAAGCACTACAAGCTTGCGCCAGTTCTCATTCGCCAAGGAGAGCGGGGTGAGTCCCTTGTCCACTGCTACTACATCTCGATGCATACCCACGACGGTGTGTAGAAAATATTCCCTGAGATTGCATATCTCGCGGTTGTGGAGGTTTTTGGCATTTAAAAAGCCTCGGCCACCACAATTCTGCGGGATATACAATCTCATGACCGACGATCGTGGATGATGCATTCGATATGCAGTCAGCAGTGTACGGACTCGCCTATCCAGGGCGTCGAGTTCCGTTTGAGTCCATTTGAGTATGCCGAAAGAGTACATCAATACCGGCATGACCCAACCGTTGAAGGCGCGCACCTTGTTTCCGCCTGAAAGAAGGCTATTGAGTACCTTCTTCAGACGGCCAAAGAAGCGTTCCCTCAACGATTGCTTCATGTCTATAGTACTGATACCTAACGCTTCCGACATACCCAAATACTTATAGGTTTCGTTTGGAGAGAGGGATCTCAGGTTTATGGAATCCGCTAGTTGAATACCTACGGATTCCACAATCTCCCCTCGCTTTACATGCATGACCGCACATTTGTCCACACCAAACTCCATCCTGATGGCGCTACTAAAAGTTTCAGTTACCTTCAGTAGCTCCATCAGCTGAAGATTGCTGGGGGCAAAGAGCTTCAGATCATCCATGTAAAGGAGGTGAGATATAACCAGACCACCTCTCTTCAACCGATAGCCTAGCCCTGAATTCTCCAGCAGCATGCTTAGAGGATTCAGGGCAAGACAAAACCAAAGTGGACTCAAACTATCGCCCTGGAATATACCTCGCTCGATCCGTACAGGTTCGCTATTCCTCTGGATATTTCGACATCCTGGATAGCGAAGGACTGTGCTCCATTGCCTCATACACGACATCAGGAAGGTGCGTAGAGTTGTATCTATTTTATACAATTCTAGCACCCTCATGAGCCATGTATGAGGCACCGAGTCATAGGCCTTCTTATAATCTATCCAACATGTCGACAGATCCTTTCGGGAACGCCGAACCTGTTGGCTAATGGCCATATCAATAAGGAGTAGCTCCTTAGTACCACGGGACCCGTTCCTACATCCATTCTGAGAGACCGACATGATGCAGTTATCGTCGACGTGTTTATTAATTTTAACTCTCAAAATGGATGTAAGAACCTTATAGACCGTTGGTAAACATGTAATTGGTCTATAATTTTTGGGTTCCGCGGTGCTACCAGACTTGTGGAGCAGGTGGGTTATTCCTGTTGTAAGGAACTTGGGTAGCGAACCAGACTCTAAGGCTGCCTGGTACTGAGATGCCAAACGAGCGTGCGAACTTTGTAGCCACTTGATCCAAAAGTTGTGCAGTCCGTCCGGTCCTGGAGATTTCCAGTTCGGCAACGGACGGACTGCACGGGCTACATCTTGGGGGCTGATCGTGATAGCCCCCATTTCTTGTATTGGATCACACGCTCGTTCGACATCCCGAGTCCATTCACCTTCGGTGTGACTGACAGGCACCGACCAGATGCTGCGCCAGAATGAAGACATAGCGTCATCATCCGGCAGGTGCGTATCAGTCACACCTTGGTTGGGTCGCTCCCAAGCCCGATAAACCCACCTTTCATTACTTTGGAATGTGCGATTCTGGGTGTATCGCTCCACTCTCCGCCTGTACCTACGAATACGGTTTGCCCATGCATACACTTTTTGCTTCAGGAAGTCGATGCGCTCTGTGACATGGGATATATAGTTTCGGGGGCTGACATCAGTCCCCGAAAATGCCCGTCTCACAAAGCGCATCACTCTTGGGCGGCTATTGCCCTCCCTGAAACAAATTAGTTTGCCGATGAGTGCTCTGGCCCCACCAATACGACGTTCGATCCTGCACTGCCAAGCCGGTACGGCTGGTTTCGGTCGTGTAGCTCTGTCATCTGCAAATTTGACATGAGCTACACGACATGCCGCTACAGCCGCGCAGTACATGATCGAATGTGTATCAGTGAGGTCTTCGCAGTCATCAAAATAGTTTGACAACTGCGAATCCAGAACAGCCACCAGCGCCCTATTCTTGTTATGCATGGGCAAACGAGGTAATCGTGGCCTAAGTTCGGGTGGCATGTTGCGATACTCCCGAATAGCACACTCCAAAGCACTCCTCAATTCCTCATTGCACTGGGTACTTACGTTTGTAACCCTGTCACTACTCTCCTCGTCAGCGTGGTTGGACTGTGGTAGCACCACAGCCTGCGACGATGGGGCAGTGACACGGTTACCCATTTCCGTTCGGAGGCGATCAAGTACAGTATCATCCAACATACGATTACGCTGGATGACCCGCACCTGATCCGAAAGTCGTTGGGCCGAAACGTTGACGGCTGGCTCAAGCACCTGAAACAAAGAGAGCATCCGGACACGGTACGCGGTCAGGTTGTTTCCTCCCTCTGTAGCCCCAAAGTATGCGCGCATGACATTTTCGTTTATGGATTGTGTCCATCTCATGCGCTGCACACTTCCGCCGGGTGCTGGGACCCTATCAGAGACCGGTAAGCCTCGAGGTCCTAAGCGGTCCGGCGGCCGGCGTCCTCCCCGTCGACGCGCAGGTGGTGGTGTCGTCGGCGGAGAGAAGTACTCGTCGCTCGAGCTCGACGCAGCTGCCACGGTCGGTGTCACAGCACTCACGGTGGGGCTGGTTTCCGGCGGCGGCGAGGCGGAGCTGGGCGACGAGGCCGGAGGTGGTGGGCGTGCATTTCTTGCGGCGGCAGCTCTCGTTAACATGACGTCGCCGTCGACTTCATTTTTCACATTTCTTATTCTTGAATTTGTATTTCGGCCATACTTTTAGTGATTTTACTGTAGTATGTTTTTTTTTTCTTTGATTTCATATTGTTTTGTATAATTTAGATAGTTAAAAATATTTATTATGGAAGAAATTTATAAGAGAAAATTTTTGGCAACTGTCTGTCAAGTCGAGCCACAGTTAGTTATTATTATTATTTATATGTCTTTAAACATCTCAGGACCCTGGGGTCCTGGCCCTTAGAAAAGCGTGCCAGGGGCCGGAGCTAACTGGTAGAGGCCTTGTAAAGACATCTTTAAATGAAATGTGACATCAGCCGGCGATTATCCCTGTATGCACAAAGTAAGTGCACCCAAAGACAATCCCCGGTTGGTGCAGGACTATTGCAAAATTTGAAGAAAAAGATATTGGGCTATGGGTTTGAGTAGCTTAGTGGACCGAGTGCCTAGAACTATAGGACGGCTGTTGGCCCCTGCCTGACCACTGTTGAACACGGCTACAAAATGGCAGGGGGTGACTTGCACACTCAATTAATGGGCCCCCAGAAACTTATTATTATTATATTCTTTATTGTACACCATAACAATAAATAAAAATACATACAGAACAAACATTTTCAAGCTCAGTGTACAATGGGCGGTCTTATCGCACAGGGCAATCTTTTACAGACAACCTTTAAACAATAATTGGGCGCACGGTTGGCGCAGTGGTTAAGCCATTGACTGCTGCGCTGCGTGTCGCGGGTTCGATTCCCGCACGGAACGAACGAAAAATATTTGTATGACCTACAGATAGTTGTTCCGGCTCTGGGTGTTGTGTATGTGAGTTTATATGTTTGTAAACGCACCCACGATACAGGAAAAAAATCCTAGTGTGGGGCAAAGTTATAAAAAAAACAGATTAACAAATAGTAATTATGACGTTTTGACAATTATTTAGTTTCTTTTCGCAAATATTATAGATTGTTATGTCAGATTTATGCTTAAACAATTTGAGTGTATTATTTCAAAGTTCTATTTTAGAATGCATCCACCATTTTGTAAATAAACCCAGGTGTACGCAGAGAGTTGACGTTCCTACGAAAACTACATATTTTTCTTTTCACAGGTCATATAAGTTGACTTTCCGTGACCATGTGCTGGTAGATGTTCTAAACGTGAGTTAAATAAACATGGATATCTTTTGAGCAGTTTTATTTTCTTCGTAGCCAGAGATGTTACTTTGTAACTATTGTGATCTTTTTGTGTTCTATTCAGATAAAATTTATAATCTAAGCATCACTACTGTTCTCAAAATTATGAAAGAAATCATTTTGCAACCCGCACTTGGCTTTAGGCCTTAGTTTTGAAACCAATATACATTAATTTGTTGGTCAGACAGCTATTTCTAGAATTATTTTATGGACTAACCAATAACCATGCAATCATTTTAAAATATATAAGTCGATGTACAGAGCTCGTGGCGAAATAATTACAGCCGCACGGATCGATCTTCAAGGTTAAGCCACGCTTGCCGAGGTTGATCCGTGGATGGGTGACCATCTTACATAACGAGATTCCTCCGTGCCTCGGGAAGCACGTTAAGCCATTGGTTCCGACTGTCATTTGAAAATCTTTGGTAGTCGTTACGAGTAGTAAGAAGCCTGAAATCTGGCACCAGTCTAGCCAATGGGTATCGTGTTACCAAGATACTGGGTTGTGGAGGTCAGATATGCAGTCACTCCACGTAACATACTGGTACTCAGATGAATCCAGTTAGACTTGAAGCCAAGTCCAACATAATTGGAAAAGGCTTAGCAGATTGATTTATAAATCGCTGTATAGAAGACAAATGAGTTAATCAAAGTCTAAACTCAGTAAAGATTCTGGCAATATGAAGTAATTCTAGTAACTGTTTATAGCGAATAGAGATGAAATAGGAATTTTAAACTGGATGTCTAATTAGTTTTGTTCACAAGCGCTTATGCGATTCCCAGATCAGGCATAAAGGTCACGGATAAATTTGAAAGGGCCGCGGCCCTGGCACAAGCAACTGAAGGAACACAGGTGGGTTTCAGTCAGCAAAAGTCAGAAACTTGACCACGGCCTCCCGCTTCACCCAGAGCGGAGGTCATTGGATGATTGTCAACAAAAAATTTGGCATATAATTGCTTTGGGTATTAGAATTCCAGGAATTCATCAATAACAACCCGTTTACTGAATTTTTGTCCATTGTTGTACAATGTATATCTCATCATCATTTATTTTTCCAAATTAAGTACATAACACCTTAACACCTATAACGGCAATGCAGTGTTACGAACACAAAGATACACATACCTACATCGAACTTACATTGACTACCGAAATAACAATTAAAATTCAATTAAGATACCATTAAAATACAATTAAAAATACAATAAAACATACAAGTAAAAAGACATTGAAAATACAATCAACAATACAATTAAAATACAATTATAATGCATTTAAAACGCAATCAAAATATAATTAAAATGCAATTAAAATGCAATCAAAGTGCAATTAAAATACAATTAAAATGCAATTAAAATACCATTAGAATACAATTAAAATTCAAATAAAATCACTTCTTAAACTTTTCAATGCACTTCAGTACTACATCATCATGACCATCATCATCCAAAGCCTGACTTCGGCCACTGCTGAGCGTAGGCTCCTCTTTTCTTGTGCCAATCCCTCCGTTCTTGTGCATGTATATATACTAAAAAAAAAAAAAAAAAAAAAAAAAGAAACATGTTTATTGAGTTAGACAATAGTTCACAAATTAGATTATCAATGACTTAAAACTACGTGCGTTTACAATAAATGTCGGAGGGATCATCTGCAGCCGAACTAGGTGAGAGCCTGTATTTCGGCATGCAGCTCCACCCATAGGAACATTGACGCAATAAACTTAGTTTAGAAATAAAGTTAATAAAAAAGAAGGTAACAAATTGACATAAAATATCAATAAAATCGAAATCACAATAATACATTAAAATACAATAAATTAGATCAATATATTCAAAAATTGGGTGTTGAATAGTACAATTAAAATCATATTGTAAAATTTGACGTAAAATTAAAATCATAATCGAAATCACAATAATTTAAGTACAACAGATTAGAACAAATTAAGAAAGCAATAATATTTTTATAAAATTAAAAACCAGTCGTAAAATTTAATAATCGTTTAACAATAGTTCAAATATAATATATGGGAAAAAAAATTGAGAATTAAATAATAAAATTAACATCATTATAAAATTTTGAAAGACGTAAAACCTATATAATAATAGATCACAATAATCTAAATATTGTAAATTAGATATAATTAAGAATGAAATCATAAAAATGAGTTAAACCAAAATTTCTGAAGTAGTCTTTAAATTTAAATAATAATGAGATCACAATAATTTAAACACAGTCAATTAGACTAAGTAAAAATTGAGAATTAAAATTAGAATAAAAATTAGTTAAATTAAATTGCAAGACGTGAGACAAAACAAAGTACAGTGATTGTTTGCATGTGAGCGAATGTGTGAGAGTGAGTGATTGTGTGTGTGCGTGAGTGATTGTGTGTGTGTGTGTGTGTGAGTAAGTGTGTGTATGCTTACCTCTCGTATAAGGTTCAAATATTTCACTAATTTTGAACCGCAAGCAGCCTTTCTGTCTCCTCATAAGACTGCGTTAGCAGGTAGTTCTGGAGTTTTTTTTTACAATGAGACTTGTTGAGCGAATAGATGTCCAAGATTGTATTTATTTTATTGTAGATAAATGGCCCAAGGAATAGGAAGAATTTTTTTACAAAATTTGTTCTTGGAGAATGCTTGGCGATTGCAACTTCATGCCTTCTGCGTTTGGAGATAATCTCAGGATTGTACTTCAGGTCCTTATGTTGTTTAAGTACGATATTCAACAAAAATATTTGGCGCACATTAAGGACTTCGCAAGACTGATAAAGCGCGTTTGTGGGAAATAGAATGGGTCTGAAAGTGGCCACTTTCAGGATAGCCCGCTGAGCTACCTCCAAACACTTGAGAGTAGTCTTAGCAGCAACTCCCCAAGAAGATATACAGTAATTGAGTATTGATTGGCAAAGCGAGTAGTATACACTTTTTAGTCAGGCAGGATCAGCAACCAATCTGATGTTTTTAAATATATAAATCAGCCTACGCACTCTTCCACTGACAAGCTTAATGTGTTCTTTGAAATTAAGATTCTGATCCAGAGTGACACCGAGATATCTAATGTGCTTGACTTGCTCAAGTGGTTTACAGGAGCAGATGCCAGTCGATTGGCATTCATGTGGAATAATGTTAAACTGATTGTTGGCAACAGTGGATTGGCGAATAGAAAAGGTAATGTACTTCGTCTTGTTAGTATTAAGCGTGAGGACGTTGTTACGAAGCCATTCATTTACTAGATTGAAACCATTTTGGGCAGCATTAAATACCCCTTCCCAGGTATAAGCAGAGAAGAGGAGAGCAGTGTCATCTGCTTAAGATATAATTTCGCCTCTGGGTAACTTTAGGTCTGTTAGTTCGTTAATATAAATGAGAAATAAGGTGGGTCCCAAAATACTGCCCTGAGGCACACCGTAGGTTACAGGAAGGTAGGAACCTGTGCTGTTACCAACCCTCACGCACTGGAACCGCTCTGAGAGATAACTTTCAAAAAGTTTTATTTGCGTTCCTCTAACACCTAATCGCTCAAGCTTCTGCAGAAGAATGGGCACAGGGATCGTGTCAAAAGCTTTGGCTAGATCAAGGAAAATTGAGAGATATTTATTACGATTATCTAGGTTAGTAGCCAGATAATTTGTCAGTTTATGTACCGCGCCATCCGTACTTCTGGCTCTACGAAAACCGAATTGATTTTCGGAGAACAAACCACTGGATTCGAGGTAATTGACAAGCCCAGTATTTATTATCTTCTCCAAAATTTTTGAGAGTGCAGGCAGGATCAAAATAGGCCTGTAGTTAATGACACGATCCCTATCCCCTATCTTATGTATGGGACGAATTTCTGATCTCTTTAGATCATTTGGGAAAACACCGCGTTCCAAGGACTTATTAAATATATATGTCAATGGTGGAACTAGAAAGGCTTTGTAGGTTTTAAGAAACTTGTTGGAGATGTTATCCCAACCAACTGTTGAGTCATTTTTTAAACCCAGAATAATTCTTTCCACCTCCCCCTCATCAACAGATTCCATAGCAAAGGACTGGAGCTGGGGATTACCTTGCTGGGCGGTAAGGGTAAGAGGTGGTTGAGTAGGATTGCGTTGGTTTCTTAGGCAATCTTCGGCTAAGGTTTTGCCCACATTTATGTAGTGCTCATTTACTTTATCCAGAGACGATTTCGTAGTAGAACACAGTTTAAGAAGCTGTTCAGGAATGTCGCCTGACTTGTTGGAGTTAGTGATAGTTTTGATAGTTTTCCACAATTCTTTGGGCTTTTTTTTAGTTAATTCTATCTGGTTCCTTTCGTAAGTCGTTTTAACTTTCTTTAAAATTTTGGTGCAAAAATTTCTATATCGAACATAGGTTATCTTTAGGATTTGGTTGTCAGGTGACATTTTAGTTTTTATATGAAGTTTGTCCCTATTTTTCATGCAACGGAGCAGACCAGGAGTAATCCAGGGTTTGATAATTCTTCGACGTTTCGGTACTATTAAATTTGTTGTGTTATTTTGCAGTGCAGTTTGTAAGCTATTTACGAGATACCTGGTGCAATAGTTGGGATCAGTAGATTCATATATTGGTGTTAGGTTAATAAAGGATATGTCTCGTTTCAGGCTTTCAGAATCAACTTTGGTGACGGTTGTAGTTGCAGATACTTGTGATTGCTTTGTGAATAGTTACGTTATTACAGGATAGTGATCCGTCAACGTGGTTTGTGGAACTACCGTTACAGCTGAGTTCTTACTCTTGAGTAGTACATGGTCCAGACAGGTTCCACTTACCTCTCTTGTCACCTCTGTGTGGGCAGGTAACAGACCATGTGACGCTGCAATGGTCAAGTAACGAGAACCAGATAGGTCCAGCTTGTTATCGTTTATAGGAATATTTATGTCCCCATTTACTATAATATTAGGAAAAGAGGAGAGATTGGAAAGAGCTGTATCCAAGGATAATAGGAATGCATCAATATTTTTAATAGATGGAGAACGATACAGACAAACCAGGGCTACATTTTTGTTGAGGGTAGCTACTAGACAATTGGCATCATGAAACTCCGGTTCATCCACACTTATATCGAGGTCATCCCTAACATAGATGACAACTCCATCATTTTGTTTCAATATTTCTTTAGTTGCAAAGGACTTGAAACCATGTAAAACTGGTATAGTGCCCGACACGCCCAAAAGCCAACATTCTGTTAACACAAGAATATCACATTGAATTTTTAATCTCGTTAACATAACTTCGAAGCCTGGCATATTACAACTGATACTCCGAATGTTTTGAGTGAGGACTACCAAACTCCTATTTGGGGATTTTTTTATAAATTGGCCACAATTGTTGAGGTCTGTGGTAAACGATTTTGACACACATAGATTGTCAATATCTGATGTTACATCACTAATATCATTACTGAATTTTATAGGATAAGAATATATGGACCAGGCTTGTGACGGCTTCAGAAAGGGAAGAAAGGATCATAGTAGAATCAAGCAGGCAATATTGAGAGTAATACTTTGAGGAGTGATGGAAAACAGTCAGGCGAGCTTGTGTATGAATTTGAGAAGATGAGTGTAGTTTGTGAATGTTTTTGATGGTGTAAGTACTTTGTTTAGCGTGGTTTTCAAAAATATCTATATAGTACACTGTAAATAATTTAAAAAAAGATACATGGAAAATTGGTTCAAAGTTAAGAATAACCCGCATGCACACGGTTATCCAAGCTATGCTAGGGAACAATAAGAATTGGAAGTAGTTTACTTGATAAAGTCAGATTGAATTCCTTAATTTATCAAGGTCGGCCTCACAGTTCACTCGTACCTGCGGATCTCCAATCTTTTTACGAAGGTAGATAAAACCATGAGACGTCCAGCAAAACGAGAAGCCATGTGTTTTTTTAAATTGCCTGGCGAGGTAAAAGAGCTTTTGTGCTCTGAACGTCAGGGTTTCAGAAATAAACACAGGTTTCGCTGGAGTTTTTAGGTTCAAGTGGTGAGAATTAAGTTTATTTTCTCTCTTGTCAGATGAATTTAAGTGTTTGACGCCTTTAATCACTTTTTCCTTCATCAATACCGACGCAAACTCAACAATGATAGGCTTGGAGTCCTCCCTAGATTTGCCCCTGTAAACATCACGTATAGTAGATTGCTCAATATTAAGATTTATTGATTTACCTAAATTAATCACCATATTGGAGAGGTCTAGCTTAGTTTAATCTGAGTTCTTAGGGACATTCCGTATTTCAATTGAAGAAGAACGAGCTTTTCGCTCGAACAATTCAATTTTTTCCTCCAATTGGCAGATCAACTTCCTGTCCTCTTTGCGTTCGCCTTCCAATATTGATATTCTTGTCAGGAAATCATCATGCTTTTTTGACATTACTTCGACACTGTCTTTAAGGTCTCGATTTTGTTCTATAATGCTGTTTATTTTAATTAGCAGGTCTTCAAAGCGCTTTTCCTGCTCAAGAGTAAAAGTGGAGAATGTGTTTCCACTTATGGCAAGATTGTCATCTTCAGACACATTAAACTTTCTCTTCTTGTTGCGCTCAGCTGCAGCAAGATCAGGGACTAGTATACTTTGCTGTAGATTAAGCTCAGACGATACTAATCGTTGTGGGGCCAAGTTGATACATTCATCAGTAGGTGTAGTTGGCAGCGGAAGCGGTGAAGCAGTAGATGATCGATTAACAGACATTTTAATATCAATTAAATACCAGTAGGACTAATTCAGTCGAGAGAAATCACAGACGTTATATAGTCGAGGTGGCGCCACCAGTCGTAAACACTCGCAATGCTCAATATGATGACCGACACACGAAGTTTTGAGACAAGAACGCGCGTTGCGACGCCGGTAAGTTGGTAGCACTGACAGTCTGTCACTGCCTCGGTCACTGCACGTTCGCAGGAATTAGACCGTTATGACAGTTCACACAACGGCCAATATTCCGTGCACTCGCGAGTCAGTCAGTATGATACGGCACTTTTACAATAAAATTCAGTTACTTTTTATTATTGTATTTACGTTTCGCAGAACCTTTAAAACAATTAGTAGACAATAGCACAGCACTAAGTTCAAGTTTTGCGGTAGAAAATAAGTATTTTCAACTGTTAATTAATTTAGCGAAAATAATTACTAAGGAGACGAATTAAGTGATTCGAAACGCGTTCCGGGTCGTATAGATAAATGAGTAAGTTTTTATTTTCACGTCCGTTCTTTTTGAATATTAAGTATTTTTCTTGGTGGAGCTGGAGAAGACAACACACCAGAAAGAGTGAAAGTCTATCAGGGCGAGTTTTGCCCAACAGTGGGAAAGTAGATTCACAGACGAAACAAATGTTTTAAGCTATAACGATATTACCTACATGACTTCCAAAACCAACAATTACTTAATAATACCTCCCAGTTCACAATGCTCAAGAAGCAGTACAGTTGCTCCAAAAGTTGCACACAGTTCAAAATCTGCACACACTTACGTGCAGAACTTTCGGGACACAATACGGCGCGTGCATAATTAGAGCTGTTTAACGCAACCTCTCGTGCAGTTCGTAATTAGCAGACTGTCTTCAAGAAAACTTATTTGAGTTGTTAATTTTGTTTGTATTATGGGTCCTTGTTGAGAGTTCGCTTAGCACTTCCTACTGGGGCTATCTCTCTATCTATTTCTTTGGTGATAGCGATTGTCAAGTATATTGGGACTGACCCTTTGATATTTCGGTGGCTCACTTTTAAAGATGAATAAAAAAATAACAAATATATTTATACACGTTAAATTACAAAATTAGAAAGTAAAGATATAACAATATCCAAATGTCGTCCTTCGCAGCTCTGGCACTCTTCAAAACGGTCTCTAACATTCATGAAAACACGCTTTAGAAGTATAGTAGCCCAGACCTCATACCTCCGCATTTTTCCTCTGGGGTTAACTGAAGAGTCGGGATGTACAACAGTACTTCATCAACCAATATCTGAATTGAAGGAAAAAATTAGACAAGAAATCAACAACATTCCTACTGAACCTGGTGGTGTAAGGTCTGGGCAATCAACTTCTGGGGCGCGTTAACACATTATATTGACATTATTCCCATTCGTATTTAACATTTTTCCAATATCTATCGTCACTCTTTCGATGATAGAATCCTGAGTCTCAGAGGCTTGCTTGTTTAGACAAGTGACATTCAACATCAGCAATGGCGAATGTCGAAATGCCAAAATGTAAGGACGACGACTTCAAATGCCAACGCATTGCCCGACTTTTTTGGATAAATCCTTTACTGTACAAGCTACTCGTCTGTGGAATGCATTGCCTGATCCAATAAAACGTGCTCAATAAATGCCTGTTTTCAAAAGACTCGTATAGGTACATTACCAGTCGCTGCCTTCTTCTGAGCTTGTCGATTTCAAACAGATACTGTGATTAATAATCACAGTATCTGTTTGATAGATTATCGTCATTTTTTGTATTTCGTTTTATTTGCCTATATATTGAGAAAGAAAGAAAAAAAAAATTGTGACCCGCACAGTAGACACGAGAAATGTGCATAAAATTAAACAATAATAAAAAAATTAAAACCTCGTGCGAGAACAAAAGGCAATTAAGTGGGTATGTATGTATTTATGTATCTATAACATAGGCTGTGTATTTATCTGTGTATCTATTATAGTATATCATTTTAGCACTGTTATTGTTACACCAACGACTGCCCCATTTCATGTTCAAACAATTTCTGTCCATACCAGGTTGCCTGGAAGGATCGCGGAATGCGTGGCCGCCCATTGTATGTGTATTAGATTTAATTTAATTGTTTTTTATTAATGTATTTTAGGGTGTTCAATTAAGCATATAATAAATAAATAATAGGGATTGATTACGTGACATTTCGATAGCGTTTGACATTCTTCAATCGCTATCACCACGCTTTCGATGATAAAATGTCACTTGGTAATTTCAACAGCTTTTGACTTTTTATAATACCTTCATCAAAGTGTATTTTTGTAAAGTATGTATGTATGTTTGAACTAAAAATAAGTTATATACCGGAAATAAAAACATCGCACCATTTTCTTATATTGGCAAAAGCATTTTCATTAAAAAGCCCTTAAAAGTATCCGAAAGAGCGGTAAGCAATTACCTTCAGGTATTTCATCATTTTGACTGCCTATCTATATTCATGTTTTATTTGAAAATTCCATTCCCAATTTAAAAATTGACAAAGTAAGACAAATTTAGAACAAAAATCTAATAGAGACAGCGCAGTTCAATCAGGATTCCGAACGTTTTGTGTCTCTACACTGTAAAGCACTAAAAATCTTTCAGCTATCTGTCTTTAGCGTCGTTTTGTATCGAGACAGATGGCCGCTGTTTAGTTGGGCTGAATTTACGGGTGCAGTTTTAAATTTAACTAGATTTTTTATCACATATATACATAAACTCAAGCCTTTAGCTTTAGATTAAATAACGCTGCCTGCTATGATCCTTACATACTCCTTTTCCTTAATTTTCAGTTCATACATCACGATGGTAATGAGTACTCTACGCCCGGCTTTTTTGAAGAGCATCGCCAATAAGATCCATGTATGTCCTTCTAGGGCTTCAGGGCGTTCCCTCCCGGCGTTTTCATTTCCGTTTCCTTGAAATAACTTTTAAGTTTTTTTTTCGGGGATTATATCCCTGATGTATGTAGGTATGTGAGTATCACAAACATAACATAAAAAAAATATTGCAAAAAAATCATCAATACAACCAAACTTACATAGTTACATTGTTGGTGCATATTACAGTAAAAAAGGTGGGTATGTTTGGTTTAAGTATGTTAGAACATATATGTATGTTTGTTTGTTTAAATGCGACAATTTTACAAACCTACTTAACAAAACTCAGCATAATTACACAGAAAGTTATTAAACTGCGAGTAGGTACTAAACTAAACCCACCCAATATGTTTGACAAATATAACAAAGGTATAAAAAGTACACACAAAAGTAAGTCCCAGTAAGAACCGTACCTCAGTCAGTACTTTTACAACTGTAGCCCCACAATATCCATGAGTTCAGGTACCATAATAATCATCTATAACTCTTCTGTAGTTTATAACCGTGCAGGTTTTCAGTACTTTTTTACACCGGTACTTTTGTTCAAGCATTTGAAGTTGAAAAGTTTACAATGTCAGCAGTTTTGTAGGATTCTGTACTAAAAGTGGGATATATTTTTGTTTAGTGCTGATTGTTAAGAAAATAAAAATTTGCGGTTTCGAAAAAATAACTCAAATGTAACAATCAAAGAATTGTGTGAACAAAAAACAAACATTAAAAAATCCAAGACTCTCAGTCTAATCTATAACAATTTTAGAATTGTTTAGCACCGGTTAACAAATTATTAACAAAAAAAAAATAGAGAATTTGAATCTTGAATTCAAGAAAATCTCAGACCTGCAAATGTTTATACAGTTAATAGATTCTTAATAATTAAACTGCCCGTGTTTGTCTATAACTGAATATAAAAGGCAAACCGGGTTAAAACTTGAAAACATCACACCAGGCTCCAATTCACAGCTAATTCACCATAAGCACCATGGTGACGTCAACATAAGTTCACACTCCGAATCTCTTACAAGCAATTCTTGGAGCCACTCCAATACATAAAAAACTGCCCAAAAATCACCGACACGTAATCCAGCATATGATGGGAATAAGAAATGAGCCAAGACCTAGAACAAAACCATTTACTAGCGAAGAAAATCCTCGTTCTATAACGTCATATTTGGAACTTTGCCGGCACAATTATTAACGTTGAATCGTCACATGCACTTGGGTGCTATATTGGCGATATCACGTGCACAATTGGATAAACTCCAACTACCGCTGCCGGTGTTTAATGTGATAAACAGAAATAAAGAATGGTTTCCCACTTAATGAGAACTTGGCAGATATTGTTCGTTGGATTAGAATTTGCTGCCAAGTCTTATGCGCTAGGAAACTTAGGGGCACGTGGTCCCGCGAAAGCAAGAGACATGAGCATTTTGAGCAAGCCCATACAACATAAACAAAATGCCAAATTTATGGATATCAATTCACCAACCAACACATAATTTGATCAGTGGGTTACAAAAGAGCAAATAAGTAAGGCTATGGCCAGAGTTATCAGCTGAAACCGCTCAATCAGCTGTCAACAACTTGCTTTTTCGGTAGTTAACTGAAGCTAGACAAATTGACATTCTGTATGAGATTGGCAACGTGATATTTTAAAAGCGTATATAAACCCATACAGTTTGGACTTTTGAGCCTCTGTTTCACATAGAAATGAGTGTTATACTAAAAACTTGTTGAAATGTTTTGAATACAACCGCGATTCGCCCGTGGCAGATGTATGATTTTTATATTTACCACAAATATTATATTGGTCTCGAAGGGACAGTCTCTCGGGATTCATAATACGAGTATTTCGGATTCGAAACTCACAACGCCAGGAAAATTCACAAAGTTTTATAAACTACCAAATCATTTATTTAACTTTGAGTTTATGAGTTTCGGTATGAAATGTAGTGAAAAAAAAAGGTTGCACGTACATAAAGTGTGATCGCGTGATGGTGTGGCTTTGGACTTTTCATAAAACCTTCCCAGGGTCAGTGTACAAACTTAGTTTTTATTAACCCTATATCTGAAAGAAGTTACTAACTGTCTTTGTTGTGGTACCTATATAACTTTTATAGTCCAACCCCGTCATCTCGAAAAAGTCATCAACTGCTTATTACAAATTTAGCTCACTACTAATTTTGATTGATTAATGTATGAAGCAGAGATTTCCACGTTGGTCTAATGATCGGGGGCCTGTCCGGTTGATGGCAATAGGCTCGCCCCCTATAACATGGCACTTAAATATGACTGGTGAAATGTGTTTGCACTGTAGCTGCACTTCATCCCATCCCTACTGGGACTATAGAATGGTGTTCATCATCATCATCATTTCAGCCGAAAGACGTCCACTGCTGGACATAGGCCTCCCCCAGGCGTCGCCACATTGACCGATCCCGTGCGTCTCGCATCCAGCGCCTTCAGCGATCATCAGTCCACCTAGTGGGAGGCCTTCCAGCGTATCATCTTCCGGTTCGCGGTCGCCATTCCAGAACTTTTCGGCCCCATCGGCCATCCGTTCTGCGAGCAATGTGCCCTGCCCACTGCCACTTAAGTTTGGCAATTCTTCGGGCTATGTCGGTAACTTTGGTTCTCCTGCGGATATCATCATTTCTGACGTGATCACGCAAGGAAATTCCGAGCATAGCCCTCTCCATTGCCCTTTGGGTGACTTTGAGCTTTCTGATAAGGCCCATTGTAAGCGACCACGTCTCAATTCCATAGGTGATCACTGGCAACACACACTGGTCATAGACTTTTGTCTTGAGACACTGCGGTAAATTGGACGAGAAGATACCACGCAAATGCGTGAACGCCGCCCAGCCGAGTCGGATTCTACGGTTGATTTCTTTCTCGAAATTGGACCTACCCAACTGGACCGTTTGTCCCAGGTAGACATAATTGTCTACAACT
The DNA here is from genome assembly GCA_964057195.1 of Orthosia cruda. Classification (NCBI taxonomy): domain Eukaryota; kingdom Metazoa; phylum Arthropoda; class Insecta; order Lepidoptera; family Noctuidae; genus Orthosia; species Orthosia cruda. The sequence goes on from OZ059830.1 coordinate 42,182,782, forward strand.
TCGAGTGTAGAGTCTCCGACCTTGATAGGAGTGGGTGTTACACGGGCATTCACCATGATCTTGGTTTTGTCCATGTTCATTTTAAGACCCACTCTTTCGGAAGTTCTACTGAGGTCATCGAGCATTTTACTGAGGCGCTCGATGGTCTCAGCCATGACCACTATGTCGTCGGCAAACCGAAGGTGAGTAATGTACTCGCCATTAACGTTGATGCCCAGCCCCCTCCAGTCCAGAACCTTGAAGACATCCTCCAGCGCAGCAGTGAACAGTTTCGGAGAAATGACGTCTCCCTGTCTCACGCCGCGCTGGAGAAGGATTGGTTTCGAGGTCTGATCCTGAAGATGGACTGACATGGTGGCGTTTTTGTACAAACACTTCAACACCTCAATGTACCGGTAGTCGATCTGGCACCGTTGGAGAGACTGCAGTACAGCCCAAGTCTCGATCGAATCGATGGCTTTCTCGTAGTCCACAAACGCTAAACATAGAGGCAGGTTATACTCTTTGGTCTTCTGTATAACCTGCCGCAGCGTAGAATGATGTTATATTGTGTTATTTTAATTTTATGTAGTTCTATGTTGTCCCACAGCTGGAAAAAGGTCTCCCCATAGCCTTCCAACGTTCTTTAAATTTTGCATTCTCTGGCCAATCCGTCAAAAACGAGTTCAGATCGTCACGCCAGGCTTCAGCTTCGTAGGGTTTGTTTTATTTTTGTATTTTTTCTTCGGAAAATGTGACACCGCGGCAGACCCAGGCGAAGATAGCCGGATGAATTTGATGCCTATCGACAGGGTTATTCCACAATTGCCCTAAACCGAGAGGATTGGAAGGAAGAATGGGAGGCCTTTGCCATGCAATGGGACAGAATAGGTAGATTTTTTTTTGTTTAATTTTTTTTTTTTCTTTCTTTCTTTTCTTTATTTCTTTTCTTTTCTTTCTTTTTTTAGGCCTGCCCCAGTTGCGACGCCTGCGATCGGCAAGTTTGATTTTTGATATGCTACTCTCCATCACTTTTTGGTAAACCAAACAAATAAATTATTAATCTGAATTTATATGGGTATGACGTATGACACAGCATATTATTATTGCCATAAAAAAAAAACTTTATATGAACTTGAAAAGAACCGGCCAAATGCGTGTCGGACTTAGCACATTTAGGGTTCTGTACCAAAAACAAAAAAAATGTAATTGGTCAATACATTGGTATTTGTTATAAAAATATACGTAACTGAAAACATTATCACCAAATTTGAAGGTCATAGGTCAATGGGAAGTTAAAAAATTCTTCGAAACACAATTTTATAAAAAAAGGTGACTTTGGTGGCTTCTCTTTCCTTTGTTTGAGGGTCCAATGCCCATGGATAGACAGATGGACACCGAATCCTAAAAACCTGACCCCCAGACATATTTAAACAAAGGATACAACCACGAGACATTCAACGTAAAGATGTCACTAGTCTCCTTAATAACATTAGCTTTGTTTCCAACTAGACGCTATCTTAAAGAAATTGCCTTTGTTCGTGGGAACAAAAGCATCGTAAATGTTTAATTGTATTTGAGACCGTATTCATTTATTAATTGACTGAAAATTCTTTGACTCGGCTTCCTCAAGGACGTTGGGTCGGTTCAAGGTCACTGAGGGTCAGCTTAGTAATAGATGATGTTTTTTTTCTGAATACAGGAGATCGACAAAAGATTGTTATGATATGTCACGTGGTTAATCCCAAACATTTTGGATATTTGTCAATAGTTATTGCTGATGGTACCCATTGTAAACCACCCACTGGCACCCCTCATGTTATTGGCACTTCTGAGTTTATAGGCTTAAAATAGAAAAACCGTAGATTAGCAGTTATCCTCCACCGATTAAGATGAAATTTTGCATACACGTTTAGTTTGGGTGACAATGCATGGTTAACCAAATGTCGTCATTCTAAATCCAATATGGCGAACGGCCCAAGATGGCGGAATAGTATTTTTTGTGCACTGCGATGATATGGGTATCAAATAAAAGGCTTTGCTAAGAAAAGTACGAGAAAACATTGTTTTAAAAAAAGATTTTCAATGAATAATGGCTAATGGTTGTTTTACTCGATTCGGTCTCTAAAACGTCTCCAGAAGTTCCTGCCTTTCTCAACTAAAGTTACTCTCGCTCAGTCTCTTCTTCTTCCTCTTCTTGACTATGCTGATTGAGAACGACGATTGACGAGCGTTTGCAGAATTTGTACATTCGCTTCATTTTTGGCCTCCGAAAGTACGACCATGTGTCGGAATTAAGGCACCAACCGACCACTTTTCTCTAGGAATGTGTGTTTTACCAAGGATTCAAGGAAAACCCCCGTTTAATGTGAATATTCTCATAACTAATATCTACTGCTCCAATTTTGCCTTGTTCAAAACATAAAATTAATGGGCACATATTAAAACATTTCAATCAACTTAGCTGTACCTGTTTCACTTTGATGTCACGTGAATATTGTGTTCCTCGCCTTTCAAAACTGTGAAAAGATAGTGTTGCCAGCTGAGCTTTTGAAATACCGCAATTTATTAAAACAAATTTTATTTGTACACTGAACAGATAGAAATTTAAATGGTCATTGTGGGCTTATACATTTTTTTTAAGGACAAGTGTTTCATTGCATCAGTTTATATGCAGTCGCAAACGTTGTTACTGAGCAAATTCTGGGTTCGATTCCTAGGTCAGGCCAAGTTCGGAGGACACGGTGGAGCATACGGTGGAGGTCTTCTCCGCTTGGGCGGAGCAACGCCGTGTCCTGGTGGAAGCGATCGGCGGTGGCGAACTCTCGCATCCGGCCATGGTTCAGGCCATGATACGGAGCGAGTGGGCATGGGAAGCTGTCACCTCCTTCTGCGAAGCAGTAATGCTCGCGAGGCGGAACGCACGAGGGAGGCGCAACGGAGACGCCCTCACGCCCCTAGTCACCGCAGGAGACACTAAGCCATTCCCGGCCACCGTAGGCGTGGACTTGCGGATGGCGAGTAGCGGGTAGCTCACCGTCCGATAAGGACCAGGCCCGAGTCGACGGCGAGTTGTGTTCCACGAGAGCCTCAAAAAGATGTCAGCAAAACTGACAGGGACCTAGGGTCGGCTAGGGCCGATGCCTGTCTGGATTGCGGATAAATTCGCAAAAGAGTTACCGCGGCCCTGGCTCAAGCAACTGAAGGAACAAAGATGGGTTTTAGTCAGTTAAAGTCTGACACGCCCTACTGCTTCCCCCAGAGCGGGAGAAGTCATTGGATGATTTACTACCCAAAAAAAAAGGTCGGGCAAAGTTGTAGTATTGAATCTTTATATCTGGAAAATCAGTAGCAGTTTGGATTTGAACCCGGTTGAAGTCAAAATGTTAGTCCCCTCTTAGATGCAACTTTAAACATTACTGACGACATCTGACCTATCCTTCGATGGACAGATCACGACAATTAAAAAAAATATGCACATGCTCCCCATCAGTACATTCTCTGATGTCTGTCTGCTTGACAACCATCTATCCTATTGAATGAATGGATGTGTGTTACTCAATCACGTCAGCCGATCGGATCTAGATGAAATTTGAAACAGAGCGCAGAGATGGATTTTAGTCTGGAATAGATTAGATTAGATTTAATTTGTAAACTATTAAGCAGAGTCATCTCACTTTCTTATTTTTTGTTATTTCATCAATATATATATATATATAGGTATATTATATTGTATTCAATATATATGTATACATATTTTAGTGTGTTAATAACAGGTTTTTTTAATATTTAACAATGCACTTGCCATGTTGTCTCTTCACCACCCTTAGTCGACTGTTAAAGAATGCCTAAAGCATTAAGTCCACCTTTGTAGCTTTTGTGTTTGAAGTCTAAATAAATAGCACATTGACTATTTTCTATCCCAGAAAAAATTACGGTTCCCGTGGGACAAATTATTACTTTCACACGGGCGAAGCCACTGGCAGGAGCAAGTGCAATATAAGTCTTGCATACGCTTACCAAAAGCTCGAGAGAGAAGCGACATAAAAAGCACCCCGATATGTTATGAAATAGTTTATAATATGTTGGCAACACTTAACATAGATGCAATGTAATGCATCACTAACACTGAAACGTGAACGCGCTGTCAAGGCGAAGATATATTATCTGTATGAGATCGCTATTATAACTCTTTAGAATCTCATAATATCAGGTCAATATCAGCAGGTGCGGATGCGCACGTCTCTATTCACTCTACTGATTAGCGAATACCTCGTAAACGCTTAGACTGATTTACATAGTTTAAATGGATAGAACTATTCTACGTCTATACCTTTGATTTGAGACCAAAATCATCAAAATATCTCCATAAACAAAAATACATGTTTTCAGTTACGACAATCTTAAATGTTTAAACTGAGATATTGGAATGACGGCTAGCAAGCCGCACCAGGCCGACTCACATCGTGGGAAAACTCTTACACTTTCAAATGATCGAGTTTCGAAACTCACCAAAACGTCTGGCTTCGCTCCCGTTCCTTAACCCCCAGAAACGGATAAGCAACTTTTTCGGGATAAAAAATAGTGACACTTAGCGGCAGTGTAACTTTTTATCAGTGAAATATTTTTGTAATCGGATCTCTACTATCAGAGACTTTTGATACCCTCTTTTCTGCACTTAGACTGCCATTATTGGTCCAATGTGCGTGCAGAACTCTTCTCTGTTAGAGTGAATGGGCCGTAATCCCCCACGCGGGCCCAGTGCGGTTTGGTGTCACATGTCTTCCCATTTTTGGTTCTAAGACATGCCAGTTACCTCACGATGTTTTCCTTCACCGTTTTGAAAGCAGTGGTGATGAAATAATTTACACAAAGTAAAGCGCATACCTGGGTCCGGACCCACGACCTACAACTTGTAACCGACGCGGCCGATACCACTGGGCCACCACTGCTCTGCACGTTTACCATATAAAAACAAAAAATAATTTTACAAAGATTATTCAGATAGATTATTATTCTTCATTTTAACCTTTAAAAAGTATTACCTCGTTTAAATGAAGAGCATTTAAGATTATCTACATTTACTTATTATATAAATTGTTTGTTTGTTTTAGATGGTTATCTTTGCAAGATCTCTATTTCGATATGAAGCTACAATAACTTTGAGGGTATGCATGGTATCATTAACCTAAAAATACATGTTTTATCGACGTATTCTAGCTTCTCCTTGTTTAATATAATGTCACTATCTGAAACAACATTTTAACTTTCGGCAAGGCAAGGCGATACCGTAAAATTCGCGGGAAACATCTGGCTGAGGGACGCACGGAACCGGGAAGTAAGAACCGGGTAGAAGAAAGAGAAGGTCTAGTGGACTAATTGGCGATTTCAGGTTGAAATCATAATAATAAAGCCTAAAAATAAACTTAAACATGTACATCGAGTTACGAACACATAAAAACCGCAAATAACAATTAAGTACGGTAAAAACAAGCCCACTTTTGGACAAGTTCCAATAGACAACATATTCTACGCAGAGTTAGTACGTTGTTCGCTCTGCACTTTTGAGCAGTGATTGCTGTATCGCATTCATACGGGCATTGGAATAAATATGTTGCGTTCTGTTTCCAAGTTTTAAATAAATATTGTTCGGGGAAACCTAAATATGTAGTAGGTTTGTTTTTTGAATTGGAACTTTCACTGGGTTGTTTTTAGTTAAAAATTGGCTAGTATTATTCTCTTTTTATGGGTGCAGCACAGTGACCGCTATGGTTATATTGTAATACTTGCTATTAGGGAATCCAATTCCGCAAGTGCGGGATCCCGCACCTTTTTGCAGGATCAGGAATGCAGGATTAGTCATGCTAGAATGAAAAAAAGAATAAGGGCTCAGGCGACGTTCTGATTATTTATTAAACTCCCCAGCGCAGTCTCATTTATAAGTAATTTAACAACATTCGCATGGAACTCGTGACTTTTCTATAGAATTTGTTTGGAAAATAATTTTGTTTCTACTTTTAACTTATAGCTAGATATATTTTTTTATGTTTTGTGAATCCTGTATCGAAACGGAACGTAACCAATGTCAATCCAATATCGCTCCTTAAAAGAAGTTGATTATTTATACCTAAACATCATTATATTCAATTGATAATTAGAATTAATATTTGTTTCGGGATATTTACCATGTATATTTTGATTTTGGTTGAGAGCTCGATATTTCGGCACCGTTACAAGCGCCATGATCACTTGAACTAAAGTCTTTGCGGGTGGGTGTTGTTTACGTGCATATCTGTCTACCCTCTTCCTCACTCGTTTTTCACGCACGATGCCGAATATCGATCTCTCAACCAAAAACAAAATGTACATGGTAAATATCTCGAAACAAATATTAATTCTAATGATTGTGACCATGTCAGCTTAAAAACTTCAATTGATAATTAGTAATGAGCAATTACTTGTTAGGTTAGTAAGTAGTTATAGCTACAGATGTACTTAATAATAATAAAAAAATACTTGTCTTGACTGGAAGCCGACCCCAACATAGTTGGGAAAAGGCTAGGCAGATTGATATATAAGAAATGAACCAAAAGGAGTAGGAATGTATGGATCGTACCAGGTAACGTTCTGTAGTTTTTGCCTACACTCACGGGTAAAAGGTGTAAGTTTATGCATGTGTATGTTTGTACCATTAAAGGGCCTATGTGCAGCTACAATAAATATTGATAATAACAACTTTATTTCTATATGATGACAATTTATCCGCCGGATTGTGCTGAATTATACAAGTAAAATTTCTACAGTGTAAAGCTTTTGAAAGAAACACATGGTGCCATTTGGTAGTCGTATTCTTAAAATTCATAATCACACAACTTTTCCTTCAGGCATGTAAAGAAGATAGCAACTACACTACCATTACTGGTTATCGAAATATACTAGGTACTGTTTAGTATACTAGTATGCAGTGAACAAATAACGTGTATTTGCGTAGCGATGCATAACTACCAACAAACGCTCAGCTACCAATCTACTAAACTGAACAACTACGCGGTACAGTACAATCGCACACAGAACTGTTGTTCATAGAAACAAATCTTTCCCCTAATGGTTAACACGTTCACTGTCAACTGAAAATTAGACATTGACTCCTCAAGTGTTTCAAAGTTTTTGTTTACAATTTCGTAGCCCACACGTGTAAGGCAATTGGAATGCTTTACCTCATACATGCGAGTTTTAACAAGACGGTACAGAATTTTACTTTGTGACCCACATGTGCCTCATCTAAACCATGAAATGCCTCACATGTGGATCACGAACAGGCACTGGACTTTTAGTCATCTATAGTTCAACTAAACTATGTAGCTGTCAATCATCTAACATTCGTTTGATTGAAGATATCTTTCGAATGAAAAATAAGCCCCAAGTATGTTGTAATTTTTAAGTCTCTTTTGCCCGTTTGTCATTTATTTAAGTCACTTTTGCCCGTTTGTTATTTGTTTAAGTCACTTTTAAGTCACTTTTGCCCGTTTATTATATGTTTAAGTCACTTTTGCCGGTTTTTCATTTGTTTAAGTTGCTCTTGCTACCATGTTTTGTCTTTGCCTTGCTTGCTTTCATGGTTGGATCTCAAGCGGTGGTCAAGTCTTTCATTAATCCACAAAACAGATACATTCAAAACTGTTTATAGCGACTTCACTTAAAACAACGTACAGGTTATAATGACTGTTAGCTATAACGACGGCATTTGAAAAGTCCCTTCATTGTCAGTTTAAACTAATTCTACTGAATTAACGTTCGAGTTAACCAGTTGAGGAAGGTATCTGAGTCGCTAAAGATCTCCATTTGGTTTCTTCTTAGTCTTTTATTCAATTTAAGTGGGTTGCAATACATTTGTCCTTTAGTTTACTAATAGCGCAAAATCACCTACGCCACTAATATCTTCTACATATTCTAATCACTTCTCCCTTCAACAGTACGCCGCTCAATTTGTGTTCAACTAATGCAATAGATATACACGGTGGCGAACTGCATAAACATTGCTACAACAGATACGAGCTCGCGTTTAGCGTTCACCATTATACAATGTGACTTTTTATTTTAGAGGGGTTATAAGTGGCTTGAATGCAGCCAATTCTATTGTAAGTTTGATTATAATGAAAAATGTTTGTAATTATCATCATCATCAGTAATTATAAAAAAATTACTATAATTTTGTTTAATCGATATACTCTATTATTCAGTCAGCGCCTAATAGCAATTATAACCATAATTTTAACCTAAATATTGTATAATAAAATGCTGGTTAGATTTTTAGCAGTGATATTTCCAAATAATTTTGATAATTTATTACAAGAACAAAAGTACATATCGCAGAGAGAAAATTCTACTACCAGTAATGTTACCAGTACATAAAAACTAGTCCTAAAACTATAAATGCTGCTAATTCAAATTAACATTCTTTATGTTTTGATTTATTCTTAAACAAAGACGTATATATCACACAGATGGGGCTAGGCTTGGGCTCCCCCTATATATATATAGGAATCTGTTTGTAAATCAAAACGGCACCTAACTACAAATTATAATTAATTTCCTAAAATAGCAGTTGCAATATAAAATCCGGGCCGAATATTTATAGTCACCACTATAAATACAAGGCCACGTATTTTTCATTATATCAACATAAATGCAATCATCAGCTTTCTGCCCTTGTCACATATTACTTGGGGTCGGCGCAACACGTTTTCTTCTTCCATACCGTCCTGTCTGTCCCCCGTCTCGCCATCACTGACTCCCTTTTCTTTCATATCACTCTTTACACACTCCATCCATCTTTTCTTTGGCCGTCACTTCCCTTTCCATCCGTCTATATTCATAACACTTCTAGTAACATGCTTTTCATCCCTCCTCATCACATGACCATACCAGGACAAACGGTTTCCTTTCAACTTTTCTGTCACTGGCGCCAAGTTCAAACTTCCTCTAATATACTCATTTCTCACTTTATCCATTATCGTCACTCCGCACTTCCATCTCAAAATTCAATCATCATCTCTGCTACATGCAATCTCTTTTTATCCATCTTTTTCACAGCCCAACATTCAGATCCATACAGTACGACAGGTCAAATCAACATAAATGCAAGACGAATTTAAAATTCTATCATATCGATAAAGATGCCCAAAATTCGTAATAAAGGAATTAATCACGAGACTTTTCAGTAGTACCTTTTTGACATTACATTAATTTTTTACGGTTCCGTAGTCAACAAGGAACCTTTATAGTTTCTATGTCCGTCTGTCCGCCCGCAGCTTAGCTCAGATACTCTTAGTACCAGAAAGCTATATTTTGACATGGATATACATATTAATCACTCAGACAAAGTGGTAAAACATAATCAAGGAACATTTTTTTTTGGGATACCTTCTGTAGACGTATAGTGGGATCGTTTTTGTTGCTCGTCTATCCCATGGTGTAGGTATCATTGGATAGGCCTTTAAAAAATATTACGGGTCTCTTAAAACCATATTTCGATTCAGAGATCCGTTTGCGTAAAATTAAGCATTAAATTGCTTGTGGTCGCTGATAGAGGGCTGATTTCTGAATTGAGTTAAGAACGTGTTTTAACTTTAGTTAAACTTTATCTTTAGTGCCAAATTTTGACAGATTTTCAGGCTACAGTAGTTTGACAAATACTCAACTTCAAATGTTTAATTCAGAAATCAGGTGTATTTAATTTAGAAATTTGGGGAGAATGTCACTTTGTCTAGAGCGTAAGATCACTGTAAAGTCCCGGTGTCAGTGCATAGGAAAGCTACTTTAAATTATCCAGCTTCTTCGATCCCTAAACGATCAATCATTTCCGAACACAAGACTTTACCAACACAACGAAACCAAACAACAGACATCTAGTGAAGGTAGCAATCTATGTTGTATCGGCTGCAAGTCCTTCTGTAAGTCTGAACCGAACGTAGATGCTACAGACAAGGAATGGACCCGCCGCGACGTCAAGTCTCGAATTTGCATTCCAAATTCACCAATTGACTGAGTACGACGCCACGAACCGCCGAGTTACACCGAAGTGTAATAGACTTAACGTTTCCAGTTGTTTGATCGGAGGAAAATATGGTAGTATGGTAGAAAGGTATGGTCAAAGCGTTCCGTCCGTTTTGGCTAGGTGGTCTGTTGGTTAACTGATGATAAGCATAAAATATAAAATCATAATTTACATTGGCATTACGAAATTTAGCATAATGATCATTACGCATCATATTATTAGGCATAAATGTTTTGCAATAATGTTTATTGCCATAAATATTGTTGGCATAATAATAAAGAAACATATTTTTTTAAACGCATAATTATATTAACAATATAACTCATATAAAAACAAACATGTTCGCGGGTCAAGGGTGGGTGTGGTAGCTGTAGAATAAAAGCCAAAAACCATATTTTCTCTCAAAATGCATATTCAATATTCTCGACGGTGTAACCGTCATCCTCAGTAACAAGACGGTCTATAAATTTCTATTCCTTACAATAGTTACAGAGATTGCACCTGGGATCTGTCTTAGTGGTCCTAGTCTAAACTTGGACTAAAGATAAATCCCCACGAAGTTTACCGCCTCGAGCAAGAAACGACAAATTGAGTTATCAACTTGAGGGAATACCTTTAGATCATTTCTCGTCTGTCGCGAAATAAAAAAGGTACGTGAGCTTGTCAAGATTTTTGTGGAACCAATGATGGGTAGCTTTTTAGGGTAGAGAGTTTTTCTGTGGTTATTTTGGTAGGAAAGTTTTTTGAACTTAGCTAATACATAAAGCACTCACTGTTTTCTAATGGGTTCAAGATTCAAGATTCTTTATTTGTCGAAGCATGAGTATACATACAGAGCATGCAAGTTTTCAATTACATATTTGGGTCAGTCATGTATGGCCTTTGTGGCAAAAAAATATTTAAATGTCAATGGAATTAAAAATGTCTTACAATACAAAATACAAGTACAATAATTGTGCATTTGAATAAATTACTAAAAAAAACAAGTTAATATATATAAAACATGTCTAATAAAAATAAAGTTAACAATAACAACGGTGCTTAGCAATTTTCATAGATACACTGCTAAATGGGCCAAAGATGCATTGATAATTTTGCTGGGTACCTTGTATTAAATTTTATCTTTAAAGAATTCTAATTTACTATAGTATGCTTTCCCTTCAAGATGGAATGACGGGTCAAGGTGTGAACATATTTGACCTATTAAAATCGTTACGGTTAGTATTTCGCCATACACGCACATCGGTTGTGACAACTACGCGCCTGACCTTCTTCTATAAGGACTTGGTTAGAGAACACGGGGACGGTACTTATCCGGGCATTTATGACGAATTAAAGTTTAGAGCTTTGAGACACTTTTAATAGGAGACCTGAATAAGGAACCCATCTGTTTAATAGATAAAAAGCATTCTAAATCAAATTTAATAAAATTCCTATCAAGACTATAATTAAATAAAAAATTCAATTGAATATCAGTGCCCATTTACCTTAATATTTCGGAACTGGGATACAATTAATGTTAGCATCGATGTCATAAAATAATGAACAAAAGAAGACATTTTAGAAACATTAGCCTATTTGTATTTCGTTATTCGGTCTGTCTTAAGGTTGCACTAGTCGATTATTATTCCATACAAACGTAGTCTGGCCATTACTCCACTGTTTGACGATATACGTTCAAAATAAAAAATTATATCAATTTGTCTCGTCATTATCTAGCCCTGTATGGAAACATAAAACTAAAAAAGAAAATCGTTTATTCATGATATCCATTCTCCCAAAGGTCTGTTTATAAAATTTCGCGCGCTCGTTTTCGTCCCAAATCATCATCCATTTCGCTACGCAAAACTGCTAATTCGTACGCAAACTAGCTTTTTACTGCTCATTACAGCATCTATCTCTTTCGAACGTGTTGTTGGATGAGATAGCATGCATTTTAACCCCGCGCACAAAATAGTTCGTGACGTCAACTAGGGCAACCTTAACTCATTGAATAATCTCGGTTTTACCTTAACATTTGAGATTTGGGATATAATAACCATAGCGTCTATGACAAAAAATAAGAACTCAAGATAGGCTTTCTGAAAATCTTAGCCTCATTGCTTTGTTATTTGGTGATCTTAACTCATCGAATATTGCCAGTGTACGTTTACCTTATTTTTTTTAAACTTTGACACAGTTGAGTTTAGTCCTTTCAGAAATTGCTCTTAACTCATCGAATTATTTTTTAAATGTTTAATGAATACTAGTGTAGACAGAAATTTTTGGGCAACCCACTCGCGATATACTTTTTATTACAATTAAAATTATTTTCATTAATTAAACAGATGGGTGTAGGTCGCTCCTTACCATAGATCTGCAGGAGAAAGAGATAAGACGCTCTATAGATTATGAACAATTTTTCTTCCACTCAGTGTGACAAAATCAAAATCAAATAGTTTATTTCAAATAAATCTGATGCCACCTCCACACGCTTGGCGAACAATGGCAAACAACAAACAACAGACACGAGCGTGTGGATGGATGTTTGATTGTGTTCGCCTGTTTTTGTTTGTGTTCGTCCGTGTTCGGCAGTGGTGTTGGTTTTTATGCACTAATCAAATGGTGTTCGACAAACGTGTTTGCGATGTATCCACACGCTTGTTCAGTTAAGTAGTACGCGCGAGCTTGCGGGCGGCGGACGGAGTTAGTAGTGACATTTTGTGTATCCTAAGCTAAATTGTAAGGAAAAACGAGGAGTTTAACCCGAAAGTAATCGCTGCCACAACAAGCTCCTCGTCCGCCATGTTTGCCAATCCGGAATAGACTAGCATGTTCTCCAAGCGTGTGGATGCCGTGTTTGTGTTGGGTGTTTGTGGTCAGTGTTCGGCACGTGTTTGCTGTTCGCTCTGTTTGTGGCAAAAGCAAGCGTGTGGAGGCGGCATAAGAGGTACTTTTGAATTGTCAAACAAAAAGAAAAGATGACTGTAGTTGCAAATTCCCAAGCTTCAGTAGGTCTCAATGGAGAAGAATTTGCAAGAAACTCCACGAACACTCTTTTCCATCAGTTTTAATTACAAGTTTTTGAATATATCATTATTTTTGGCAAAATTCATAATTATGTGAGAACAGTGTAAAAAGTCGTGCACTTAAAAGCATCCAGAATAAAACGTAAAACTCTAAAATAAAATAGGTACGTAATTAAAAGCAGGCTGGAGCATAAATTATGACCAAACCCAACTGATGGTGCCCGTTCACAAATATGACGCATGGTTTGGCACCACTAAGCTCAACCATCATGAAGGGAACCAACACATGTGCCACCATCATAGAAACATTTGAGAGAGAATGACACACTCAACTGCCAGGGCCACACAAGTCAACGAACAACACATAGGTACAGTAAATGGTAGATTTACAGTCGGAAAATAGTACTCACACATGTGCATGTGCAGTTATAACATATATATATAGTTATGTAATACTAAAAGAAATTGAGTTTATACAATACAAATAAATTCATACAGTCTTCAGCAGGTCCAACAGTACTTCAAAACTTTTCGGCCCATCACTTGTTTTTGCGTCCTAGTGGCTACGGAGCAAGACCAGCAGTGAGCCAAGAATTTTATCAGCGATGTAATCCTCATCTTATAATATGCTTGCCTGCATATTGTGCGTTATATACAAGATTTAAATTTCGTCTCATTCAGTTCTAGAATATACATGTTGACGCGTATCAAAGTTATGTAAATTAATTGATCTGCCTATAAATATAATGTTAAAGACTGGATTGCACTTAAATGGTAAATTCGTGGTACAATTGATAGCAACATTTTGAAGGCAATCAATCAATCAAGTAGGTAATGTGAAAGTCGAATATTAATCCTGCAATCGCAATCGCGGTCGCGTGCAAATAATGTAGTTTTCTTATTGTTTATAATGTTTGTACTTCAGCATTTCACAAGCATTATAAAAATGATATAAATTGATTTATGGAGGAAAATGAGGTCCTGAAGATAAGAAACGAGTTTTTAGTTTAGTTACTAGATTTCGGAATGATTTGATCTCACTCTAAAATTAATGAGACCAAAAAAGCAGTTTTTATTTGTTGATTTGAGAGTATGGCTGCTGCTGGTGCATGCAACCTCAAACGGCGCTAATATACCTACCACCCCTAAATAACTTAAATGTTTGAGCCGTTTGGGGTTGAACATAAGGTCCATAAGGTCCGAGTGCGCATCGAGTTCTTCAAGACATTAGTAAACAGCTAGTAGACTCTACACGTGACCAGAGGGCTGGGCTTAACATTGCTATACGTTGTGGACAAATTAGTTGATGCGCAATGAGCCGCTTTGTATATAGGTACGTTTTTATTAGTCATATGTTTTAGAATATTGAATTGTACACATAATTATCTGTATGTTGTTATCAAATTTTATATAATAAAAATACTGCATAAACGCTCTTTCATACAAAACCATTATAAACCTGATTGATTAACCCTTTGATTGCTTAAACGTGGATCCACGCGAGCGCGCTTTTTAATTGCTTCGGTAATTACGGGACTCAACCGATTTCTCCTTTTAATCCACGGTCACAAGCGGCCTTTTTTGAGGCGCGGCCACTGCAGGGTCAATGTCACCAATAAAAATTTTAAATAGAGACATAAATTATATCAATGATTAATTACATTGTACAGCAGTTGGTATGCACTTATTGTACTCTAATGAATGTAGATAATCCTCACTCGTGTAGATAAGCCAGGTCGAATTCAGCAGATAAATTTTAGTGGAATAAGGTTACAGACAACAAAATACACCGTGCATTATAGTTATAAAATATGTGTTGGCAATACCTTATCAAAAATGTTGGTTGCTACTTTTGCTTTCTGAATTATAGTCATCATTATCACAGCAGTCGACTGCTGGACATAGACATCTACAATCACACTTCTTTCATCTCGTTTCTTACGGTTTCATTCATACAGCTGCTGCCAGCCACCCAGCTTCCACCCACCTAGCCTGAGAGTCCCACTTTGCGTCTGCTGATTCGCAGTGTTCACTCAAGAACACGTCAACAGTAATGGTTTTTTTTTTGAATTTTTTTATTAGATGGGTATGCTCTTGACTCTAGTATAGGTCAGAGGTGACAGAGACAGAGTCGACGATGGAGTGAGCTTACCCAGAAGAAGCCTGTTCACTCTAACTTTGAAGAATGGTCATCAGTTCTACTGCTATTATTGGCGGCTTGTTGCCACTTTTATGTGACATTAGTTAGTGGTATGCAAAACTAAAAAGTTCATTTTTATTTGAAATCCATGCATTTTTCATATACGAGTATATACAATCATACACTATATTACCACAACTTTTTATTGCGAACCTAAGTAATATACAATAGTAATTTATGCAATGGTCATATAATAGGTGTTATTAAAACACGAGCGTGGATTTATCACATAGGAAGCTATGTATAGGGGAAGCTGAATGTGACAATAATAACGCGCGAATGTTTTAATACCTAATTATATGCTGTTGCATACACTACTTTATCTTCATTCAGTGGAAACGGAAAAAATATGTGGTATGGCGGGCAATTCAGATTATGACAGCGCAGCGCGCGCATCCATAGCCAATGACAATTCTTTTCTACATTAAGTCAATGAGCCTATTCGCACCACTAAGTTAAAAAGTAAAAGTGTGCTATAAAAATTAAAAAGTTATTTTACAATGCATGTCCTCGAAAAGAGCGTTTTCCAAGCAGCCAAACTGTGCGGAAAGTGTCACTTTTTTCACTAGTGCTTTTTACTTCTGTTTTTTTTTTATTTCTAACTCCAACGTCAGCCCGACGCATAAAGTTTTTATTATTTGAGAAAAGTTTTACAAATTAGTTAAGAACAGATTATCATCCATATAAAACGTAAAATAAAACTAATACTTCATTAAAGGCGTTTTTAATTAATCTAGATTTAAATTTTGATCAATAAATTAATTTAAAATTAATTTATTGATCAAAATTTAAATCTTCAATATTCATTAATTATGTCTGGCAGAACGTATATTTTGCTCGTGCCTTTTTACGTTACGACGTGACAGCTATTTGCACATGCGCAGTAGATATGCCCAAGGAACTATTAGTTAATCTGTGCATATGCTGAGCGCGTTTGAATAAGCCCGCCATTCTATTAATTTCTTGCTTGGGTCAGATATACTTTTTAATTTCCTCGCACAATGCATAGTAAAATGTTGTATGATACACGTACGTAAGATGATTCCCGACTCGTGTCGATTTATTCACTCACTCGCTACGCTCGCTCATGAATAATGCCACTCATCGCGAATCACCCTTCCGCACTTGTAGCATAAATAACTATTATGATGCAGTTGTTTGAAAATAGAAGGAAAATGTTGCACTGTAATGGTTTTTTTTTAATTTTATCTATCCACAAATATAATGTACGTATTTATACAATATTTATTGAATTCATATTTGGAATATTACGTTGTGAGTGTAGATAAATAGTATTTTTATTCCTCACAAAACCAATAAACACAGCAGGTAAAATAAATTTATGCAAACATACGTTTACCAGAAAACGTTGAACATCCACGTGTCTACAATACAAAAATACATTAAATTAAAGACGTTATTATGCGCTCGGATTCTCAACACCAACGTATATGGCAGTTAATTAATCAAAAACATCGTGAACAGAGGTTAAGGGAAATCGTACACAATAACTTTTTGCATAGATTCTGTAGCGTGTTTCGTTTAAATGTTTTAGCCGTTTGTCGCATTTGCAACGTGCAACTGTATCGATGCAAATGTGCGACTATATTGATTCAGTTACAACAAAGAACAGCGTCAACTGGCTTTCACAGGTAGTCCCTACAAACACGACTCGATGCTGCATCGTGATAGTACCGATGCAGAATTGTGTATACGTGGGCGAAGACCACCGATAGCATCGCGGCTGTATCGCGATCTTTTTGCGATTGTATTACTAAAATCGCTGCAAAAAGTAGCCGTGGGCGATCTTCTTTAGACTTGGCGTCTCGATGTTTCTTATTAGACTTACGTACCGAAGTCAGAAGTTATCCTTTCATCGTAATTTAAATACCCTAAAGTTCAGTCCACAATGTAAACTTGATACAAACGCTTTACGAGAGACCTCTTCGAATATTAGAAGGAATTTCGTTAACTCATTTAAATTTTCGCTTTTCATGTCTTATTAACGTTGCCAATTATCAATAACAAAGAACGTTTTCATTATGAGCGATATTTACTTCGTTAATTTCTTGCAATATTTCAGAGTTCAAAGACATTGAAATGTCAGATGAACCAATAGAATTAGGAATATTTCTTGGGATTCGTTAAATTGGTTAGGAACGGGCGGTCTTCGGGGACAGACGCTTGTGTCTGTAATAAGTAAGGTAGATAGCTCTGTTTAGAGAGATTATTAATAATTGTTTTAGATGTCTTCTCTATAAAATTCTATGGAGACATTATAGTACATTATGGTACAAGTGTGTAATCATCAATACACACGTGTATCATACGACTTTTTCAACACACTTGTGAAGAAAATGATACAAAAAAATCATTTCCAACAGTGAAAACGAGTTGTGATTTTTTTTTCGCAATGGCGGGTAAAATCAGTTTTCCTATGTGTTAGAATCATGAATGGAATTCTATATAAAAGTATTGGTATCTACCAAGATAGCAAGCTTTGAATGTCAAGATGGTTATTGGTTATTTACTGTGTGTCAGAGTTCTAATGTATGTGGTGTGTAAGGAAAGGGTTTTATGAATAAAAGCACAGAAAGACAAGACTAGGTATTTATTTAAGTAAGGCTTGTCAATTAATTCATATTTAGAAGGCTTATTAGCTTACTGCCCGTTCGCTAGACTAGTTCTCGTGGGGAAGAAGGGCAACAAACCCCACGGAAGCTCTTTCGTAGTATTTGTCGATATCTTTTACAAACACAAAGTATTTACAATATTATAGATTCAAAATAACAAGGATAAGGCAAAGGACAGAGTAGCCCTTAAATCAATATAACATATTAGGCATAAAGGCCATAATACAATATAGATACAGCTTCAACACAACCATTAGAAATAATAAAGTTATATTAATATCAAATAACTTACGTTTGTCTTGTGTAGTCGAGCTTACACCAAGTATTATAAAGTAGTATACTTCTAAATAACAATATCTAGCCTGTACTGGCTTGTAGTTCACCAAAAAGTAAGTCCGCTTATCAATTACACAATATTTTATAATATCGGGTCTATATGTGTCTCAATACGTCCAATATGAGAAAATGGCGCGGTATCCCGCCATTTTCTATATTGCTTCAAATAATCTCAAAATTAGGTGAACAATAATCAATTACTATGAAGTGAATATGTTTTAAAACGTATCAAGACAATTAAGGAATTTAATATCGCCTATATAGTAATTCTTAATCAATATTCGAAAGAATATTGATACTAACAGACAGTATTGTACTAATTGTTTCAAAGGACTTATAATACTAATATAGCATTATAAAATCCAGGATACATCACAATGATCATTACAAATTACGTAATGATTTATAGGAATATTATCAACGTAGCTTAAATATAAGTTTAGAGTTATTTCCTGTACACACAACAATATTTACTTAGGTGGGTACTCTTTTACATTTGAAGGTAGTTAACACCACAATAATAATTAAGGTAGGTACTTAGACATTTGTCGGTAGGTGCTTATTAAATATGACAGGTATGTATTATGTAGCAAACCATTGAAAAATGAAAATTAACGATTTAATGACGTCACACATACTTCAAATTCTATCACGGCCATACTGACAAATACTTCGTCCACGAAGTACATATGTACAAATTTATATAACTTATTTAATACAGGTAAGTAATGAAAACAAAAATTAATGCCACTTCCAAATTTATTTTGTGGCTTTGATCACTATAGTGACTCAAGATAGAAGAAGTGTTATAAAATTAATATATTATACCCAAATCTTACGAATCTTATTATTTTTAATAATTATATAATATTATTTTAATATTTGATAATTAAATGTTTATAAAATCTGGCCACCAATTTACATTCAGATAAACATACAATGCTACTTGACATCGTAGTCACCTTCAGTCGTACTAAGATTTACCAGATACTTTGACATATCAATCACATTCACTATCTGCAGTCGAGATTTATCAGATACCAATTTAACGATTTATTAACAAATGGTTGAGCCAAATAAATGGAACAGCGCCAGACGCTTTCACTCGCTACCAGTGAGACTAAATGGTGTTTAGTAGCGAATATTTGAGCCAAATAAATAGACACGCCAATCGCTTTCACCCACTACCGATGAGACTTCATGGCGCCAAATTAAAGGCCTAGTAGCGGATATTTGAGCCATTTAAATAGACACGCCAATCGCTTTCACCCGCTACCGGTGAGACTTCATGGCGCCAAATTAAATGCCTAGTAGCGGATATTTGAGCCAAATAAATAGACACGCCAATCGCTTTCACCCGCTACCGGTGAGACTTCATGACGTCAAATATAAGGCCTAGTAGCGGATAAGTTACAACTATCATTGTAGCATAAACATGCCGAATCCATTTACCGAATTGCGGTAAGTACTTTTTTTATATTTTAATAAAGTATCTTAGTGGTACCAATGTCAAAGTAAATGGAAAATCAACAATTCAATATTATTTCACCAACCAACACAATACATCGCTCGGTCAATCTGACAATATCTTTGCAAATTACATTGAACGTACATATTCTCTGTTGTACCCTACCCTACCCTACCAAGCCTACCTAATCTACCCTACCTACCCCACATTACCTACCCTACCCTACCTACATACCTACCCTACCTACATACCTACCCTACCTATGTAGCTAAGGTTCCATTTATTTTTTCCAATTTTTTTTTTCATAAGACCCTTCTCCTAACAATAACAGACAACAAAAAGAGAATAAGCGAAATCGGTCTAGCCGTTCACGCGTGATGCCGTGACCAAGGGAAATATTATTTTTATATAGTTTCTCAAGACCTTTTACAAATGGCTTGCGGCCACAGAGCAGAGACTATAGAAATGAGAAGGGACGGTATACTTAAGTACATTAGAGACCCCTTGGTAAAAACAGCTGTAAATAAAATCCCGCCTTCAAATACACACATTTTTGATCCGGAAGCTCTCACATCGGCCCTTGAAAAAGCAGGCGGTGTTAGGAAGGCGTTCTGGCCAGTGAACAGACCTAGCAGCGGGAATGCTTCGCGAGCAAAACCCAATAATTCTGCTGCACGTTTCCCCTCGCAGGGGCACCCACGTAATACTGGGCCATCGCATGGTCACGGTCACCAAAACTATTTCTGTGATGTGTCAAGCAATATGCATTGCCCTCACACTCAGCCCTCGCAGGGTAATTATCAAGGCTACTATTACAACACGAAAGCACAAAACAATGCTGGCCCAGAGCATCGCACTGGTACTAACAATAGGCGTACTAATAATAATTTTCGATCTCGTGGATCGGGACACTCTCAAAGAGGTCAGAAACGCCGCTCGTCGCCTTCGGGCTACAAAGGCAACAAGAGGCAGAGACAATGACTCGCAACCTTTCCTAGCCGGACAGTTAGCACATTTTGTCAACCAGTGGAAACAAATGGGAGCCCCATCTTTTATATTACGGATAATAACAGGGTATCGCATACCTTTTCGTCAAAGACCTCCCTTGATAACACCGGAACTAAAAAGCGATCGCCATCGCACCTTAGAGTCCAAGGAGATGTCTTTACTCATTCGTCAAATGAAACAACAAGGCGTGTTGAGGGTGGCACCACTCACTCCGAGCTTTGTGTCCTCCCTGTTCTTGGTACCAAAAAACGATGGATCATATCGACCTGTACTCAACCTACGGTTGCTCAACCACTATGTGCTAACAGAACGTTTTCGATTAGTAAACATGTTTCGAGTCCCAGACTTTCTCCAAACTCAGGATTGGATGTGCAAGGTCGACCTTTCACAAGCATACTTCAATCTACCGATAGCAGAGTCACACAGGCGATTTTTACGTCTCCTTTACAGAGACGAAGTACTGGAAATGACATGCCTTCCGTTCGGGCTAAGTACAGCCCCGAAAGTTTTCGCTTGTCTGACAAATTGGATTGCACAAATTCTCAGAGAAAAAGGACTGAGAATAATAGTGTATTTAGACGATTTCTTGCTAACACATCAAAATCCAAAGATATTAGTCCAGCAGATGGACCTGCTATTGGAGACGCTAGAAATCCTCGGATTCCAAGTGAATTACGAGAAATCTGTCCTTGTCCCTCAAAAGTCTGTAACATATCTCGGTATTGTTTGGCATCCTTGGACAAATCACAAACAACTACCAGCAGAAAAGTCATCTGCCGTAATCAAAAAAGTCACACATGCTCTGAAAACGGGCAAATTGACCCTAAAAGAACTACAAAGCCTGGTAGGCTTACTGAATTTTGCAAGCTTTGCGGTTCCTCGAGGCAGGCTAAACCACCGGTCCACTCTGCAGTTCTTAAACTCCCGGCCCGAATACACAACCCCAATCAGATACGTTCTACCTCGCTCGGTGTTAGACGAGATGCAATGGTGGCTTCAACATTGCCATCTTTCATCCCCACTTCACATTCCACCTCCGACACATTACTTAACTACAGACGCCTCAGACATAGCATGGGGAGGACAGCTCGACAACCAGACCATGTCAGGTGTTTGGAACACAGAGGAACGATTTCTACACTGCAACGTAAAGGAGTTGTTAGCAATTCTGAGAGTACTAGAGATACAAGCTTCAAATATAAAGGGAGGATCAGTTCTGATTCAATCGGACAACCGATCTGCGGTAGCCTACTTTCGAAACGAGGGCGGGACCAAGTCCCAGTTACTCATGAATGTAACATACAAAATTCTACGGATCCTGGACCATCATCAGATTCAATTCAAAATTTATTACATTCCCGGGAGGTTCAACAATCACGCGGATTGTTTATCCAGACAGCGGCGGAGCCCAGAGTGGCACTTAACATCGAATTGTACGGAAATGATCTTTGCGAAAATGGGAACACCCGTGATAGACCTGTTTGCATCCAAGACAGCACGAACAGTAGCGAATTATGCAACCCTAGACTTGAACGATCACGAAGCATTGATTCACGATGCTTTCAGCCTAACTTGGAATTACCCTCTGGCATGGATATTCCCACCACCATTTCTTATCCCCAGAGTGTTGATGCACCTCAATCAAGCATCAGGTCTTTACCTCATTGTTGTTCCACGTTGGGAGAAGGTATTCTGGCGGGCGGACCTGAAAGCACGAGCAATCGCAGCCCCCTTCACCTTGACGAACCTGGAACGATTCCTAGTCGACACGACGACGGGGTTACCACCCCCCAAAGTCGAGAACATGGTTCTAGAGGTCTGGAAATGTGGGGGTGGGAAGACAAAATAAAAACATGGGATTCTAGTCAGGTATCCTTACTTAAATCTGCGTGGCGTTCTTCGACGTGGAAAACCTACAAGGCACCATGGAATCGTTGGATGTCATGGACAAAACAGCATAACATAAATCCAATGCATCCTGAAGCATCCCATTTAGCACAATTTTTAGCCGACCTGTATATTAAATTTAACTTCTCATATAACACAATCGTTCTTCACAAATCAGTAGTTTCCACTCTCTGTAACACAGAACTATCTGGTAAGTTAGGTGAAAATGTTCTTGTAAAACATATTTTAAAAGCAATATCTTTAAAAAATCCAATTATTCCAAAACCACCTATCTGGGACATTAATATTCTGACCAATTTTATGAGTATTTACTCGGTAGACAGTACAAACACTTTTCAAACTGTTCGTCATACTGTAGCGTTGTTGTGCCTTTGTTCGGGTCGCAGGATTCACGACTTGACCCTTTTGGGTGTTGACAGAGATGAATGCGTTATCAAAAACGACTTGATTACCTTATGGCCTCAATTTGGGTCCAAAACAGACTGTAGAGATTATAGACAATCAGGGTGGAATCTCATGGCTAACACTCAAAATCAAAACTTAAATCCTGTATTTTGGGTAAATCAAACAATAGCTATTCTAAATGAAAGACGTAGGAGCTCTGGTACATCAAATTTATTTATAACTTTACGAGGTCCGCCATCACCTGCCTCCAGAACGGTCATTGCAGGTTGGTTCAAGTCGCTTTTGAAGGCAGCAGGTATATCTGCAACGCCAGGAAGTGTGCGTTCAGCTGTGGCATCTAGAAGTTGGATTGACAATTCCCCCCTGGATGATATTTTAGAGAAAGGGAATTGGAAATCTGTAAAAACCTTTCAAAAATTCTATCGTCGAGAGGTAATGGTTTCCTCAAGTAATAGTAATCCTAGCACGGATATTTCTACACTTTTTGTTCCGGTCCGTTGATTTTGACACTAGATCATTACTTTATTGATTACAAATATGTACAGTGATTGTTGATTTATTGTTAAATTAAAATTGTTGATTAGTTATATTATTGTCTACAATTATATGTTGTTCATCATTATAACGATAACAATTAGGTACAATGGTTGATGGTGATCGTTTAATTATAATTGTTGTTTAGTTATAAAATTCTACATTATACGTTTTTCATGTGATAATTATTTGTTATTGAAATGTCTCGTTCTTCACACACTATGCTTTCATTTTATTCTATATTACCTATTTTATACATACCTACCTACTACCTTCATAGTAGTTTGTAATATCCAACCACATTGGCGTTTCTCCTTTAAATCACCAGGCGATAACAAACAGGTCTCAATACATATAAGCTTCTACTAACGGTCAAGTTTATAATAGAAGCGTTTTACCTGAAATAAAACGATTATTATATACTTACCTTAGTAGAAGCTTACTTTTAATCTCTGCCTGGTGGTATTTCGACGCAATGACGAGGAGGCTCGGATCACCAGTTACCTCGCGCGCCTGGTAAAAGGGGGGGTGTGTGCGAAAGAGACAGCCTACAGGGTAGAAAGAGAGGTCTGCTAAAGCGGGAAATGGAGTCGCCTATCTCAATACATATAAGCTTCTACTAAGGTAAGTATATAATAATCGTTTTATTTCAGGTAAAACGCTTCTATTAAAACAAACAAAAACCAAAGTATCACCACCTTTAGCTACTTCGTGCTGTAGCCGTTGGCTTGATGTCCATACCTAATCAGACTGACGCTCTGATAATAGTTTGCAGACTCGCTGACCCACTGCTCGTAAGGTAGCTAGAAGAACCGCAGTTCCAATGGTCGTACAGCTTCTAGATCCGCAAGCTATGCAGCTCGCAGTGCCGTCGTCTGGGGCGGCATCGCGAAGACATCGACTTGGTGCGAGTGGAGGCGGCGACTCGTTGAAACGTTGTTTATGAAAATGAGAAAATGAAATTCATTAGAAATCTGTGTGAGCTAGAGCAGAATCCCTACTTCTGATGTTAGAATCATGAATGGAATTCTATATAAAAGTATTGGTATCTACCAAGATAGCAAGCTTTGAATGTCAAGATGGTTATTGGTTATTTACTGTGTGTCAGAGTTCTAATGTATGTGGTGTGTAAGGAAAGGGTTTTATGAATAAAAGCACAGAAAGACAAGACTAGGTATTTATTTAAGTAAGGCTTGTCAATTAATTCATATTTAGAAGGCTTATTAGCTTACTGCCCGTTCGCTAGACTAGTTCTCGTGGGGAAGAAGGGCAACAAACCCCACGGAAGCTCTTTCGTAGTATTTGTCGATATCTTTTACAAACACAAAGTATTTACAATATTATAGATTCAAAATAACAAGGATAAGGCAAAGGACAGAGTAGCCCTTAAATCAATATAACATATTAGGCATAAAGGCCATAATACAATATAGATACAGCTTCAACACAACCATTAGAAATAATAAAGTTATATTAATATCAAATAACTTACGTTTGTCTTGTGTAGTCGAGCTTACACCAAGTATTATAAAGTAGTATACTTCTACATAACAATATCTAGCCTGTACTGGCTTGTAGTTCACCAAAAAGTAAGTCCGCTTATCAATTACACAATATTTTATAATATCGGGTCTATATGTGTCTCAATACGTCCAATATGAGAAAATGGCGCGGTATCCCGCCATTTTCTATATTGCTTCAAATAATCTCAAAATTAGGTGAACAATAATCAATTACTATGAAGTGAATATGTTTTAAAACGTATCAAGACAATTAAGGAATTTAATATCGCCTATATAGTAATTCTTAATCAATATTCGAAAGAATATTGATACTAACAGACAGTATTGTACTAATTGTTTCAAAGGACTTATAATACTAATATAGCATTATAAAATCTAGGATACATCACAATGATCATTACAAATTACGTAATGATTTATAGGAATATTATCAACGTAGCTTAAATATAAGTTTAGAGTTATTTCCTGTACACACAACAATATTTACTTAGGTGGGTACTCTTTTACATTTGAAGGTAGTTAACACCACAATAATAATTAAGGTAGGTACTTAGACATTTGTCGGTAGGTGCTTATTAAATATGACAGGTATGTATTATGTAGCAAACCATTGAAAAATGAAAATTAACGATTTAATGACGTCACACATACTTCAAATTCTATCACGCGCGCATCTAACATTGGCGATCGGCCATAGACTAAATATTGTTTTTAAAAAGAATGAATATATTTTTTGGCTTTTCGCGGATAGCGTTTTGCATTTGTACTATTGAGCACGATCTTTTTTGTATCGAAACTTTTTTAAGAACAAAGCCACTCAACCAATAAATTTTAACTCACTTGTGAATAATAGTAATGAAAAAGTCACAGTTTGATAACAGGTGTCATTATGTGCCTAATTGTGGTGAAATTAGAGCCACTTTATGAGCAAGTGTGTTGAAAAAATATTATCGACATGTTTGGTGAAGTTGTTAGGCGGGTTGGCGGTTTTATTTTACTTGTAGACGCAATTACGAACTGATTCTTCATCAATCTACATGTAAAATATATGTGAGTTACTGAGATTCACAAATGTGCTTAAAGATTAAGAATTCCCGTTATTTCTGTAATATTTTCATTCCCTTCAACATTGATACAAAATCGATGCTTGTGTTAACTTTTTCACTTCCCATTAACAAAGAAAAATATTCCTAACCCAAGTCATTTCCCAATAGAAAACCAGCCAAGTGCGTGTCGGTCTTCGCACATTTAGGGTCCCGTACCAATTTATCAATATATTGGTATTTGTTAGTAAAATATATACGTAAAAATAAAAATTATCACGAAATATCAAGTTCATAGGTCAATTGGAAGTAAAAAAATCTTCAGAACAAAATGTTTGACAGATGGCAAACAGACAGACAGACGGACTGACAGATGAACGTGTGAGTGACAGCAATAGGGCTCCCTTTGGGTACGGACATTGATAGTACATTATTACCTCAATGGGTACGGAACTCTAAAAAGGATAAATATATCTAACAAAAAACTAGGGCTCTAGGCTACGTAAATAAAGGGTCATAAATACTTTACCTCCATCGGGGATGGGGTCACGTACAAGCAAAAAATCGCCCGCCAACCGAAGGGCTCCAAATTCGAACGTAATTCAATAAGGGAAGCCTGGCCACACTCCCTTCGGGCCCGATCGGCCGACAGTCATGCCCAACAAATTGATGAGATTTACAGCCGAGATTCCCCGAAGTTAGCCGAAGGGAAATTAAGTTCGGGAAACTTTTCAAGTTGTTCAAGAAACGTACTGACCTTATCGCAAGAGTTTAAGCCTGGTACCTTTTTTGTGATGGTTCTAGACAGGAATAGTTTTGAACTGTGATAAGAGATTCAGCTGAGTTTTTATATAAGGTGGTTTAAGAAGTGAAGTAGCATTTACCATTGTTTGCAGAAATGAAAGTAAAAAGAACTTTGGAAATCTGATCCAAAGCTAACCCGTATTTATGAAATGTGTTTCAGAATCTATTTGCTGCAAAATCAATTGGTAAAGCTAGAGTATGTCTATGTAGCAGTTTCCGATTTTACTGAACATTGATATAACCAGTATTTACATGATAAATGATTTTATTTCTGTAAGTTGGTTTGTACAAAAACTTTTAAAATAAACAACTTATAATAACTTGTAAAATATGCCTAAAATATAAGAACATTGTGTTACACCTCATTAAATTATAATTGATGACAAAGAATTCGTATACCTACGAAAGAACGCGAAGACCGAAGAAAATTGTCTTGTACGCACTGGAAATTCCTTGGTATCGATAAATTGTTTAAGGTTTGATCTACTCGTAATTAATTAATCAGAAAAAATTGTTTATCAACTACTGATAAGGAGTATCAAGATTGTGTACTAATGTCTATTAGCCCCTAAATCAAATCAGTCAGTCAAATATATCATATCCTCATGGTTTGGTATTTATTTGCTTGATCGCGATTAAGGTCACGGAGCTGCGCAACCTAGGCTGGGAACTTCTCAAGGCGGCGTTGCCTCCACCCTCGAGTTTGAGCCCACATTACAGGTTTCTGTTCCATCGAACCCTACATCAGACTGGAAGTATTTTTAACAGCATCAACAATATATATAGTGTAGCGGCACCAATGCCGCCACTAACTAATGACATGACGTCACACAAAAATAAAACAACAGCCCGACATCAACCGTCAGGCAGTTGCCCGGACCAGAAACAACACCCGTCTGGTCGGAGGATCCTCCCTTTTCTCCTCTTTCTTGGTTCGTGGGACTTTACACTCTGTTCCACTTACCCCCAAACTGGTGACCCTCGAACATGAACGTCAGCGCAGCCTTCGAGCAGAACTACTTCGTCGTGACGTCACCATCACTTCCTCAAGCTTTCGAGCAGTGAGTCATACAGCCAGCCAGTACCCACAGCATCTACGGGGGTATCCTGACCACTAACATGCAGCGGACGCGCATTCTTGGTGATCACCCTCAGCTTCAAAAATCGCTCCGACCCACTGGGGCCAGCAACACTATCCCGAATCACCGGGATATCATCACTCCGACTCACTGGGGCACAACCGCATACAGTTTCGAATCACCGCGTACTCTGCGATTTCCGGTTCCGACGCACGGGAACCAACCTTCCACTGACTAGGCACGCATCACAAGATGTACGTACGACTCAAACTGCTATCGACCTCCGGTCTCCGGAGGGGAGTGATGTAGCAGTACCAACGCCGCCACTAATTAATGACATGACGTCACACAAATCTTGCATCGCGCAAGCAAAGTTTTCGGCGCAATTTTAACGTATACAACAGTCCGACATCAACCGTCGGGCAGTTGCCGGGACCAGGCACAACACCCGTCTGGTCGGAGGTTCCTCCCTTTTCTTTGGAGGTTTGTGCAGTGGGACTTAGACCCTGAACCACATAACACCAAAATAGGATAAAAATAACCTGTAGCTATGAAGCTTTTTTACTGGTGAATAATTTTAAAATCTGTATAGTGGTTTTTGAGTTTATCCATTACAAACATACAAAAAAACTTACAAACAAATCTCTCCTCTTTATCTATACTAATATTATAAAGAGGTAAAGTTTGTGGGTTTGTGAGTTTGTGAGTTTGTGAGTTTGTGACGTTGTAAGGGGTAATCTCTGGATCTACTGAACCGATTTTGAAAATTCTTTCACCAGTAGAAAGCTACATTATTCCTGAGTGTCATAGGCTATAATAAATTTTCAAAAAAATTAGAGATCCTTATGAAAATTGCAATAATGTAATCCAAGGTAGGAAAATGTTGCCTATAAAATTCATTCTTTGGCGTGCGCTGAGAAAACCATTGATGATAGATAAAAAATAGTAGGTAAGTAGGGTAGGCAGGGTAGGTAGGGTAGGCAGGGTAGGTAGGGTAGGCAGGGTAGGTAGGGTAGGCAGGCTAGGCTGGCTAGGCAGGGTAAGCAGGGTAAGCAGGGTAGGCAGGGTAGGCATGGTAGGCGGGGTTGGCCGGGTAGGCAGGATAGGCATGGTTGGCAGGGTAGGCAGAGTAGGCAGGGTTGGCAGGGTAGGCAGAGTAGGCAGGGTTGGCAGGGTAGGCAGAGTAGGCAGGGTAGGTGCGGCAGGCAGGGAAGGCAGGGTAGGCAGGGTAGGCAGGGTAGGCAGGTTAGACATGGTTGGCAGGGTAGGCAGGGAAGGCAGGGTAGGCAAGGTAGGCAGGGTAGGCAGGATAGGCAGGGAAGGCAGGGCAGGCAGAGTAGGCATGGTAGGCAGGGTTAGCAGGATAGGCAGGGAAGGCAGGGTAGGCAGGGAAGGCAGGGTAGTCAGGGAAGGCAGGGTAGGCAGGGTAGTCAGGGAAGGCAGGGTAGGCAGGGAAGGCAGGGTAGGCCGGGTAGGCATGGTTGGCAGGGTAGGCAGAGAAGGCAGGATAGACAGGGAAGGCAGGGTAGGCAGGGTGGGCAGGGTAGGTAGGTAGATAGCCAGTTGACGGGAGCGAAGCCCCGCGGGTCAGCTAGTAATATTATATAGTATAGACTAGCTTTTACCGGTGACTTCTCCCAAGTGAAAACCAGAAATTATCCCACGGGAACGTACTGCCGGGATAAAAAGTTTGCGAAAGGACGATAAGCAATATACAATGCTCAACGTGTATAATAATAATAAATAGTCGACTTTGGGCCAATAGGGTGAAGCTGAATATCAATTTAAGTGACTCCATGGAGTAACACCTTATAAAGTTAACAGAATTTAGAATGGGCAAGCTTCATATTCTTAACTAGCAAATTCCTTGACAGTTCAAAAATGTCTGTAAATTTTATAATTAAAATAAGTGCTTCAAGTTCGCGATTCAAATGATACGAAATTGTGCCTTATTATTTACTAGCTGACCCGCGGGGCTTCGCTCCCGTCAACTGGCTATCTACCTACCTACCCTGCCCACCCTGCCTACCCTGCCTACCATGCCTACCCTGCCTACTCTGCCTAGATAAATAGAGTAAAGAACTATGTAAAGTGCAAAAGTTCTTAGAACAAATGAGTCTCCAAAGTCTCGGACTATGTCCGAGGGAGATCTGTGTAAGGCAGGAGGGGTTTTAGTCAGTTGGAGCCTGACACTATCCAGGCTGGCTCGTATTGTGAGGCAGCTTGGGTGTAAGTCCGACCGGATTTCCCCGCCTGCCAAAACAAAAAAAAAAAAAAAAAAAACCCTGCCTACCCTGCCTACCCTGCCTTCCCTGTCTATCCTGCCTTCTCTGCCTACCCTGCCAACCCTGCCTTCCCTGCCTATCCTGCTAACCCTGCCTACCATGCCTACTCTGCCTGCCCTGCCTTCCCTGCCTATCCTGCCTACCCTGCCTACCTTGCCTACCCTGCCTTCCCTGCCTACCCTGCCAACCATATCTAACCTGCCTACCCTGCCTACCCTGCCTACCCTGCCTTCCCTGCCTGCCGCGCCTACCCTGCCTACTCTGCCTACCCTGCCAACCCTGCCTACTCTGCCTACCCTGCCAACCCTGCCTACTCTGCCTACCCTGCCAACCATGCTTATCCTGCCTACCCGGCCAACCCCGCCTACCATGCCTACCCTGCCTACCCTGCTTACCCTGCTTACCCTGCCTAGCCAGCCTAGCCTGCCTACCCTACCTACCCTGCCTACCCTACCTACCCTGCCTACCCTACTTACCTACTATTTTTTATCTATCATCAATGGTTTTCTCAGCGCACGCCAAAGAATGAATTTTATAGGCAACATTTTCCTACCTTGGGTTACATTATTGCAATTTTCATAAGGATCTCTAATTTTTTTGAAAATTTATTATAGCCTATGACACTCAGGAATAATGTAGCTTTCTACTGGTGAAAGAATTTTCAAAATCGGTTCAGTAGATCCAGAGATTACCCCTTACAACGTCACAAACTCACAAACTCACAAACTCACAAACTCACAAACCCACAAACTTTACCTCTTTATAATATTAGTATAGATATAGATAGACCATGAATTTTGAAAAGATTTTGTTTGCTTGCTTTTGGATGGGATAAGAACCAGAAAAAACCCTGCAGCGTTCACCACTATCTAATGTTCGCGTTACGTTCACGTCGGTCACATGGCCGAGTACTTGGTTTAATATCCAAACAGGGACAACTGCTTTTTTATTATTTATTTTATACCGAGTCTACGTCCTTTTTCTCCCCTAACGATTTGTTAGCGAGTAGATTTTAATAACCGCACCTCCAGTATTGACCAACTGGACAAAAGACGAAAACACTAATTCCTGATTATTATTTGAAGCGTTAACACGAAATCAGTATAGATAACAATAATCTACTTAAGTAATCTATCTGGCACGTTATCTGTCTGCTGCCACCATGTCGGCCAATAAGTGAAATATTTACGGAACTGTTTTAATAAAGCCATCGCCAAAAAATATTAAATTTTAACTACGAAACTACACTAAGTGAAACAAAAAATATTTTTTACTTTACATCGTGTCTTATCATAAATACCATTTTGCTTAACTTTACCCTATTACGTAATAGGTTTCCAGTCCTCGGCAAGGCTGGTTGCCCGACTGCCGAACTTATTCTGAGCATTTACCTGTAACATTTCTTTGTACTTACCTTTCGTTCATTATTTACCTCACTCTACGTCTTTGCCTTTGCTTGATAAAATGTTACACCAAAACGCTCGTCGGTTTTTAAAATCAGGTTGTAACAAAATATCGAGCGTCATTTTCGAAGTGTGGTTCGAGTAAATTTAAAAACAGCGAATGCTCGATGTACTGTTACAAGTAAGGAATATGGTTATACTCACGTTTAGCAGCCTCGGTGACCTGGAAGTTCGAACCGTGAGGCTTTTATTGTTTGGCCACGGAGAATTCTTATTTAGGAATTTTGCACCTACTTCAGAGTGAATAAAGTACAAAGCATACTCTAAGTACCTACATTATTTTATCTGCCTGCCTGCGTACGTACGTCTTGTTACGTATTTGTAATTATCATAAGACTCATCAGCGTTCTAATAGGCAACTGTTATAATCTCCAAATCAATTGAACGATAAACAGCTGTCTTGATAATTAAATTTTATAATACCTAGTTTTGATTTTATTTTGATACATACTATCATCTAGGTAGGTAGGATATTTACGTACAGTACAAACATTTTCTTAATATCCCTCAGCAAACTTTGTGTTTCGTCAGTCGTCGACTTTCTATCAGTTGCCCTTTGCACTTGGTGCAGGCCGGACGCTCTCAATCAATTTGGAAGTATATAGAGTTGTTAATACTCTTTTAACATAATGTAATTTATTTAAAAAAATGGGAGGCAAGCTGCTAAAGCTGCTATTTATACAGCGCTATATATTTTAATCAACAAAAAACAACAATAAAGTACTTAGTTCTGAATTTATATTATTATACACGATAAATCTAATAATTGATGGACATGGAAATTAGCATTCGTTTCTATTCGGAAATACAATGATTGCCGAGAGACAATAAGAAAATAGTTATACTGTACACAAAATTATTTTTCACAAAAACGAGCTTACTCCACAGAAAAGAAAACATTGATCATAACCAAACGGAAACAAAAGAATAGCGGTAGCTATTTGATGCTGACGTGATATTTATAACATAAGATCACACTTGTTTTACCCGAAGGTTAAGGTGATTTAGCCAATTAGGCTTAATTCCATCAGCTCGTTTGTGAAATGCGTTACTTATTGAAATATGGCGTACTCAAACTTTACCAATATTACAACACAAAAAAAGATGATTGAGTATTTCCTACTTTCTCTTTTATATAATATTTGAAATATTTATTAGTGTGAGTGTTATGTATTGTTTAACTATTTTTTATGTTATTGTTGAAGATTAGGAAAGGCGATGAAAACACGTTTTTATTGATCACAGAAAGTTTCATGACGTTTCTTTTTAGCACAACTGACAAAACACTTTTTCTTTGTAAAACAAAATAAAAAATAAATAAGGATATAAAAAGGTTTTTTGCTTGTCGCCAACATGGCCCCCGACGGTGAAAGCACCAATTTACTGACCGGCGACCAGTAACACAACTTTGCGAGTGGGTCTACGCAGCAAGCTCCCTTTCGTTGCGACGTCCACCACACTTACTTCCCCGTCCTTCGCCGGGTGCACTGCCGCGATTCGCCCTCGAGGCCACTGGTTCCTGGGTGGCGTGCCCTCCGCAATGGAAACTAGGTCACCCACGGTCAATGGACGAACCTCCTGCAACCGTCTTCTAGGTGTGAGCGTGGGTGGTACTCTCATACGAAACGCGCTCTGATATCAAAACTGTCCGCACCATGTCGACCTTTTATTTTGATGTCAACGTAACTTACGTCGGCCTGCGAACTCAAACCGCCAATGCAGTCAATATCAGCCAACACGTAGGGCCCTTAGCTCCCACCTAGTCCGCCACAGATTGGTCCAACAGAGTTACGGAACTCCCATCATCAAGTATGCATGTTAACGCTTCCCAGGGGTCCAGAAATAGTGACTGCTATAACCTTTAGTAGTGGCTTAAGGCAGAATGAGTTTGGTGGAGCAGAGTTGTGCGCCACGGTGACCGATCGCTGCTCGTCTGTCGAGTTACTTGGCTTCGGCACCATGGGGTCGGCGATTTCCGCAACCGAGTGTACGTCAACTTGGGCTGTCGTACGGCTGTGTCGTCGGGCTCTATTCAAGAGGGTGTAATGCCGCTTCTCAACCGGGCAGCCTGCGATCTCGCACTTCTTCTTGCAGTGGCGGTATTGGTGGAAGTCTTTTCTTAGACATCTACGGCAGACCTTGTTCTCCATCACCCATTGCCACCGATCGTCTAGAGACAGAGTTTTAAAACCTTCACAATCGCTAACCTCATGTTTACCGTTATGACAGTACTGGAATACGTAACTTTCCAACTTTGACGTGTTTGACGTTGTCGCAATTGTGTAAATTTTATCTCTGGAAGTTTTCACGGGTTAACATTGACTTGTGACAATTGTCGGCTCTGGCATAGTGACATCGATTTTTATATGTAAATTGCCTCAATTTTGAGGAAATCGGCCAAAATTTCGAGTTTCAATTTGCCAGAAGGATGGAGAGACTTTGCATCGCCCTTGGCGATGCAAAGTCTCTCCATATAGACCTGAAGAGTGGGGAAAACTTGCCTTTGATCATGTTGAGGAGGTCCGGTGAAGCAAGGTGCTCGGGCAGATTCAGCAAACGGATGTTTTCGACACAATTGCGGATGCGACAAGCAAAAATATTCAGCTCTCGCGCAATTTAGGAAGTGCTTTTACCACGGAGATCTGGTGTAACACGCGGACTGACGTTCCGGCTGAGCAAACCTGGTCTCTAGCGCTTCGACAATCTGCTCCGGGTCTTCAGTTGCTATCAGTCTGATGGAGACTGCCTCTCTGGCCACACCATGCAGCGCCGCGCCAGTGTTGTCATTAGGAGAAAAGTACGCCTTGGATTGAAACCAATCCGAGACGTTACCAGCGAACTTCGTGTTACCACAAACCTTTGTTGTCTTCTTCCTTGTGTCGACCAGCTGATTAAATGATGTACCTTGATCTGGGCTACGATTTAAATTTTTGTAGCAACAATTGTTATCTTTAGCAAGTGTGCCTAAACCTAGTGCGTGTGAAGTGTGTTCAGTCGGCTCAACTGATGAATACGCACCCGCGGGGAGCGTACAGACACAGGGGTACGTCGATATGCCGGCGGGGGCCGGATACGTGGCCAGGTAAGCAGGAGCCTGGCGCGGTGGCACACAGGTGATGGTAGGTCGCGTCAAGGCAGAAGCGGGGAGTTAACACGTCGGGACATGGTCCTCATTTGCCCCCCCTGTCAATAGCTGAATGCGCTTTATTACCTACGAACGCATGGGCTAACCAGTCTTCAACTCGTTGAGATCGGGTGCCGATGGCGTGCCCCGAGTAGAGGGATCCTCCATGTAATGAGTCAGCCTGGATAGTAGCTAATTTCGCTTGCAGTTCCAACTCCGCCATGGCGGTTTCACGCTCCGCTTGGGCATGTTCACGCTCCGCTTGGGTATGTTCAAGCTCCGCTTGGGCATTTTTACGCTCCATTTGGGCATTTGCAAGACGACGAGCGTGCTCTGACCTGGCGGCCAGGAGTTGTGCTTTTAACGTGCTGGTAGAGCGGCCTGAGCGTGCGCTCTGAGGCACGATGCTTGACAATATACTGCTGGCGGGTGGTAAGGTATCGTTAGGGTTAGTGCAGGGCAGGGTCAGCGCGATGGCACCGTCAGAGCAGGTACCGCCCTCCTGAGGAGCACCTGTTGGAACGGTACCTGCTGTACCAGTCTCCGCGATGCAGTCCAGTCTGCGAGCTTGTGGTGGGCATTTCCAAAGTAGTCGTTTACTTCTGACACCAATGTTGAAGATGAAGAAGGGCTTGTAGATGAAAACAGGTTTTTATTGATCAAAGAAAGTTATATGACGTTTATTTTTCGGACAATTGACAGAACACTTTTAATTTTTTTAATAAAAAGGAAACAAGTATATAAAAAAGGTTTGTTGCTTGTCGCCAACAAGTAACGCCTACGACCTTTTACACTAGGCATTTTACTGCAGGTGATTGCTGCCACCTGTCAAATCCTTATCAAATCAGTGTAGGTATCAGATAAATATCCATATTGAATATTTTAATAGATAAACAAGTAATTAGGCATCTCTTTGTCTGATAGGTCATTTTGGTTTTTCCTTTCACTCGTTGTTATGCTGATAGGTCTGGTAACCAAGGTCATTTTGGCTGCAAAGAGCCTTGAGCTTTGATAAACATGTAGATAATTTGTGATTAATCCTTAAGTACAAAGAACATTACCTACAGTCAGCCATGACAGATGGACTTGTGTATCGCTGGATTTTGACGCATGTAAGATTTGAAAATATGAAATGTTAACTACATGACAATGACAAAGCATAGTGCAACACTTATCTATTTAAGACCTTGACATGTATGATTAATGTATATATGTTCTTCACCTATGTTTCACAAATAAATAATTCTGATTCTGATTCTGATTCTGATACATACAAAGTGCCTGTATTAAGCTTAAGAATTTCAAATTAGATTTATTATCAGAAGTCTTCGTATATTGCTGGACGTAACTGTCTCCAAAGAAAAGTAGACAATTGCATTTACTGACGAATAAAATAAAAACGAAAAGCACTGTACAGAGAGCAAAATAACAATGAAACACACTAAATGGTCTCAGTTCAGGTTGGAAATTTTGATATTACCAGTATTACCACCTAACAAGCCCGATTTTCAACCTCAGTCGACGGGTGCCATACGCTCGAACGGCCATACTGGCCGTACCAAATTCAAGGTATACACTCACCAATGAGTTCGTTACTCAGCCAGATGTCATCCATCTACGACCTTTATTTACCCTGGAAAGATCGTCGCACGTTTAAAACTCACCAGCCTATACTGTAGTGCTATGCCATGAAAATCTGACTGTGGTGACTTAGCTGAAATGAGTTCGAAATGAGCTATCAATTTCTAGCATCATCGGTTGGAATGATGATGGTTTGAGCTCACATCACCTAGTCATCACGTTGAGATGTCTACAGAATCGATCGGCTGCACTGACCAACTAAACGAGCAAATCATCGACGCCATAAAAACTCTATTGTTTTACATACAATAACAATAAAAAAGCTATATGTTTGTCTCGTCGTTTTCATGAATAAATGCAGACAGTCTTCAAAACAATGTAGTCATAAATCTGCGTTTTAAACAAAACTCCGCACAACGGCAGAGAATGTGCAGAAAACTAAAACGAGCTCCGTAATTTAGTGTCGTGTCTGATATTATTATAATGTTCGCGTTTAAAGTTTATACTATTACAGAATTAATCCAGTTATATACCTATTAAATACTTTCATCATCATTGTGTGCAAATTGTGAACGGTCCTGCCCTGAAGTCTTTCCGCGAAGCTAAGACAGTGGAATAAATCCGTACTCAAACAAAATTTAAAGAGATATCTCGTCAAGAAAGTTAACCATTACCTACAAGCGTACTACAGGTATTAAAAATGTCCATAGGCAGCGGAGACCGCTTTACTGGCATTTAAAACAGCAGTTATCTAGTCCAACAAAATTATGATCGCACGC
Source organism: Orthosia cruda (assembly GCA_964057195.1). Lineage (NCBI taxonomy): Eukaryota > Metazoa > Arthropoda > Insecta > Lepidoptera > Noctuidae > Orthosia > Orthosia cruda. The sequence continues at coordinate 42,219,999 of OZ059830.1, forward strand.
AACATTTAAGCAAACTGGGATTTTTGCCGTTATCATGTGATTGCGACCTTGCAGATCTCGTAGAACCCACAATTGCAGTTTAAGAGATATAGGTACTTCAAAACAATCGGCCTAACTTGTTCCACGAATATATCAAAGACACCAATTAGGAATTTAGAAACCCCAAAAGTTTCAGAACAGTTGTCGCTACTTGAACTAATATAATAAGCACCAGAACGCTACAATACTTTTATTTGAATGTTAAGGTATATTCAGTATTTGGACGCACTGTAACCCAATATTGTAGTGAGAAATCTCTGGCATGTAAGGTGTAGAGAAAGCCCTTGATTTTTTTTTAACAGTTATCGGGCAGTTGCCCGCCAGACTCTGAGGATCTTTTCTTATAGCAAAGGGCTGCGGCACCTACCAGCCTGATGCGAATACCTCTATAGGTATAATATTAAGTAAAATTACCTAGACTCGACATAAAGCCGGATGTATCACGTATTTCATGACACGCACGTACCATCAGCGTTCTTGCTTGGATGTCGCGTATGGATTAACGAAATATACTTCTTCTGTAAGTAAATTAAGGAATAAGGAAAACAAGCACGTGGTCACGCTGTGTACGTGAAACGCGCGGCAAAAATTATTGTTTTTACAAAACAAAAAAGGAAGTGCCAATCAAAGACAGTTTTCAGAAAATACATCCAGAATTATAACTGTGATTAGAACCCAATCTGCAAAGTTTTTAGTTAAGTTCTTTCAGCGTAATTAAGTTTGATACGATGTTGTAATCATGCTGAGTGAAAACTCCATATTAATACTGATTTTTTTCTCCATATTAATAGTAATTTTTTTTTGTCATATTAATAAAATAAAAAGATTTGTAGAGAATGTCTCTAAACTTGTATACTTAATATTGTTCATAATGTAAAATTTATTGATGTTTCTTCACAATTACCAATAAATTTTGATTGAACAAAGCTTGATAGCATTTTTGAATAATAATAATATGATGAACTTATTGGTATTATAAGTCTTTATCTAAATGACAGTAGGTGCAGACGGAGTAGGTATAGATTCTATAGATTCTTGTGATAAATGCTTAAACGACTTGTAATCAAGCTATTTTGTATTGCTCCGTTTTATAATTTTGATAACAAATATTTATTTTTATTCATTATTTCTATTTTAAGCTACAGCCTAGATCAATTTTATTATGTACAAGTCCACAATATCACTAAAATTTATAATTGAATTATAAAAGGCCCGTACGCCGGACGCTATGACGCAATATTGGGCCAATCACGTGTGTGATAGAAAGATAATATTTCAGCACAGCACTAATTGTTATTGTTTTTTGAATTTCAGTCTGATCAAGCCGTGATAAAGGATGACGACATAATCGTATTATTTTATGCCAGACAGAATGCGTTGCTAAGGAATTTGTGAAATCACTAATGTTATCCCCATAAAAAATTTGAAGGCTTATCTTTTTTTGGGGCAGTCTTTTATTAATAAGGTTTAAAATTTAAGCCTCGACTCAATAAAGTTATGTTATACTATATAAATATTATACTTACTTACTTATACTATACTTAATAACAAAAACTTCCAAAAATATGGCCACAACGATTGATTTATTAAATAAAAATATCATTTTTTTTTGAAAACTTGATTTGCATTTTTTTAAATGATGTGCAGGCAGACATATAAAACAAAATAATTTGTCACTCAGCAATCACAACAAATTTGTCAATGCACTACACACATTTGCCTTTAACAAGTCTCAAAAAACGAGCAAGAATCTGAAAATAACAGGAGAAAATTAGATAAAGGTCCTTGATTTCGGCCATATTGAATTTTGAATTTGACAGTCTACCCGAGTGAAATTACTGTAGTGCCGCTACAGCGTCAGCATACAATTACTCGCGAGAAGGAATTCATTCTGGCCGGTATCGACGTTGTCCCGGCACGAAGATATCTCATTTATTTCGCTTATCATTGCCCCGGGAACAAGTATCGTCAACGCGACGGCCATTTCTTTGGATGGGGCTACGAGAGAGACGGAATTTATGCTTTTGTTATTGTTAGAATTATTGGGTGCTCTATTTTTGATTTGGTACTGCCGTAGTGAAGTCCAAGGTTACCTTTGAGTGTCGAGTTAGCTGTCGGCATTATTGGAATATTTTGTTTTTGACTGATATCGAATGGAAATTCAGTCGGTATTCGTATATTTTCTTAAGAAGAAGCTAAGTGGGAAGATTAAACTACAACACCGCAAAGTGGAGCTGAGTTGCAAACTATGCTTTACCCCTGCCCTCTGTGTCCCAAAACCTGCAGCCAAAGTTTTGACGTTGAAGCTTTTAGGCTAATAAAATTAATTTAAAACTAGCTTCTGCCAGCGGCTTCGCCCGTGTGAATTTCAAAAATACCCTGAAGGAAAATATTCCTGGGATGAAAAGTATCATATGCGCTATTCCTATATCTATCCGTGTGCCAAATTTTATCCAGATCTGTTCACGTGTTCTGTCGTGAAGAAGTAACAAACACACTCACAAAATTTGGCCTTTATTATTAGTGCGATATTGTAGTGCCAGTGACACGAAGGCGAGGAAGAAAGAAACCAACCTTAAGAGACGTTTTATTAACTGGAAGCTCATTTCCTACATAAGGTCTCTGATATCCGTTTGCTTGAAGAGCCTGAAAAAAAATCCGAATCAAAATCAGGCAATACATAATATGTATTGGCCAAGACCCAAATTCCGTTCCGTTATATTTCGCATAGACCAAAGAATCCAAATTATTTAGTAGATCACTTTCTATTATATATTCGTGAGATATGGTAATAGTTGTCGTAGATTAGATAAATAATGGCCCTAATAGTCCCAAACAAGAACATAAATAAAATGAAATAGGAATCTATAAAGTAGTAGTGTTACTCTTAGATATTTTTCGAGATATATTTTCTTTGGGCTTAGGACTTTTTGGAATGAAAAGTAAACGGTCTTGATAGCGTAGTGTTTGATATAATAATTTTGTTAAAAATGTTTTCAATGAAACAAGATTTTTTTAACTTCCATTTACTTTATGATTTGCTTTACAACAGTAAAATCTTTTCTATATAATGTCTTGACTAGATTCTGCCAGCGGCTTCGCCCGCGTGAATGTTGTAAATTATCCCGAGGGAACATATTCCCGGGATTAAAAGTATCCTATGTGCTGTTCCTGACTATAATTCGGTTTAAATATCATTTATTTCTCAAAAGATTAACATATAATCGCTTAACGAGAAACAAAGTTTGAATTTAATAACAATTGTAATTATTAGAAAGTCCAGGGCGCACGACGCACAATCGATTTCGTTTAAAATTTACACAAATAGATATCATAACAAAAGCTAATTATGATGTGTGGGTACATTGCAAAAACTATTCGAATACACTATCGTTGTGACATCGAGCGCGCTATTGTTAAGCACAATGCACACTATACAAAACTAGGTGTTTTAATTTTTATTTACAATACAATATTTTTACTGTTTTATTTATTTATTTACTATTTTATTAATTTGTGTTGGTGCTGTCGAAGATGTGTTTCTTTAATAATGCTTTAAATTGTAAGTTAGTTTTAGCCTCTATTATGTTTTTTGGTAGGGAATTGTAAAGTTGTACTCCTTCATATCTAATATTTTTCTTGCCGTGGTTTGTTCTAGGTCCGGCCAACAGTACTAGGTCATTCGCTCTACGTGTCGATCGCGTTTGCTTTTCGCTGTTTTTTTCGAAGGTTATTTCCGTGTAAATTTCCTTTGTGAGGACCCTTCTTATTAGTAAACAAGTGTTGTATTTGTGTATTTCGTAGACGCCAAATAACCCAGTGTCATTATAGATTTTATCTGTGGGTGTTAAGTAGTGGTATTGAAAGAGGGCTTTAATTAATTTATTTTGGGCGATTTGAAGCTTTTGGAAGTTCAGTTTAGAAGTATATCCCCAGACTTCAATTAAATATTCAATATGCGGCTTTATCAACGAATTATACACAGTGTACCGAACTTTAGGAGGTAGGCATCCAGCCATTCCACGTAGTGCCCCCGTAAGACTTGACAACTTGGAGCAGATTCTTTTAACGTGTGGTTGCCACGTCAAGTGACTGTCAAGTGTAAGGCCCAAGTACTTTTCAGTGTTTACTTTATTTAGGACACATCCATTTATAGATAGCGGGTTGTGATTATGGATCTTTTTGTTCTTGGCCGAGAAAATTATTTTGTTAGTCTTAGATGTGTTAATTGTCAATAGGTTGTCTAAGAACCACCTTTCCAAAGTAACTAGGTCATCCTGTGCGTCTTGTATTATTATTTCTATGGAACTGCCGAAGTAAAAAAGACAAGTGTCATCGGCATAGAGTGTTATATAGCCTTTTAATCCTAGCTCGTGTACATTATTTATGTAGATGAGGAATAAAAGGGGACCGACTATTGATCCTTGAGGTACACCACATTTTATTGATTTAGAGCTACTGATAGTATTACCTATCTTAAGAACCTGCAAGCGACTTTCCAAATAAGACTCGAGCATTTGGAAAAATGTTCCTGTTATTCCTATGGAAGTGAGTTTTCGTAAAAGTACAGTATGACTCACGGTATCAAAAGCCTTTTTTACGTCTATAAATTCACCCAGTGCGATTTGTTTCTTATCAATTCTAGTTCTAAGTTTTGTGACCAAATCAGTAGCGGCAGCCAAAGCGTTAGACTTTGGCCTAAATCCATATTGCCGTTTGAATAGGAAACCGAAAGAATCTAATTAGTCTATAAGTCTAGAATGTATTAATTTCTCCAGTATTTTCGATAACACTGGCAACACAGATATAGGTCTATAATTCCCGGGTCTGATCTGGATCCTGACTTAAATATGGGAGTAACTTTTGCAATTTTAAGGGTATCTGGAAAATTGCCCTCGAGTAAGCATTTATTCATGCATTTAACTAAATTTGGCAGTATTATTATTTTTATATATTTAATGGCCCTGACACTGATGCCATCTATGGTGTTTGTTGTTAAATTATCAATAATTTTGATAATTTAACCACAAACATTTATTATTTTACCTATTATTATTTTTCAGCTTATATTATATTTATTTAATTACCTTCGTAACAATTACGAGTATGTCTGACGACGACTCGTTTTATTCTTGTTATTCCACGTCTTTTTCAACTCTTGATGACTCTCTGCCCGTGAATGGTTTTCTGAGTAGTGAGTGCCAGCGATTTGACAAGTGCTTTAACGTATGTCATGTCAATGCTCAGAGCATTCCTCAGCACCATACTGAGTTATTGGATTTATTTTCTGACGTTACTTTGCTACGACGTTACTTATTTCTTGAAATTGTAGTTAATGGGGTTAAGGCCGTTCTAGGAGTTGTTTACTGCCCTCCTGCTATAGATTACTTTTCCATTCTTGAATCTCTCTTTAAATCTGTTTCCTCAGAGTACAAACATCTCATAGTCATGGGTGATTTTAACACTGACCTTTTGAAGGATAACCCTCGATCACGTAGACTGAGAGCGATCCTGGAGTCGTCGAGTCTGTCACTCCTTAAACTTAATCCGACTCATCATAACTTTGACTCAAGCGATTCCTGGCTTGATCTCATGATTGGGTCTTCTGTGGATCTCGTTGCCAACCACGGTCAGGTCGCTGCGCCTGGCTTATCCAGACACGATCTCATTTATATGTCCTACAAAATTAAACCCCCTAAGCGACGGACTGCTATTGTTTTTATCGGGAATTTCGTTAGAATAAATAAAGAAAAGCTCAATAGCGATGCCCAAGCCCTGAATTGGGTTGGTATTGCCCAGTCATCTTCAGTGGATCAGAAAGTTGAAATGTTTAACAAGTATGTACTACAGCTCATGGACACGCATGCGCCACTGAGGGCTGTTCGTGTCAAGCGCCCTCCAGCTTCATGGATAACCCCTGGAGTTCGGATGGCAATGAGACGACGAGACCGGGCCTTTGGCAAATATAGGCGGGACCGCAGTGAGGAGAACTGGACCCTGTATAAGTTGGCTAGAAACCGCTGCAACCAGATGGTAAGAGCATCTAAACGCCGATACATTTGTGAAAATGTCCTCAACTCGTCACCGGCTGATATTTGGAAGTTCTTGAAATCGCTTGACATAGCAAAGTCCCCTTCTAGTATTGTTTCTCTTAATCTGCCTTTGGATGTTCTTAACAAACATTTTTCAACGTCCGATACGCTTGCGACTGACGTCAAAAATAAAACTATCTCTGATATTACTTCCAAGCCAATGCTTTCTCCTGACTCTTTTTCTTTCTCCACCGTGACTAACCTTGAGGTCCTCAAATATTTTACCTCAATTAAGTCTAGGGCTGTGGGCTGTGATGGGGTCAGTCGAACTATGTTATCTTTTATGATTGAGAACTTAATTCCAATTATTACTAACATCATCAATTCATCGTTGCAGACTGGTGTGTTTCCTGCAATGTGGCGTAAGGCTTACATTATCCCTCTTCCTAAAATTCCCAACCCCAGTTTGGCTATTCACTTCAGACCAATCTCCATTCTCCCTTTCCTTTCTAAGATCCTAGAAGCGGTTGGTCTTAAACAAATATCCTACTATGTCTTCAAGAATAACCTGTTGTCCAATTACCAATCCGGTTTTCGGCCTGGCCACAGCACAGCCACAGCTCTGCTTAAAGTTACTGAAGACATTAGGGACGGCTTGGAGAATTCGAGGTTAACGGTACTGGTCTTAATAGATTTTTCCAATGCTTTTAACACCGTTGATCACGACATTCTCCTGGCCATACTGTCTCAAATTGGGGTCTCTTCATTGTCACGTGATTGGATTTCATCATATCTTCGTGGTCGCCAGCAGGCTGTGCGTGCTGATCAGGATTGCTCTGACTGGTGCGACTTGGTAACTGGTGTTCCACAAGGTGGTATACTCTCTCCTCTTTTATTCTCTTTATTTATAAACTCCATTACTGTTATCCTCAAATGTTCTTACCATTTGTACGCTGATGACTTGCAACTTTACGCTCAGTCAGACATTGCCAACCTTGACAATTGCATTTCTCTGCTTAATGCTGATCTTCGAGCTATCAGTGAGTGGTCTGGCAAATTTGGGGTTTCTGTTAACGTCGGGAAATGTCAGGCCATCCTCATTGGTAGTTCGTACTATTTGAGAAGTGTGAACACTGCCCAACTTATGCCACTGATGTACGAGAACTTCGTCATTTCTCTTTCACCTCATGTAAAAGATTTAGGTCTGTACATTGACGACAGTTTTAGTTGGAATAAACATGTGGCACAGGTGATCTGGCTCACAAGTCGCTTTCTCGCTGCGGTCTCTCTATAGATTTAAGCATTTCCTCCCATTCAGCACCAAAATCACTCTGGTCCAGTCACTTGTGCTTCCCATTATCGACTATGCTGATGTTTGTTATCCTGAAGAAATCTGAATCCTGGGATAGCCAAGAACTTCTAAATAAATTGGATCGACTTCTCAACAATTGTATTCGCTTTGTTTTTGGCCTTCGTAAATATGATCACATTTCTTCCTACCGTTCTCAGCTTAAATGGCTGCCTATCCGCCTCAGGAGGTCCCTCAGATCTCTCTGCTTGCTCTTCACTATTATGAACGATCCTTGTGCTCTCGATTATCTAAAAACTTATTTCAATGTATTGGGCAGTTCTCACAGTCGTAACTTTCGAGCTTTTAAAAATCTACTCCTCCAAATTCCTTCACACCGCACTGGTTTTATGTCTAATTCATATGCTGTCTCAACAATAAAGCTCTGGAACGCGCTACCCTTTGGCATTAAAAAGGCTGAAAGCAAATTCACTTTTAAAAGAAAAGTTCGTGACCACTATTTCAGTCAGACTAAATAGCTTTCATCTAGAGTCAGAAGTCTAGTTGGTATAATTATTATTGGGTTTCTCGTTTTTTTTTTATTGGTATTTATTAGTCTATTTTATTTGTATATGTGTATTATTAATATATATGTAAGTATATACATTTTCGTATACAATTTGTTTAAATATTATTTTGTACCCGTTCACAACGTTGTCCTTTTTAATCGAAAGGTTGACTGGTATAGAATGCCTTGTGGCATTAAGTCCGCCTATGTACCACTACTGTACATGAAGTTTAAATAAATAAATTTTGCTGATTTCCTGTGCATTTGTTGGTGACATTTCTGAGATGCCTGGAGCGTTGTTATGTAATGGCGTCGTGTTTACGTAATTATTGTGGTGTTTTACAGGTATTTTGTTTGCCAAGACTATACCTGTACTAGCAAAATACATATTAAAGTGTTCACAGATTTCAACCTCGTCTGTAATAAAGCCTGAGGGGGTTTGTAATTCAGGAGGAGTACAACTATCTTTAATTTTGTTTTTAGTCAGATCAGAATCAGAATCAGAATCAGAACTTTATTTGTAAAACATAGGTTACACAGCCGTGTGTGGGATGTTACAACATGAAAGAGACTCTCTATGTTTTGCCATGAGGCGTACAAATATGATTTTAAATATCCAGTATAATTGATTACTGATACAATAAATTAATAATAGAAGAGCCAGAATACACACAAACACATTTCTGAATCAACATCATAATAAACGCAACAATTAAAAACATCTCCACAATTTCAATAAGTAAATTCTACAGTACATGTCAATTAGTTCAGTATCCAAATGTTAAATGTCATATAATAATCAATCCATCATAAAACGCAAATTTAAACAATAATACAGAGTGGTCAATAATAAATTAAAAAAAAAAAGTCAGATTCTAAAATGAGGAGTCAAAAAAAGAAAAAAATTTACAATATAAGATGTCAAAATAAATTACAGTAAAAAAAATATAATAATAATACTCAGAAATGTCAATATTTCAAAAAACAAAATATAGTAATAATAAGAACGGAACTACCACATTGATTAAAACACAATTTTTTCCTTCAGAAATTCAGAAACATTATAATAGGATTTACTTATAAGAAACTTCTTTAAGTGGCTTTTAAAAAGATTAATGTTTAAGACTTTAATTGTTTCTGGTATGTGATCATAAATAATAGGTGCCATACAAAAAACACTATTATGCATCAGTGCAGTTTTGGACTGTCTCGAGCATAACATATTGACATTTTGTCGACTCCGGCTATTTCTATCTGAAAGCTTGGGAAACAGATTTGGGTTGGTTTTCACAAATACTGCAACTTCGAATATGTACATACACGGTAATGTCAGTATTTTACATTCAACAAAAAAAGGTTTGCAAGTGTCCGTAGATTTTAACCCGTTCATTGCCCTCATGCACTTTTTTTGGGTTTTAAATATCAGCTCCCTATTGGTTGAGTTGCCCCAAAAAATAACACCGTATCTTAATATTGAACCAGCCATGCCATGATAAGCTGTAACAATAGCGTCCGTCCCTATGACTGGCGCAAGTTTATATAAAGCGTAAGCAGACTTGCTAAGTCTCTTCGCCAAATCTACCGTGTGTGCCTTCCAATCTAGTCGTTGGTCTATGGTTAAGCCAAGGAATTTAGTTGTGTTAATTTGATTTATTTTGTTGTTTTCGTAGTGTATATTCATAGTCAAATTCTTGCGTTGGTTGAATGCCATTAATTTGGTCTTGTCTATATTTATCTTTAGGTTATTGTTATTTAGCCATTTTATTATTGAATTTATAGTATTAGTAATGTCATTATGATAATTTAGTTTGTCTTTACAGTCAATCGTAACGGTGCTGTCGTCGGCAAAAAGTGTCATCTGATGTTTTGTCACTTTTGGCAGATCATTTATATAGAGTATAAATAGAGGGGGGGCAAGCACGGTCCCTTGTGGCACACCATATGTGACTGTTCTATCATGCGACCGATATACTATTTCGTTTTTTGTTTTTGGATCTACCCGTGTAATTTCCACATACTGTATACGATTTGTTAGATATGACTCGATAAGCTGTAGGATATTGCCTCTTATTCCGTAAGCGTATAATTTATTTAGTAGGATATTGTGGTCTACGTAGTCAAAGGCTTGAGTCATATCACAGTAGATGGAACACACAGGTATATTTCGGTCAACATTTGTGATTACTTTATTCAAGAAGTCATATATGGCCATATTAATGGTTTTGTTTTTTCTGAAGCCTTTTTGTTCTTCCGTCAAGATGTCTTGTTTGACTAAATATTTATAAATTTGTTCATATATGTATTTTTCAAGTACCTTTGAAAATATAGGAACATACTAAGAGCGTAGGACATGACGGTATATCTACAGAAATAGTAAAATATGTGTCCGACATCATTAGCGGTCATTTAAGTTACATAATGAATCTATGCATAACGCGAGCTATATATCCGACCGAACTCAAGACTGCTGTAGTGAAACCACTGCACAAAAAAAACGATAAAAATAAAGCGGAATCATACAGGCCTATTGCACTTGTTCCTATATTTATAAGATTATTTATAAGTTTCCACATCTTCAACGGCTTAGCTTTGCATTCTTCAAATGATTTTCTAAAATATTTATTTTTAGCAGTTTGTATATACGAGAATACTTTATTTCGTTCACTTTTAAACTTCGTTTCAAACTCCAGATTGTTCGGATTACTTTTGTGCTGTTTCCATAATATGTTCCTTGCGGTTATTTTGTCCATAATGTCTTTTGTAATCCATTCTGTTCTTGGTGGGTGCAATGTCTTAATTTTCGTTGTTTGATTCTTGTTTATTGCCAATTTTATTACCTGTTCCAGTTTAGAAAAGTCTTCGCCCAATGCAGTATAGTCAATATCTTCTATGGTCTTATAGAATTTTTGGTATAAGAGTGTTTTCATTTGAATTTTTTTATTGGTTCCGGTTTGTACTGTTTAACCTCTAGAAAAAGCTGTTTGTGATCTGACATGCTTCATTCAATTATTACCAGATGAAAATCATGTCCTCCTAAGTTTGTAGAAACATGGTCCAGGATAGTACGTGTAGTTGATGTCTCGCGAGTACAGTGTCTGGTATCGATTTTGTTTAATATCGAGTAGCCATTTTCCGACAGTGTTTCTTTGTATTCCATGGAGCTGCGATCTGATCCAAGTAGATTAAAATTAAAATCTCCGAATATTATGGTCCTTTTCTTGTTTTGCAGTTCTTTTGTTAAGGTTTCAAGGATTTGATTTGATTTTTTTATTTTATTTGTGTTAGTTCTTTCTGGTTTATGTATTCCACATATGTACAGTGAAAATTTCTGTAGGTGCATCCAAAGAAAGTGGTTATCATCTTCACATTTCTGGCTTATGAACTCGTGCTTCATGTTGCTTTTAATAAAAATTGAGACACCACCTCCCCTGCTCTTAGTTCTGAAGTTGTAATAATGAGTGTAGTTTGTTATCTGTAATCTTTCCGCTTCAGCATGAGATTTAATCCATGTTTCGACTAGTATTATCACATGAACATCTTTTATTGCTGTTAGTATGTTTGTTATAGGTTTAACTAAGCTTCTTATATTTGAATTTGCATTTGAGTGATTTTTTTGTTAAACATAGACTGTCGTATTTATTGGTTATGTCGTATGTTATATTTTCGTTTTTGGTTTTGGGTTTTGATCGTTCTATTACTGCCTGGTTTGGTTTTTTGCAATTTTCTTAATTATTTTTGGTATGCCTTTTACATACTTTATAATAAGGTCTTTTTCACCACTTTCCGTGCGTAGGTGTAGTTCTTGTTTTAGGTTCTTTATAAACTTTTGCTGATAGGGGGTTTGATCTGAGAATAATTTGTAGGGCTCAACGCTCATCGTTGCTTGGTTTCGAAGAATAGTTTTTGCCAAATCAGGAGATGGAAGGAATACTTTGATGCCTCGGGCTGCCTCGGGTTTGTATTTCCCTAGACGGCGAATCATATTTGGTTCTGGACACTCCGGGTTTATCGATTTCAGAATTTTAATAACTTCTTTAGTGACAGAATTGATTCTATCCTCTTTGTTTAATCCTTTGGATTCTGGTATTCCCACCAAAATTATTTTCTTACTGCGCGATTGACGTTCCTGGAGTTCCGCAATCGCGTCTTCGCAAGTTACAATATTTTCATACTTTTGTGCAGGGTTTGCCTTTATATTTTCAAGTTGATTTTCAAGAGCAGAGACTTTTGTATTTGTAGCAGTGGTGGAAATTTTCAGTTTAGCTATCTCAGATTTTATCCTAGTTTGTTCTGAAGCAAGATTTTGAATCTCGTTTTTAATTGACGAGACATCACCGGATATGGTTTTCATAATCTGATTCTGAGTCTCAATATGTGCGTTTAGAATAGTCATTATCTCTTTGCGAAAATCATCGAAGTCTTGCTTATGAATTTCTTGTTCAGGTTGATTCCGTTTACGAAACGCCTCCTGCTGTTGTTGACGTGTCTCCTCCTCCTCCTCCGTGAGTTTGGATAGATCCGATTGCGACCCTGCTCGCGAATTCGTTCCGGTTGAAAATTTTAAAACACTCATTCTGCAAGTGTGCAAGCTTCCCAACAATACTACGTAATCAGCTGCGTTGTCTTCGTCGTCGTCGTCGTCGGTTTTCCGATGTTGTCACGCCGGTCAAGCGGAGTGAGATGAATTATTTATACCTGTTTCGCTCACACTTGAGGTTTGCGGGGGACTGGTCCGTCCACAGCTTACTTCGGGGCTAGCGTGACGTGGTATTGAAAGATTAAAAGCACAAGGACTTGACTATGAAAAAATATACTTGCACTGATACACATAAAGTTTACAGTTCATTGACAAATGTTTTATTTGTTTTAAGTAAATTTAGCAACACGTCTGTACTCCGCGCGTTCTGGACGAGAGTTTTTAACCAGATCCATCCAGCCGTTTGAGCGTGAAGAAGTAACAAACATATAAACACACATACACACACACTCACAAAGTTTCGCCTTCATAATATTAAAATAGTGTGATTAAGTACTGATAACTACAAAATTTTATTTTTCTTTTGGTTTACAGAGGCCTTTGGGAAACTGAACTAAAGGCCTAGAAAAAGTGACATTCTCTCAGCGTCGAAAACATTTTTTTTGTCATTTTTAAAAATGTTTGGGACTTATCACATGATTTTCCGGTAGAATTTTTTAATTACAAACATTCACATTTTGATAATAATTCAATAACATTTTGTCTAGAACGCTCCTGTTTGTTTACAGGCCAATGATATTGATTTGACATCCAAAATATCAATTTTTCAAGAGTTGAAGTTGTACTTGATCTTTTAGCAATCATTCATTTTTAGTATCAGTTACAAACTCTCCATTTTCGTGGCCTCAGCCTCCCACTACCCTCCGCGGCTCGGTGGCGGGATGCAATGAAAAATAAAAGGTGCACAACACAAAATGAACGGGAGTCGCCATGTTGACACTGTCATTTGTTTCGCTGAGATTCAACTCCCTAGATAACTGCGAATGTTTATTTTATGCCAGCCCGTAAATGAGCTACGGGGGTAGTGCCAATGGTTCTGGTGACAACCTAGGTTATATATATAAATCTGTATCTGTTGATTAGGAGTAGTAATGGTAAAGTAAGTATTTATCATATACTTTTGCCAGCGGCTTCGTCCACGTGAATGTCGAAAATTATCCCAAAGGAACATATTCCCGGGATAAAAATGAGCTATGTGCTATTCCAGACTATAATCTATCTCTGTGCCAAATTTCATTCAGATCCGTCTAGCCATTTGAGCGTGAAGAAGTAACATATATACAAACACACACACACTCATTAAATTTCGCCTTTATAATAGTATACATATATATACTAGCGGACGCAACGCGGTTTCACTCGCGTATTTCCCGTTCTCGTGGGAATACAGAAGTAAATAGTAGCATTTGTCACCCGGGGATAATGTAGCTTCCCAACGGTGAAAGGATTTCTGAAATCGACCCAGCCGTTTCGGAGTCTATAAGGAACATACATACATACTTTCTCCTCTATATATTGATATAAGTGTGATAGTGTGATGATAAGCAGGTACTTTGATAAATACAACATATTATTAAACATTAGTTTATTCTCCGCTGCTTCATTCCCTTGGTCTATTTCGCAGGAAACGAGCATTTCTCTGTAATAAAAAGTCACGCTGATTGCTATGGTGACCATCGCTGAGTCAGCGATAGTGCAACTTTCTCTCAGTTCAAGTATTTGAGTATTGGTATTCGCTTCGAAAGGTAACTCCTTCATCCAAACTTACAAATTTTACCTCTTTTTTTGTAATACTATTTCAGATGAATTTTTCATTCGTTTTTTCGGTCCAACAAGCCCACAAAAACATACTTCTCTTTTTAAAATGGTTTTATTGTATTCTCGCCGTTCTGTGAAAGGCAGACTATGTCAGACTTCTACTATTCAAAACTACATGGTGACCGTCTCGAGTATATCTTAAGAAGCTTCGGGATCTGTATTGGAATCACTGACCTCTATTATAAGCTAAATTAATTATAGCTATTCTAAGTACGCTGGACTTAATATACTATATGAAATGGCAGTTGATTTTTGTGGTGATTCAAAGCGTCCCGATCAAGCGTCTCAGGAATTAAAATTGACACATTTAGTGATAGGTTAATACCGATATTTCTTAAGTTCTTCTTCCGATATTAGGTAATACTAATATTGTATCTAATATATCAGTATTAGTATATTTTTAAATTACACTAATATCAAAATAGTAGACTTGGCCAGGCGTATCACTCATCTACTGTATTGACTTTTCTTAGTATGTTGGAACTAAATAGCAATAAATAGCTCATATGAGTAGTGATGATATGATTGGTCATGAATGTTATATGAATGCCTAATAATCATTAATAATATGTTCAAAAGCAATGTGTAATACTATATTCTGGAATCATCATCATGATCATCCACAGCCCGACTTCGCCTACTGCTGATCACAGGCCTCTCTCTTCCTGTGCCGATAACCAATTTTCTGTAATTACTTCTGGAATAATATCATGATGATTATAATATAATTAATATTTTTTTTTAAGTCAAATTTATATCTGCATCTGAAACAGAGTAGAAAACTGATATAAGTTTTCACCTCGTTGGAATGCGATGTCACTCTTATTTGCACCTTAAGACTACAGAGACAGGATCTCCGCGGTGAGAGCGAGAAATACGTCCGTTGTAAATTATTATCAATCTCATTCGTACGCAAATATTTGTATGAATGATGTTCCCTTCACGAATCCGATGGGCGCCAACCGAGTATATCCGAACTATTGTAAGTATTAACTAACTAGTTTAATTGAGCGAGGAGATACTTGCTCAAATATACTAGTTTTAGGGATAAGTTGTTAGCGTTTCCCCATATTTAAATCCCACTGATCTTACAGTAATTCGCTATAACTTTACTAGCACGCTATCCACTAGTTTATAGCTTGCAAATTGACTCAAAATATTTTTCAGTTAATCTTTACAGAAATTATTTTATTACTTATAAATTAATCATGATAAAAATAACTGGGATTTTTTTCTCTTACCTATAAAATTATTCTCACGATCGATAAAGTCCATGTTCTATGTTATTAGGTCTGGTTTTCGCACTTAGTCCTTCAAATGGACCATTGTGCGTGGGCCATGGCGGCCGTTGGGTGGATTATTCCAACCAGCCCACATCCCTCCAGAAGCCAATTATGGCTACTGGTTTTCTTAGAACTTTTGTGTAAGATCTGGGCGACCCGAGGGTTAGTGTTCTAATCTGGGTGACCCCTGTGCATTCAAAGAGAACATGCGTAACGGTTTCCTCAGTCTCCATGCATGCCCTGCGTTATGCCTATTGTGTGGAAGTGTTTGTTAAGTGAGCAGTGTCCCGTGATGGTCCCCGTCACCAGGAGCAGGCCATTCCTGTCTGGTAAGCCCAATGTCCAAAGATGGCAGAGCTTCTTTGGACTGCCTACAGCCTGGTGCCGAGGTCCACCAGTTTTCCGCCTGTGCCTGGGTGAATTCCTGTAGCCACCTGCGTATTTGGTTGAAGGGGATGGGTACAACAGGTTCGGCTCCATGGACCGCCGTGCTGGATCCGCGTCTCGCAAGCTCGTCAGCCGCGTCGTTGCCCAACGATCCACTGTGTCCCTTTATCCATTGCAGTGTCACCGCGTTACGACTAGATACGGTTAATTGTTCTAGTGCGTTGTGACATTCTAGTACTAATTTCGATGTAATATATTTTTTCCGTAAAGATTGGAGGACTGAGGCACTGTCGGAGAGTATACGTATGTGAGTGTCCGTGTCCGATAAAGTCCATAAAAATATTGTTTAGGAAGGCTGTGTCCCATCTCTAACATTAGTTCCATGGACGCTCACGTTAAGTCACGTTGCTATCAGCGCCAAAATGGCAAAAATCTAATGTCTTCATTTTGACATCGATAGTATGAAGTCCAGTGTACTTGTATGTTAGAGGTCAGTGATTGGAATGCACTAATAGTGGCTTTACTGATGGTACGTCTCCAATAAAACTTTGATTTCTCTCACAGCAGTAAGTTACCACTAAATAGTTACTACGTTCCTTCTCTGACCTCCCTTCACAGGTATCTACTTAATGAAATCTTGAAAATATTATTTCCATCATCATAAATAAATTCAGAGATCAATACTTGAATCAAAATCTGATGTTGACCAACAAAAACATAGGTACGATCGAGTAGATTTTTTTCTTGTTTTGCGTGTCTTTGATTGGTAAATAGACTGCATTTGGCCTATCTAAAAATCTCTAACAAGAAACGCGACACAAACGCAGATATACGTTCAACCATCGTATTTTATGACATCAAACATCAAAGCGCAGGGTGACTCCCTATTCCGTATTAAAACGCCTGTTACCATGTAGGCAGGAAAAAACCGTGAGAATTTCTCACACATGGGACCCCTAACAAGCGACAGAAATAAACATTTTACGATTGGTTTAGTACGTAAGAGTACGTTGTGTCAATTGTATGGAACGTTTGTTTTGCAGACGGAATTGGACTGTATTTATGTAATACGTTTTTGTTTTGAAGCGAAGTATAGTGTAAAAAAACTTGTGTTTATGTAGGTTCTATGTGTAAGTGTTTTATTTCTGGGTTCTGTAGAAAAATCCTGGATGCTTATAGTTTTGGGTGAAAAAATATACAGCGATGGGGCAGAAAAGTTCTGGAGTGGCGACCGTGAACCGGAAGACGTTGCTTTGGAAGGCCTCCCACCAGGTGGACCGAAGATCTAATGAACACAAATGCATACGTGCATACATACTTACATACATACATACATCAACAAAAACTGGGAAGCCGGACTGGGATAACCTGGTGAAGGTTGCGGGAATCCGCTGGATGCGGGACGCACGGGACCGATCTATGTGGCGACGCATGGGGGTGGCCTATGTCTAGCAGTGGACGTCTTTCAGCCTATAAGATGATGATGATGAAATATACAGCGGGACATTAAGGACCAATCGCGCCACAAATCACGAAATTAATGTTGCTCTAAAATAATTAATTTAAATCATTGTTGTGTTTCTGTTAACAATTTGAAGATGATAGCGACAGAACTTTTAAATATTTTTAGTAATTGACCCGACTACTGCAACTGCTGGAAGCCAGAATCAACAGAAGACGGCGACGACCAGAAAAGCGACAATTAAATGTAGCTTGACGAGTTCCGCTTAAAATAATTATGATTAGCCTTAAAAGAAAACTGCCTTTTTGTCACAGCACTGTTGTATGCCTTTTTATACATAGAAGGCACATCTTGTTTAAGGTAACGGTAAACATTTGTTGTGCAACTAGGCCTAAGAGTATAATTTCACGATTTACACAACGCCTTACTGCAAATATTTCAAACAAAATATCAAGCTTAAAAGGATTTTCTAAAAGAATAATTTACGTTAGCAAAATTATACACCCAGGTGCAAAAGCTTCTACAATTTGTTCAAAATAGTTTTACTACTAAACCTTAATTCAGCCTAGACGCAATAAGTCTTCACTAACAAAAATATTACAACTTTGACTTTGAAACTGTAATACATCACCTGTGAAATTGAATATACAGTATGATTTATATGTAGCAATAAATTATAGCATAATTACGTTACAAGGCATATACAGTTTTCGGTGTAGCACATGTCACAATGATGCTGACTAGTTTAGATACAATAAAAATGTAAATAAGATAAAAAAGAATGATTCCTTTTTTTACATAAAAACACAGTATAAATTACAATTATTATACTTAAAAAATGGGTGGTTTTATCGCTAAAATCTACATTTTACAAACAGACTTAGGATTGAGTTGAGAAACTATTTAAATTGCGTTTTTTTTCTAGAAAGCTCTATTTGAGCTCTATGTGAAGTAGGTGATCAAGGTGAGAAGTCTACAGAATAACATTATTGATGGCATGGCGGAAATCGGAAATCTCTAGAATATGTCCTACAACTGAATTAGAAACCACATATACCTCTGAACCAAGGTATATAAAATATGGCGTGCCTCAAGGTAGCTTTCTGGAACCACCACTTTCCTGATATATATAAACGACCTCCCAAAATTCAAAGGGCAAAGAATGGTACTCTTTGCAGACGATAGCACGGCCATTATAGAATGTAATAATCTAAACAATTATCAAAAAGACAACATTTTTTTTTTAATATTGAAATGCCAATTGCTTAATGATAATAATCTTATAATTAATTTAAATAAAACCAAAGTAATGCACTTTCATCAACTGCTTGAGAAACCACTAATGAATGTCATCATCATCATCATTCATCATTTCAGCCGAAAGACGTCCACTGCTGGACATAGGCCTAATGAATGTTGCTTATGATAATTAAGTTTGTGCTGCGAAGTTCTTAGGTATAACTGTAGACGATAATCTGTCTTGGAAACCTCATTTGGAGGAAATTTGGAAGCGATTAAGTAAATCAGCATATTTGCTATCTCAACTTTCAAAGAAAGTAAATACTGAGATACTGTTAACAGCCTATTATGGACTAGTCGCGTCAATTCTGCGGTATGGAGTTATTTTTTGGGGACAGTCAACTAATAGGGGAGTAGTTTTCGGGATGCAGAAAAGATGTATATGGTCAACGTGTGGTGTAAAAATAACAAATAGTTGCATTCCATATTTTAAAAATACGAGTCCTACTTTAACCAGGTTTATACATACTGGAACAGCAATTCGCAAAAATAAATCCACATTTATTCAAAATACTATGTTCAGTAAAGAAAACACCGATGCGTGCTCAATATATTTATAAAATATGAATTGTAAAATGTAAAATTTATCTAATGAAAAAGAGCTTATTTGGTGTTGCTCCACGAATATATACCCGATGAAATAAAATGTATGCCATTACAGAAGTTTAAAAAAAACTTTTTTGCAAAAAAATACTACCGACTTCGTAGTATTTTTTTGCAAAAAAGTTTTTTGTTTTTAAATTTTTTGTTGTACCTACCTAATAGGCATGTTAGTAAGGTAACTATAACCCCAGAATAGATTTCGTGAAACGTGAACATAACCGGTGAAATGAGAGATCTGCGTACCCCTTAAGAGCGTACTGGCGTGACGTTATGTTATGAAATGGTATAAACAATAAACAGACATGCGATTGCACCAATCCCGAGAGATTTACCGTTATTTATTGAAGAGTTCTGTTGTATATCTCCGAAGTTCTTCATCAGATCTTCACCAAATTAAAATGGGACCAATTTCGGAACATACTTTTCCAAACAAAATCGGTCCACAATTGACGGAGATATATGTGAAAAAAAAAAAAAACGAACAATGTCGAACATAGAACCTCCTCCTTTTTGGGAAGTCGGTTAAAAAAGACGCTTAACGGATTACTTCTTGAAAGATGTTATTACACTCTAGACGAGTTTCTTAGTGACGAATCTCTTGAAATATATAATGCTGACATAAAATTTTATTTTTTTTCTTTAATATATAAATTTTAAATTTTCAAATAGGCGACTTTAAATTTTGAGATGAAATGAAATTGATTATGAATAAAAAAAAATAACTTGCATGCATGTGTTAATACAATAAGTACTCAAATTCGTAAATAATTATATTGTAATAAATTTTTATATTTATTTAATAGTATTCATATAATCGTATTTAAAAAAAATATAATTTGTATGTCAATTGGCAAAACATAGCGCACTACCTAATTTTAAGATCTTGTATGTAATTATTACCTATGTTTTACATATAAATTATTCTAACTCTTATTTAGGTATAATTTGTTCGTAGTAAATAATACTGACTATAAAGACAGCAGTATACAAATATCACTTAGAATTTAATTAAAGGTATGAAACAATTGCTTCTTCTTATTTGTTTATCCGTCTATATAAGTTGTAGAAACAGTTCTGCTTAATTAAGAGAAACACCTTTCATTAAAGATGCTAGCTATGCAGGTTTTGCTTCACTAAGTACTTGACTGCATCCTTTATCGTCTGAAGATGCTAATACTATGCGACTTAAATGTTTTTTTTATTCAAAGTTATGTAATTCCCTGCAATTAAATTACTTACCCGAAAATCTGACAATCATCATTATCTTCCTGCCTTTAGGGATAACGAATAATATGTAATGTTACTTGGGGTCGGCGCAACATGTTTTCTTCTTCCATACCGTCCTGCCCCCTGTCACGCTATCACTGATTCCCTGTTCTTTCATATCACTTCTCACACAGTCCATACATCTCTCCTCTTTCCCTCTCCCTCCATTCACATTTATATTCAAAACTTTTTTAGTAACATGTTTTCATCCCTCCTCATCACATGACCATACCAGGACAAACAGATTCCTTTCATCTTTTCTGTCACTGGAACCACTTTCGAAATTCCTCTAATATACTCATTTCTCAATTTATTCATTCTCGTCACTCCACATATCCATCTCAACATTCTCATCTCTGCTACAAGCAATCTCTTTTCATCCAACTTTTTCACAGCCCAACATTCTGATACATGAAGTATGACAGGTCTAATCAAGGAATTGTAGATTTTCCCCTTTTAACTTAATGGGCATACGTGGGTCACAAGTTGTTCTAGTGACCTGTCGCCATTTCATCCAACCGAAAATTTGACACTATTCTTGTTAAAGTGTTGCCCAGTAACGGGGTTGTGCATATTAGATAGGCAGGGTCCACGTAAAATACTGCTATTCAACTGTTATATCCGGGTAAATTGGAAGCTGACCCCAACATGGTTGGAAAATGGCTAGGATAAAGATATGTATCTACAAAATAATCAGAAATTTGGACTTGTATCTAGCTCTTTAGAAAATGTCATCAGTATTATGGTTGACATCTCACCTATACGCACTAAACGGTTTGGGAATACTTTTATTGTGCGTACAGCTAAGAAGTGGAATTCCCTGCCGAAGTCTGTATTTCCTGATAGCTACAACCTGGGAGACTTCAAGGCAAGAGTGATTAGGTTACTTCTAGGCAAGCATGGCGCTTCCTTGACCATATCATAGCTTACCATCAGGTGAGATAGTGGTCAAAGCCGACACAATAAAAAAAGTAATTAAGGCCGTACCCTGACCAAAAAATCAGCATGAGATATGAGCATTCCTATTGGCCTAGCGGCACTGGTGGCGCATGAATTACAGCAGTGAATATGCCCAGATTTTAGAATAAAATCTTTATAAAATCGAATATTGGTCTTTTGAAAAAAATAAAACTTACAAAATGTTCGTTATCAAGTTGTCTATTCATTAATGTTAATACAAAACAATATTAATGAACACTTTACGAGGAGATGCATGCTGTCAATCATTATTTCTCATTTTTATGGTGAAGGAGATTAGTGAAACATATAATTCATTAAAAAAAAAAGAAATCTACAATTTTGGAATCAATAATATGAAGAAATTTAATATATTTTTATTAGTTGATATTTCATTTTAAATAACGAGTAGATAGCTCCTAAACCCTGCGCGAAAAACGGCTAGCGCGGCGATTTGCTCGGGGTAGCGCCTTAAGTAATTAGTTCGGACTAATTTCTTAAAATATTTTCCAAAGAGCGATTGAGCATAGCGTTTTGTAAAAGTAACCAATCAAGACAAGACATCTCCAAGACAGGGAACGCCAATGTTAGAAATAAATTTGCGAGGCTAAAAAAGGACAGATGAGCCAAAATCAGTTTACAGTGGATACATGAAAACTGGCGTAACTGTGTCTAAGAAACGAGTAACGACTTGCGTTTATTCTTGATAGATTGGCTTTAGTAAAATTCTAGGGAAGACTTCGCTTAACAGTGGGGCAAGAATAGTTAAACAAAAAGAAAGAATTAGAACTTTAATTGTGAGAGTTTTTTCGAATTTAAGCGACATCTTCACAGTCCAAATTGTTCTGCTCAAACCATGCCCTAAAAGTATCCTATCAGTCTCACTCTACATAAAATATTTTACGCGTAGCCTAAGTTATAATCTACACACTTTTGAATAAAAGAGTCCGGTGAATCCAGACCAATTGCCAAGAACCACGCCTTAAATATTAAAATATTTTATTCAACAAAAATATAACCCACTTAGCAACGACGCAACCCTCAATAATACTTCTAAATAATATCTTCAACCCTGTGAACTAAAACAGAATCAGTTGAAAAAGCAATGGAAGCATTACGTACAGTCAGCATCAAAAAGATGTAATTTAATAGACGCCACTACTTATGTTTAGGCTGTCGTAGCCTAGATCGAATTGCTACGAGACGTCATTTTTTTTAGAGTAAACGGTGACACTCACTGACACGCTTTCCGCATAATGAACAATTAATATTCTACACTAGAAATTAACGTTAACGAAGTTCTAACAGAGGCTTCACTTCAACCGCATGAGTGTCGCAAACTATCTGAAATAACGGAAGTTTTTTGTTCCAAGGCTTGGTCTACCCATGTACCAATTCTTTTCAGCCATTATTGATTAACAAACATCCAAACATCTTGACTTGAACATTTAAGTATAATACATCTTTTTCAACTCGACTGTACCGGCCTATTTTACATGTTGATACAATAAAATCCGCTCAGTACGTTATAGGCCTAATAAAGTGAGTACGTGATAGTGATCTCTAATATTTTATATACATTACGCGGATTGTTTCATAAATTCGCATGGTTAAGCAATAGAGACGTGCAATGTATGCCGAACGGGGATGTTACTGTCGTTTTTAAAGAGACAGTGGTTCATAAAAGGGTTTGGGGCTTCTTAGAGATGGTTTAGAATGGGAGAGATTACATAAGTTTAATTTTTAAAAGTGATTTCCTGTGTTATTCTTATTTGATATTGGACAAAAAAACAAGGTGAAATCTCACATGGCGTTGTGTTGAGATAAAAGCTGCAATACCAGAGTCATCGTAGATGCAGTCTCACCCCAGAGACGTTATCGGAGTAACGATCTTCGCAGCCTACAACTGGTTGATAGAAGATGAGAATCGACTTCAATGTTATGGAGGTTTCTTTTCAGTTGCGGCTTGGCAACAGGGCGGCAATAAAGGTCCTGAATGCCAGACACTGAAAAATACGCTAAGGAAAAAAGTGATAGTCGAACTTAGACACTAGACAAAGTGAAATACTATCAGCGATTATCTTGAAATAAATAATCCTAAGGGCCTAACCACGTGACATTTCGAGTCAAACTTTTGGACAATTGATATAGCCGATAGAATCGAGAGCAGTGGTGGCCCAGTGGTAACGGCCGCGACTTACAAGTGGTTGGCCGTGGCTTAGAACCCAGGCAGTGTGTAAATTATTTCTTGATCACTGCTCTCAAAACGGTGAAGGAAAACATCGTGAGGAAACCGGCATGTCTTAGAACCAAAAATGCGAAGTCATGTGACATCAACCAACCCGCACTGGGCCGTGGTGGATTACAGCCCATTCCCTCTCACATAGAGGAGACCTGCACGCACAACACACCAAATGGGAGTCTAAGTGCGGAAAAGGCGGTCCACCTATCATATCTGATATAATGTAACTTTCTGTAGAGACCCGCAGGCTTATTACGTATGAAACAGCAATCAGCAATAATCGCGCAGATATTGTACAATCATCGCGCGATTATCGCTTTACGTCAAAAAATCGGCTGGCTTATTTTTGCAAAATTATTGCTCTTCAATCGCGAATCCGCATTATGTATGAGCGATAGCCACACCATAATAATTTTACGACAGTACTGCTAACAATAAAAATCTGGTAAATAAAATATGCATTTATCGCAAGGTAATCGCGGTCATTTCGTCTTACGTATGGTTTTTGAGAGCAGAGCGACAGCTATCGGCGAGCAATGTGGCTGTCAAATTGCGATTACTTTTTCCCTTGTTGTTGCTCGATTGCCAATCGCTCGCTGATGGCTGAGTAGGTACAGAAGATTTTGAGTTTTTGGCGGTATTTTTCGTGTGTTATTGTGGGGCTACTTTGATTATCCGCAAATTAGAATAATAATATAAAAGTAAATATTGAAATATCAAATTCCTAGTGAATATTGTAATGACAAATTGGTGTTGTTATGTGTCTCTAATGTCTACGCAACTGGACTATTTGTTGAATCATTGAAACAGACGTGATCTCGGTAAATTGGAGGTTTTTTTTACTGTAGTGTTGGCTACCTCAACAAAGCTTATATGTTCACTATTAAATACTTACAAACCCATTAGAATGTGATAAGTCCGCAATAAGTATCTTCTATTATATTTTTTTTTATATGGCAAGCACCGATGTCAACCATTCTGCCAATGTCTAAAGTATATTGTAAAAATCTATTTTACGTTTCATAGCTCAAATACGAGATGATGTAGTCTATTTAGTGATCTCCTAATGCGTTATCGATTCGAATTCTTATAACAATCGACTATTACGAAGAAATTGTAATAGATTTTACACATTGGCATCTTAATCATCCAATTTTAGAAATTAATTATTATATTATGTAAATAAAATGAAAATATCCAATATTCACTGCCATATACACATACTGTTTACTCAAATGCTTTACATCTACGAAAATTAATTTATCGGAATATTGGAGATTAATTGACTATTGTAAAAAAAAACAGCCTCCACGAAGTGTTTCTCTTTCATAAGCTGGTTAATTCATCAAACGATACATTTTATAAATCATCGGACAGATAAAATAGCTTCTGTTGAAAGTGAGTGTCAAAAAAAAGACGACTTAAAAGCCTCAGTAGCCAGGTCACTAAATTGATCGCGCAATAATTGTACAATTATCGCTACTTGCTGTTCCTTACGTAATAAGCCCGCCGTATTGTTTTCTGATTTCGACGTGTAATAATCTCGCTCTCTAAGAAATCCTATTAAATCACAGGACGTGGTAGTTTATTATCTGCCGGTAACTACACGGCACAATCTACGAAGATAATAAAGACGCTATATAGCGTTGCTATTAAAAACAGGTGTTGCCAAGACAGGAGCTAATTTATTAAAGAAATTATTACGATTAATGGTGTTATTAATCTTCGTCATCTATCGTATTCCTTGAGCATTAGGGTTGACTTTTAATCTGTTTAAATGCAGCAATAATTAACACAGTAAACGAATTTAATGCCTATTATTAAAGACGACTTATAACGAAACTCCTTTGTACCTAAAAATATTCATACTGTAGGTCCCGGCTGTTATTTGAAGATCGTTGACAGTCGTTACAGGTACTCAAAAACTAGGAAATTTGATACCAGTCTTGCCAGAAGCTATCATCTAACCCAGTTACAGATAAGCAGACATCCCATGTAAAATACAGCTTCATCAATCATCAATTCAAGCTGCGTCTGGTTAGTAGACAAGCCGACCTCTACATGGTTGCAAAAGTCATGGCAGACTGATAAATTTTAAAATTAATAAATTAAAAATAAGTTACCTTTCATTTTATTCATATCTATGTTTAAAGTTATTTCTTGTAGTTTCTGCCTACCCTACTGGGGACTAAGGCATGGTATTACTGTATTAATTGTTATCTTTATAATAAAATACAATAATGTAGTTATTATAATTTCCGAGAATTTATCAGCTACATAGACAATCATTTTGATTGCGAGACTATGATATTATAATCGGATTTAATAGCCTCGACGAGATTTATATATTGGGTACTTAGTTTTGAGTCGAGTTTGAGCGACTAGTAGTGAAATATAAACATTTCATAAGTAGCATTATTTTGATGTTAAATAAAAGAACAAATAAGTGTATACTTAAAAAAATACTATTACTGTTTATTCTTGTTTTATTCGTTAATAATATTTCATTTGTAAATGATCCGGATCAAATACGGACAAGTCTCGGTAACGCCTTGACGGCTATAATATTGCTAGACACGGCACTGTCATAACTTTTTATAAAAACAAGCTTATCAGTGGGTGTCAGCTTTAACTATGGTGGACGGTCATACCGTTGAAACCTGGGGTTCCACTACCTATCTCCGTCAACGAAGTATTCCAAAACTTTGGAGTGGAAAAGACAAGTGTTAAGTAATTTTTTTCGGACGGGTAATAACATAACGGGACTAGGTACAACTGTCAAAATGTGGTGTCAATCATATTTATTTCGGGCCTCGAACTAATCATCCATCCGTAGGTGATACGGAGTAGGAAACGCCCGAAACGAAGGCCAAAACTACGAACTTCATACTTATGTAGAGCGTACATTATTACCCAGCCATCCGCCCAGGAGGAATTAATACTTTTATCAATATATTTATTAACTATAGCCTACGTGTAATTTTGATGTATCAGTTACAGTACTATAATATTATAGTTTCATCAAAATCCGTTCATTGGTTTTTGGTGGAAAGAGTACCACATCCGTCCTCATAAACTTTCGCGTTTCAGCAGGACATATCCTATCAATGCCAATGCTGGCGCGATTCCGTACTCTATTGGATCATTGTCGATTGTTCTGATTAAGGATGCAGGATAGATAGCACCGTGCTTGTTATTCAAATTGCGATCCACAAATCCATCTCGCATGGCAGTTGATAATGAGTTATGCTCGTCCTTTGTAGTGGTCATTGTATTTCATTGCATACCTATGTCCATTCATTTGTTAATGATGACATTCATTTTATTCAATTTCTGTGAAATCAGAAAGCAAAGCTTAATTAACTCATAGCCTAAATCCAGAATATTAAGGAAATTATATTTTATATCCTACTAGTCGCATTTAACAATATAATGTGAAATACTTCAAAGAGCACTGGTAGCCCAGTGGTAACGGCCGTGATTTACAACTTGTAGGTCGTGAAATCGAAAAAGTAAAGCACCTGAATGGGGCAAATAATTTACTTATTGTACATTATTTCATAACCATTGCTCTCAAAACGGTTAAGGAAAACATCGTGAGGAAACAGGCATGTCTTAGAACAAAATTTTTAAAGACATGTGTCATCCACAACCCGCACTGGGTCCGCGTGGTGGATTACACCCCATTAAATCTCACAGAGAGGGGGCCTGCGGAGCGAGCTTGGGTGTACCCAAGATATTTGTGACAAGACATGATAAATTATGTCATGTCTTACAATTTGTCTTAAATGCTAGCAAGGGTCAAACATGTGACATACTTTAAAGGCACGACATGCCTTTTTTGTTGCTGCCCGGCGAGCACGGCCTACTGTAACATGGCTTGATTCACACATTTCATCGCAGTTTGGGCGAAAAAGCCATTTTGTCTTAAATATTATCACGGCGGCGTAAGATATTTTCTTGACTTGTGGCATAACTTTTTGACGTAATTTTTTTTCTTTTTTTGAAAATTTTCCAATTTTGTTGCAGTTTCTGGTTAATCTTTACCATAACAACCATTTAGGTTATGAGAAGCATATCCCTACTACGCACTATTTCCGAATTATGGGCCACCGATTTATTATTATTTTTAGGCTCGCGTTTGACCACTATCTCACCTGAGATAGTGGTCATTTCATTTTATTATGCATAAACCGCTCTTTATTTCCAAAATGGTATCTCGAAAACGGTGTGTTCTAGGCAAAAAATAACCAAAATGTAGCCCCCCCTTCTCCCCCGCCTTGCTACCCCCATGCTTGCATGCACTGTGACATGGCTTACCATGTCACAGTAGGCCGTGCTCGACGGGCTGCACGCACAACGGATTAAATGGGATTCTAGGTGCGGAAAAGAGGGTCCAATCTATCCCAGTATCCTAACTTTGACAGTCAGTAGCAGAATTCAGAAGCTGGAAAAACTGTCAAGCAGTCTTGCCAAGAGTAACGTGTTATCCAGTTTGTAGGTTCTGGAGATCATATAGGCAGTGGCTTCATTTTACTATATAATGTTTTGAGTTTTCTTATCCCAAGGGAATATTATAACGGGATGTAAAGTCTAAAAACCTATGAGCTATTGCAGACTGTAATCTATCTCTATGCTAAACTTAAACCAGATCCGTTTAGCCGTTCTGGCGTGATTGAGTAACAAACTAACATCTATCAAAAATTTCAGTAAAACGCGTTTATTCCTCAATTGTTAGTTTTACAAATGGTGGTTTTATTTCTGGATCTGGGTGTCTTGTGTATGTGAGTTTTGATGTTTGTTAACGCACCCATGTGTGGGGCAACGTAACATGCAAAAAAACAATTGGCTAACAACTGAATCAAAATGGTGTTTTATCAAGATTTGCAACCATTTGTTAGCATATTTAAAAACTGGGCCTTAGGCCCATTTGCACGAAAAAATTAACTCAGACTTAATTGCTCACACAAAGTTTAATTGGCAATATTGTATGACAAACTTTTAATTTTAACTCGTGATAGTAACTAATTCTGCGTTAAGTTTTCGTGCAAGTGGGCCTCAGAAGTTTATAATACTCTACAGTGAAGTTACAAAGGATAAAATCAAGCAATTATATTGATTGCTAAATACAATATTTATCAAAAACACGTTGAGTGTTGCGTTTTAAATACAACGGTAGATACCTACCAAATCATATCCGCTTATTGTCTCAAGTTAGTCATCGCTATAGTATTTCCTAGTAGACAGCCTGAATTTCAGTATGTAATAAATCGTTTTAAAAATAATCTACTTACTGGTATTATCGTAAACAAAGATTATGAAATTCTTTAGCGAATGCATCAGTTTTCTACGCACTAATGTCAATATAATTTATTATTTAAGGCATGTTTAAGATTATTTTTACTCACGTGCATGTTACGGGATTGCCCCCGAACTTTACCGTAACGATTGCATCATTTATTTTATTAACTAGCTGCCACCCGCGGTTCCACCCACGTTGTATTAGTACTTCGCCCAATATCTTTATAAATTACTAGCTTCTGCCGGCGGCTTCGCCCGTGTAAAAAGTGTTTTATCATACAAACTCAAAATCCTATGTCCTGCCCAGGGTCTTAAACTATCTCCTTGCTAAATTTCATATAAATCGGTTCAGTAGTTCCAGAGATTATCCCCTACAATCTCAAAAACTCACAAATTTTACCTCTTTATAATATGTGTATAGATAGCCTATATGTTATCCTGATGTATAAGCTATATTTCTGTAAAGTTTCATCAAAATATGTTCAGTAGTTTTTGCGTGAAATAGTAACAACATCCCTCCTCACAAACTTTCACGTTTATAATACCTAATAATAAGATCCAATCTAGTAATAAGATTCGAACATATGTGACATCCATCAACCCGCAATGGGCCTGCATGTTGGATAATGGCCCATTACCTCTCACAGAGAGAGGATTCCTGTGTCCCAGCAGTGGGAACATTATAAGGCTGATGATGAGATCCAATGTAGTGTAGTGTTAGCCCAGTGGTTAAGACCTCACCTCTCGTGCTTGAGGATTCAAGTCCGGGCAAGTACTAATTAAACTTTTCAATTCATTCTGTACTTTCTGAGTTTATTACAGACATCACTGATAACGGTGAAAGCAAATATCACGTTAATTTGTGTTTTACACTACAGTCTTCTTTCTGTCTTTCTTTTAATAGACGGAGAAGCTATATCATCAAACTTAATCTATTCTTGGCGATAGCTTCTGTAAAGTTTCACTAAATATTGTAAAGGCGCTGCAAATTTTTCTGTTTTGTCAGTATAGATCTCTGTCGGAGAAGCGGTGATCCACTAAACATTGCCCAACAGACCAAAAAATAAAGAATATTTCAGTGCCACTCCTACCTATTGTACCTCACACAAGCCACCCCATACAAAAACCAACACAGCACACAAAGCTTTTAATAAAACATCGTATTTCAAACTAAACAAGAAGAAATCACCACGAATCGCGTTGCCGTCTCGATTTGTAGCCGCCACGGTAACAAATGTACCGAAATTGGCTCAATAAACTAAGTCCTTGGTCTCTCAATGGCTATTAGCCGTTGACCGCGGCCACCAACCCCAGCTATTTGCCACATTAATTATTTAAATGCACACCCGTGCCAATCTCCAGGGCTCATTGTTGTTAATAATTTTGCTCTGTTGATATGTTCCTTGTGGAATGGAACGAAGAGAACGGTGGTTGGGGATGAAATGAATTTTGAGGAACATAATGCAGAGTTCATGCTTTGGTCAGTTATAAATGTGTTGAATGCTTCTCTGGCTATATCATGTTGATGTTAAGTCTGTTACTAAGTTCTCTATAAGTTTTGTTTAAATAATAAACCAGACAGATTCACTCGGTTTTGTGCGATATCAGACTAGGCAGGTCTCTAGACAGTAACTCTTGCTTCTAGACTGAAAGACTATTAGCCGACTGATATTGCTGATAGACTATTAGCCATATTTCTTTTATTTATAATGCACACCCTTGCCAATCCCCCAGGGCTCATTGTTGTTAATAACCACTCGACCGTCAAGCTCAAAACCGAAAAACGCATAACCGTCAAGGTTCACCGGCGGCGCCATCTCACGCTATCGGTGCGGTGTCAGTAAAACGCCGATTTCTTGAAAGTTTTGTAACTGAACCATGTATGAAAATTATTTTGTATGAATTGTTGTTAAATAGGCTATCACATTTCAAATAAATCCAGTTTTACCTTGTAATGTATTGTTAATTCTTGTGTAAATTCAGCGTTCGGGCAATTTTGTCAAAGTCAAAGCCATTTATTTGCATTAAATGCGGTACAAAAGATGGTATAAATAAGTTATTAGCACAATGACACATTTCGCCATAAATTGGCATGCAAATATTGAGATATTTGTTAAGGTGCTTACAATAAGCAGATCTCTAATAATCTAATTACACATTTTGATGAGGTATTTAACCTGTTAAGTTTAAGTTTAATAAACTCTTCAAAATACTTAGTTTACTTACTAGACTATGAAATTACATGGTTAACAAAAAACGTACAAAAAAACACACACATAAAATACAAATCAAATAATATCATAAAAGGCAGTAGGTAGGCATTACAACAACTAATAACAAGATAATCTACAATGCATTCCTGTAATGATAAGATTGACAAGGAGATTTTTTTAGAAATTCGTTTATAGAATAAAAACTATGAGAAATGAGCCACTTTTTTAAAACTATACAGAATTTTCTGTAAGGGAGGTCGGTTATAAAGGAGGGTATAGATTTATAAATAAGAGGGGCCATGTAAACACAACTACGCCTAAATAATTCGATTCTGGGTACAGGTAATTCTAATACACACTGTGTAATTTTTCGTTTATTATTGTTATTTTTAGTATTAAAAAGTGAATAATTAGTTTTTACAAATTTAGCAATTTCATATATATACATACAAGGAACGGTGAGGAGATTGTGCTCTTTATATACTGGTCTGCAGGAATCAGTCCAGTACATATTAAAAATGGTGCGTTGCTCTTTTGCTCTGTTGGTATGTTCCGTGAGAACGAAGAGAACGGTGGTTGGAGATGAAATTAAGCTGTGTACGTGGTAAGAGTTTATGCAGTGAGAAATTAAAAAATGAGAATCGCATTGGGTAGTTAACTAAACAGATGCTAAATACCTACAAGCTAGCTGTAAATGGATTTCTAGAAAGTGACCTTCTCTATGTCTTTGCTCATATTATATTCCACGCAGAATCAGTTTATCTCGGTGTCTGATTTATGCTTATGCTGCTTCCACAGCCTGACTTCACCCACTACTGAGATTAGGCCTTTCTTTTATTTTAATCATAGCCACACTTTTGTGCTTACTTCATTCAGGTTCTGCCCGCGATACCCATATTGCCGCTAATACTGCGTCCAAAAACATTAAAATACGTCAGTCTATCATATTAAAAATGAACATAAAACTTTATATCTACCCCCATGGGTAAGATTCGTAAGTAACTATGTATATACAAATATTTTTCTTCTTGTCTATTGACTCCAATCATCATCTTCATCATCAGCATTTTAATGTCCCCACTGCTGGGACACTGA
Organism: Orthosia cruda; assembly: GCA_964057195.1. NCBI lineage: Eukaryota > Metazoa > Arthropoda > Insecta > Lepidoptera > Noctuidae > Orthosia > Orthosia cruda. The sequence goes on from OZ059830.1 coordinate 42,252,389, forward strand.
CCGCCTCTCTTGGAGAGGGAATGGGCTATAATCCACCACACCACGCTAGCCCAGTGCGGATTGGTAAACGTCACATTTGTTCGAATTTTTGGTTCTAGGACATGCCGGTTTTCTCACGATGTTTTCCTTCACCTTTTTGAGAGCTGTGGTGATGAAATAATTTACACAGAGTAAAGCGCCTTTCTGGGTTCGAACCCATGACCTACAACTTGTAAGTCACGACCGTTATTACGGGCCACCACTGAACCCCAAGACTCCACTAACCGGACCAAATTATCAAAATACCCCCACCGGAAAATACCTCCAGATTACTCACTTAAGGAAAAATCGAAGGAAAAGTAAAGCTTTGTCTATACGTATAACTACACAAGACTCAATTACGGGTGAACACTCACAAGGCCTGGTACAGGATTGCGGTTGGACAAAGCTAGTAATTAGAGGAAATCAAATGACGACCCCGGCTATGTATTCACGGCCTAAAATAACATTAGAAGGAAAACAGTGAGTCTGTGTCCTTCTAATAAAGCTGTGTGTACTTACAAGTAGGTAGGCGCTGTGATTGTGGTACCATGTGGGCGGGATTGTTTCTTGATATTCCTGGTAAAGATTATTCTGTTTCTATATAGGAATATCTATTAGCTAGTCACTAACCTAAATATCAATATCTGTTTGCTAGTCACCAACCTAAATATGAAGGTATATTAAATTCTAATTTTGTGAGTATCTCTGTACTTTTTTCCTGCTTTATGATATAGACTGTTTAAATAATAATAGGATGAAAAGAACTATAAACTAGCAGTGGAGTTTTATAGATTGTGATTTATTTCAGCTTGGTCACGCCAGTTTATCACACTTCCCACCACCCCACCATCACCACCATCTCGTTTTGGATTCAAAAATAATAGTCAACAATCCCAAAAAAAGTAGTTGACTCTGTTCATTCATAGTCTTGATTCAATAACTAATATTATTAAGAGAATCTACAATATTGCATAGTAATTTGGGGAGAAGCTGCAAAATCTCACCTGATAACCTTCGAAAGAGCACAATGCGCAGTCCTCAAAACCCTGTCACACAAGCCTTACCGTTTTCCTACAGAGATCTTATACTCGGCAACTTCCCTACTAAGCATAAGAAAACGTATTTATTGAAGGTAATAACAAATACCTAGGTATTTTACAGGCCAACACAAGTTCAAGATTCCTACTCCTGCAGCTAAATCCGCTTACGCACAAAGACTTCCACTCTTTCTGCGTTCTCATGTATACAACAAAGTCATTAATAATCATTCTGAAACAGGCAAAAAATAAACTAACTTGAGCCTATTATATGACGAAGCTGAAAAAAACATTACGTTGGCAAAATAAATCTAAAACAAATCATACTCACATTCACACCCACAATCATATTCACATTCACATTGCCACTAACACTCATAATCAAATTTAAACTCACGTTCATATTCACAATCACAATCACATTTACACTAACATTCATAATCACTTTCACACTCACATTTATACTCACACTCATAGTAACAAAATAGCTTTGAAATATGAAATATACATTTATTTTATTATATCAGGGCGCTTTTTGTCTGCTACTTTTGTTTACCTATAATTGGATTGTTTTATTTTGTTTGATATTAATTTACTTTTCTTTATAAACGGACATATTGTGTCAAGGGTTTACCATTTAATAGATTTTAAACTTTAAACCCCTTAGAATTAGTACCTAAGATACAGGCTTTCCTAGTTTGGGCCAATGTAAAAATCTTTATAATACTGTTCCATATTCAACAAATATTTGAATCTCCGGATATGCTGATCCGATTGTAATCGGAGCAGCATAAATAGCTATAGGATATTTATTGTCCCAAAAAATGCACGATTTCTATGCAATATGCCACGGCACGAAGCTGTAAAAATCAGAAATCATGCAGCAATAACTTCAGCTTATCAATACAAAGCTCCACGAGAGTACCAGTAATTTAGCCTTGCTATCATCCGGGATCATAGTCGGCATCGAACAATACATTGACAAGGGAAATAACAAGCCTGATTCCGGCACTTATCTGCTACTGCGACATAGTTCCGATCGCTATTGTTGTGCACTTGAATTATTTCAGCTGTACCAAACTATAGGGCTGGGAAACAATGCTATCGATGTAAAAGTTTAATTGTTATATTTTTTTCATAATTGCTGCTAGTTTGCATTTCCTTATTTTTGACGTCGAACTGGTTACAAAAGCTGGAAAAAGACGTTAGCGAAGAGAGGCAAAACATACCACAGCTGTTGTGGAGTATGTTTGTTGCAACACACGTTATTAATTCAATTTTTTTAATGCAAAATTTTACGAAAGGCGTTAGTGAGATTATCGTTTTCAGTTATTAAGAACAATTTCGCTATTTGCTGATTTTTTTTATAAATATTATAAAAAAATAAAGTTAATTTTGTGACACTCATTTTTTTTTTTTTTTGGTGGACCGAAACTGCGAAATTTAGATACAATTATTGGTTGCTATATACAGTTTAAGCCAAAAGATCTTTATTGCATTTTTTAATGCAAGTTTAATTTCCTTTCAGTACATACCTAAGCAGCAACACCTACAAATTTATCTAACAAATACAAGAAAATTTTCCAAAAAAAAAATGTAGGAATTTAGATAAAAACAAAAACGTTTATCGATAGCGTAACATCACTAACACACCATCGAAGTTCGCGAGTCGATACTGGCGGACAATGATAAGATAAAATAATGGCGACAACAATGATTGTTCTATTGCGTTAGAACGAGACAAATGTTATAAAGACCTCAAGTACTTTTAGAAGACAATTATTGATTCACTGAACTTTGTTTTTGCGATTGAGTTAATACGTAACTGCCTCTTTGATTATGTAGCAACAAGACCCTTTAGATAAGATGACATTCTTTCAGCGCATTACACCCAGTCCTCTGACTTCCGCCTCCAGTTTGTCCCTGGTATCTTTATACGTCACCAATTTGCCGCTTAGGGGATACGCTATGCTTACTTATCGGTCTTTATTATACATGCTGCAATTTGAATGGTTGTATGTGTCTAATTCTTACTTTTAAACATTTTCATAATAATATGACAGCCGCAACCTAACGACTAAAGGTCTATCCACTTTTTTCACATTCAGGGGCGTGCCCGGGAAGTGACAGATTCGCCACTGGCCCGTGCACGGCCCGTGCACGGACGTGTGTGAACGAGTTCATTTAAAATGTACACAACGGTATTTTTTGAACCCCTGACGGGGCACGGTCCTTCCACGTTCCGGGCACGGCCCTGGTATGTGTGGATAGGACCTTTAAAGTGCCTTCCGATGAAAGACCACCTTTGTATTTAGGTGAACTTTCGACACTTAACCTTTCTTTTTTTAATTTATTTTTTTGGGTGGGATATCATCCAATGACTTCTCCCGCTTTGTGTGAAACGGGAGGGCATGTCAGAATTTTACTGACTAAAACCCACCCGTGTTCCTTCAGTTGCTTGTGCCAGGGCCGCGGTAACTCTCTTTCAGATTTATCTGCGTAACCTGGAATTTTTCAAAATCAAAATCATTTTTTTTTTATTTCACATAGGCCTACATGGGCACTTATAAAACGTCGACAAAAGGTGCACGGTTCGGGTTGGTCGTTTCCTATGGAGAAGAACCGGCAAGAAACTCCATGGTTACTCTTTTAAAAATGGTTTGGTTTTACAATATTTCCATGTTACAGCATTAGTACTTAGACATGGGGGGACAACGTAGGCCCGACTTATGACAATAAGTCGTAAGAAACTAAAAAAATAAAATAAAAGGATTATATATTTTATAAAAAAGTTAACAAATGTTAACTAGCATCTAGAAGGCCTACAATGTTCACACATTCACAAAACAATCGGTAAAAGAATCTATACAAAGGTAAATAAAAATAGTATTACATGACTAAATTTAACATGTGGCACAAATTTTGTTATCAGTGCTGTAACTATTCTTAGCAAAGGGCTATAAAGATGTTTGAAAACCATTGTAAAAGTCTAATTAAAAGAAGGAAAGAAAAATGAGATTGAGAATAGTTAGAGACATCCACATATTTGTGCCGTTTACAAGTTACCAGGGAAGCTGCATGCGCAGAAGGAGCTAAGGCCAAATGTTTTTATCTTCAACGTAGTCCTTGTTTTTATAATATGCTTTTTTAATAAGGATACGTTTGATGTAGTTTTTGAACCTTCCATCGGTCAGTTCTATAACTGACTTTGGCAACTTGTTATAAAAGCGTATACTGTTTACAAGAAAAGACTTGCTAGTTTTCGTTAATCTGAATTTGGGTATTACAATTTCGTGCTTACTGCGTGTATTTAAATTATGAAAGTCGCTTCTAGTTTTGAAAAGCCCCCGATTTTTACGGACATACAAAATACATTCCAAAATATAAAGTGAAGGTAGAGTCAGTATATCGATCTCTTTAAATTTTTCTCTGAGGGACTCGCGAGGACCCATTTTATAGATTGCGCGGATTGCCCTCTTTTGTAGGATGAAAATTGAGTCAACGTCTGCTGCTGATCCCCACAGCAGAATGCCATAAGACATAATACTGTGGAAATAAGCATAGTATACTAACCTAGCTGTAGCTACATCGGTTAGCTGCCTTATTTTCCTTACTGCATATGCAGCCGAACTTAACCTACCCGAAAGAGTTCTAATGTGCGCGCCCCACTGCAATTTTGAATCGATAGTAATCCCCAAGAATACAGTTTCCGTTATAACTTCAAGATTTTTGCCGTCAAGATTTAAGTTTAGGTCATGTTGTGGTACATTTGGTAAAGAGAACTTTAGACATTTTGTTTTTTTCGCATTCAGTAAAAGATTGTTAGCTGCGAACCATTTTGAGAGAACAATTAGACTTTCGTTGACATTTAAAACATCCGTATCTTGCCTATCTATTTTAAAAATTAGCGAAGTATCATCAGCAAATAGAATTATATCCGATAATTTGGCCATCATAAAAGGGAGATCATTTATGTAAACAAGAAAAAGGAAAGGGCCGAGAATTGAACCTTGGGGCACGCCCTTCTTGACTAGAGACCCGGAGGACGTCGCCCCATTAACATTTACTTTTTGCTGTCTGTTTGATAAATAGGAAAGCACGAGATCAGCAGATTTTCCACGAATTCCGTAGTGGTGTAATTTACAGATCAGTGTGTTGTGGTCGACGCAGTCGAAAGCTTTTGAGAGATCACAGAAAATGCCAATGGCATCCTGGGACCTCTCCCAAGCCTCCAAGATGTGGCTGATGAGTTTTACTCCCGCGTCCGTTGTCGACCTACCTTTCGTGAAACCAAACTGTTGACTATACAGGATCCCATTTGAATTGAAGTGAGACAACATCTGTTCCAGCATGATTTTTTCATAGATTTTACTCAATGCTGGAAGCACGGATATAGGTCTATAATTAGAAGGATCACTCTTACAGCCTGTTTTGAAAATTGGTACTACTTTACTGTGTTTCATTAAGTCAGGAAAAGTGCCGCTGTCCAAAAATTGATTGAATATGCCTGTTAGGACAGGAGCAATTGAGTCAATAATATCTCCAAGAACCCTAACGGATATCCCCCACAAGTCTTCAGTATTCTTTATATTGAGACTTTTGAAAGCGTTTTTAATTGAATCATTGACCTATACGGCTGTTTATATTTAGCCACGAGCCATCAACACCAACACTCCAGCAAAAGTAAACAAAGGTAACTAGTCACATCACTCGCACTGCGGTCATTATCAACATGTCCCAGCTATCAAGAGGACAAAGGATCACTCGACCAGTTGAGCAAATGTATGTAATCGAACTTGAAGGCACTTGTGGACTTATGGACCCGTGTCTCGAGTGGTACTGGGATTACAGAATCAATTGATGGTACTGGAAAATCAATAGCTGTCGTTTTGGAAAGTCAATGTTGTTTCCTGGTTTTGTGTTTTTTTTAGTGTATGAAATAATTTATTACAAGCATTTATTCACTTTTACCTGTTTGGCAGGCTTATTAAGAAAAAAAACTGCAATACGCGATCAAACGCTTTATGTCATAAAAGTTAGATTTACCTACAGTATAGGTATGGTAGGTCCTACACAATCGTTTGCTAATAGCTCGCTGTTTGTGAAATGAACTTATTTCTAAAAAGTACCGCCTGCACCTCTAAAACTTTTGTATTGAAGAGCAATTATTGCGCATAAATCGCTATCGTTTTGTTCTTGCCGTTGTCTGTGATCAAATCTTGCAAGATAAAAACCCAATAAAAGAAGAACTCTCCAAAAAATGACGCCGGTACGTTCAAAAGGGGTAATCAGATATATATATACAGTTCACCCAGATATACTCTTATTCTACCGGCTATGTTCAAGTTTCGTTTTATTCGGGTAATCTATTCTGGCATAAAATTGGGCATTAAAGGTACCTTACTATAAAAACTAACCATTATGCACTACAACAAAAAAGTGAAAATATTTTTCTTTCACAATAATATCAACTGACTTCAAAAAAACACTACAAACTGAAAAATAACTTCAATATTGAAAGTTGGTATTATAAAACGAAACCAGGAACACCGACTACCGAAATTTAATTTATTTTACACTTTGTAGTATCTTTTTTAAGTCGATTTAATTTTTTGTAAAAAAAAATTGAATCCCGTTTTTACCCTTTGGGTACGGAACCCTAAAAACTAACTATAAGTTCAGGTTTCGTTGAGTTGTCAGTGATGTCCAAGATGGAAAGTACGTACAGTACAATATGAAAGTTTGTTTAATAATTCAGCAGCAAAAAAAAATTAAATTTATTTATTATCAAATTATGTTATCGCATCGAATATAAAATCAGGATATTATACTTATTATAAATGTTTAATGAACTGACAAAAAAACCAACGATTTTTTTTGGAGACATAATGAATTTTGATTACGTTGAAGATATTTTTTTGGCTTTAGCTCCTTCTGCGTATGCGGCTTTCCTGGTAACTCATAAGCGGCACAAATATGTGGATGTCACTAACTATTCTCAATCTCGTTTTTTCTCGTTTTTCTTCTTTTAATTAGCCTTTTTACAATGGTTTTCAATCATCTTTATAGCCCTTTGCTAAGAATAGTTACAGCACTGATAACAACATTTGTGCCACATGTTAAATTTAGTCTTGTTATATTTTTTACCTTTGTGTAGATTCTTTTACCGATTGTTTTGTGAATGTGTGAACATTGTAGGCCTTCTAGATGCTAGTTAACATTTGTTAACTTTTTTTACATAATATACAATTATTATTTTTTTGTTTCTTACGACTTATTGTCGGACCTACGTTGACCCCCCATATCTAAGTTCTAATGCTATAATATGAAAATATTGTAAAACCAAACCATTTTTTAAGAGAGTAATCATAGAGTTTCTGGCCGGTTCTTCTCCATAGGAAACGACCAACCCGAACCGTGCACCTCTTGTCGACGTTTTATAAGTGCCCATGTAGGCCTATGTGAAATAAAAAAGTTTGATTTTGATTTCAGGAAATGCTTTTAAAAGGCTTGAGTTTATATATGTAGTTAGGTGTATAAGTAAACGAATTATTTTTAAAAATATATCCTACCTTTTGCTTCCTTAAATTTCCCTTTTCTGTTGGCATCAAGTTTAAACTGACCTAAATTTTTCATTACTTTATTTTATCTGAAGTCTCTTTTTGTTTTCTCTTCAAAGTTTAATAGCACGAACTTTGCAAAAGCATTATGAAAATTTTAATCCTCCCTTATTATAATCTAACTAAGACTTTAACTTGGTTACTTAACTGGCTAATCAATATTATATAGTCGCGTTGCTGATAAACTTAGTTTAAAATCTCTTCTAGTAAGTTTTAACTACGGAATTTCCCGGGAGCGAGTTTCTCTCGCGTGTCAGGAAATGAGGTTATGTTGCGGGCTATTTTTAATTTAATAATACTCAGAATATTTTAAAAATAACTCTGTCACATGGTTCTAGACAAACATAGATCTTAACCTTCGAGCTTCAAAAAACTTACTTCTCCGTATTCCTTCTCACCGCACTGGGTTTCTATCTAATTCTTACACTGTCTCTACTATAAAACTCTGGAACGTGCTTCCCCTTGACATAAAAAAAGCTGAGAGTAAATTTTCATTTAAGCGTAGAATCCGGAACTATTACTTGTCCTCTCTCACATAGCTCGGTCTTCGTCATTGTTATTATATTTAAATTTCTGTTTCATTTAGAATAAATAATGATATGGTATTTATTATAATATTTATTAGTCTATTGTTTTAGTAATTATTTATGTATTTTATTAGTTAGATTGTTTATTAATATCTGATTTTAATTATTGTTCATTTTATTTTATTTTTGTACTCCTACCACTGTTGTGTCCTTTTTAACCCAAAGGTTGACTGGTAGAGAATGCCTTGCTGCATTAAGTCCGCCTATGTATGACCATTGTACATGAAGTTTAAATAAATAAATAGATCAGGTTTTTCCTTAATTTCAATGCAGTAGAGTTATGACCATTAGGAAAATGACAAGTTGTAAGAGTAATAACTGCAGAATAATCTCGTATAAGTATGTTGATCTACCAGAATAGAATATTGGGTTAAAGAAGTTGCTCAAGACCATTCCAGGAATATTTTATTTTGATTAAAATTTTATTAAATTTATTTACAGTTTTCAAAATAATTATTCTTATTTATTTAAACTATATTATATAAAAATACTTTTTAACAAAAAAATAAACCGTATTCCTTAACAAAACACTACAAATCGATTAACAACTTTGTTTTTGACACCGACATCCGAAAAGAAAGTTAATTTTCGCTATTTATTTGGCAGTCAGTTAAGTTTTTTGTTAAAAAGTTATTTATTTATTATTTTTAGTTTTTGTAATATATTATCATGAAAATCATTTATAGCCAAAGGGCTTCTCATAACAATTCTAACAAGCCTAAACACGACTGGTATAAATTGTTTTAATACGGAGTTCCGTTGCCTACCCGTAGGTAGGCACCATCATCGATGGGATCAGGTCGATGGTACCATTTTCATTAGAACTATTTACTTTAATTTGCTTCATCACAATCATTTAACTATTCAAGATATTTTAAAGGAGTTTTGGGTTTTGGGCAAATAAAGCACAAGTTCACTGTTGATAATTAGTTGTAATGGTTAAAGTTGAACTTAAACCGAACTACATTAAATTTATAATATAGGTAGTGTTATTGTCATCAGTTGGCCGGGTCTACCTCAGCCTCAAATGAAAATCATAAAGTTTTATTTATGGAGAAATTAAAATCTAAATGCCCGTCACTCGGAGAGAGATCAGGCAGGCCGGACAAACTACACTTGGTCAAGTTATGGTTGAAGAACAAAAACAAAACGGAATGACTGGTACCCGGAGCGGATGCGGGTCAGCCAGTATATCCCACACCACGCACCACCGCCTCAGGCAGACAGGCCCTGACGCCTCCTGAAGTTAATATAACAAAACATCTTAGAAAATAACCTTAAGGGGCTGAATGCCCAAAATAGGAATTCTTTTAAACTAATCTATTGAAGATGTGGCAGCGGAAAAAATATATGTTAATCTTGATCATATTTCCGAAAACCTTTGTCGTGGCCGAAACACGTTTACGCACAAAAGCCTCGATACAATTAAATGGCAAAGTAACCTCTTACCGAGATCTTCAAAACATTTTTTCCGGTAATACTAACCAGCGTACATTTGTACAATTAACAATAATAACGTATCATAACAGGACGCAAAACTTCATTGTCTTATATTTTGAAATTTAATTCATTATTTATAAGTAATTCATATTAGAATAGAATAGAATAGAATATACTTTATTGTACACCAAAAACTAAAGTTACACATCTCTTTTACAATTATACTTATTTCTACGGGTACAAAGGCGGCCTTATCGCTGACAGCGATATCTACCAGACAACCTTTAGATGGACGTTAATGACTAAGAATAAAACAGGGGGTAGTCTGTGGTGTAATGCTACATTAATATATATATATATATATATATTACTATATTAAATACTATACATAAGCTTATATATAAACATACACATATAATACTATATTATATATACTATATTATTATTTACTATATTATTATTATTTATACTATACTATATTATATTATATTATTTTTTTATATATTATTACATTTTATAAAAAAATCTATACAAATTCCATCGTGCTTCTCTTTCCATGCAGTGCAATTCGACAGTGACCGCTTTTTGGCGTTGCTAGGAGGACGTATGTCGCTTTTTTCCGCAAAATGCAAAAAAATATTCGATTTATTTCTCGTCAATTCAATCTGTCAAAAAAATATCAGGTATAATGAAGCCAGACCATGTAGCCTGGTGTCTTTAATTTGAACTAACGAAATTACGAGGAATATTGTCAGAGTCTGTATTATTTTATTCTCTGGCACTAACGCTGTCACTAGCATTTACATTTTTGTTGTATTATAAACGACTCATGTCGTTTAGTTTACTTACTAAGTCCATAACTAAAAAGTATTTAAACCTCTTTAAAAATAGAACGAATGTCATCTCAAAAACGGCACCACGTGACCTCATCACCTCAGAGGACTGGTCTATATCAAAACCCAGTAAGTGCCTTGAAACTATTATATTCCAGGATAGCGCAAAAATATATTATGATTTGAAGTAGGCTATGTAAAGTCATGTTGTATTAGTAACTAAATGACATCATATTTCAAGATAATACTAAACAAGGAATATGAACATACGAATTGTACAAATGATATTAATAGTGTTCTAAATTCTATTGAATATTTTAAAAATGCCTAAAAAAGACAATGCCAAACCTAGTAAGTTCTGGATATTTGTAAATTTAAGGTGTTTTACAATTCGATGGGACTTTCCTATTGTAAATAATGATTAAATTGATTAATGAAAGCACCAAATCTCAAATTAAATTTAAAGTTTCCATTACACAGGTAACATTACACAGTCCATTTCAGTATAGTAGAATTCATTAAAATAATATAAATTAAATTATCTGGCTATAAAACCATTATAAAAAAATGTCACCTACTGTGTTCTTATATGTGGCAGTCTCATAGAAGCAGACATAAATAAAATATTTATTCAATTTGCTCGGCAAAGACTCGTTTGACACTAGCCAGATTACCTATTTTAGTGATCTTTATTTTCGTAGCATTAAGGTTGCATTCATAGGCAAAATGACAGTGAACGATCTGATGTCAGATGCTAGCCGCCAGTTTGAAATAAGAACTTGTCCGGTAATATTTTTGTAAAAACCATCAGTAGAGTCCGTTTATGATGTGGCCTCTGTGGTCGGCCTTGAGTATTTAATTTTCAAATACTTTTCGCTCCAATTTAAGTTTGCCCCTAAGCTATCGATGACAGTGGGCGTGGCTGAGGTTCTACCTCAGATGTCGATTGTCAACTGTTCGTCCTCAGCCCCTTAAGTTATAGTCCAACCGGGCCGAAACACAAATGTGTTATCGGGAGGCTACCTAAAACACCATACACGTGGTTTTACACAGGATATTAATAGGTATACATAATTAGGAGTAATCAACAACACAGAGGTTGACACAACTTAAATATTTCTTCTGAGAAAACTTAAGGAACATTCCGTAAGACATTATGTCCATACAGTTTACACATTACAGCATGGCATAACACAGCCCTAATTATTCCTAATACTTATAGAGTTATGATTTTGGCTAAACCTGCCTACAGATACCCACAAAGGCTAAGCCATTCTTTATTGATTCATTATTAGTGGTTGAGCGATTGGCTGCTGCGCTGCGTGTCGCGGGTTCGATGCCCGCACGGAACAAATATTTGTATGGCCTACAGATAGTTATTCCGAATCTGGGTGTCTTGTGTATGTAAGTTTAAATGTTTGTAAATGAACAAGATACAAGAACAAATGCCTAGTGTAGGGTAAAGTTAAAAAATAAGGAACCACTTCGGTATTTAACCAGACGTACTTATTTAGGTAGAATATACCACTTCTAATGTAAATTTGAAATCACCAAAACGCGCAAAACCATGTGTCAAAAAAAACCTAACCGGTAAAAATCTAGTATCTTTAGGCAGCTTGAGGGTGGTGAGGGGGTTTGTGACCCCGCTCCTCTGTCAAATCCCATGAAAAGGTAGTGTAGTGCGTTCACTGTTCTTGAGAAAAACAAATTATTATAACCTAACCTCAAAACACTAAAGTTGCTTCTGCATCGTTGCCGGCGCTACGGGAAGTGCAACCCCTTCGCCCTTACGTAACAAAGCATAGGCACCGTGCGGGCCGTAGCGGCTGAGGCTGGATGCCGGAGGCGACCAGCAAGCAGAAGCTGCGGAGGTGAGCATAGGTGCATATCCTATAGGCGGGCGGGGCTAGCTCTCCCTTCGCGCCTTCAGTTTTTAAAAGTCTATGTGAAGTCGGGGTGCCCTGATTCAGTTTAGGAACAGATTCGATATAAATTATTGAAACTTTAGTTTTTTTTTTCTAAAACTATAAGGCTTTGCGATATGAAACTGAAAGTATTGAAAATGTTCTCCAAGAAGAGTTCTATACGTAAAAAATATGAAGCTCTTAGCAGATTGGTTACGCATTGAAGTTGAGCCTTTACGAATTTCAACAAACCATTTATAGCTAAATTTTAACCCCTCTTCAGTGGGTCACATCATCCCGGGCCCAATCAAATCAAATAAAGCCTTTATAGCTCAATTAATAATTAAATTCTAAAAAAACATTATCCATCTCTCTCCAATGAGTTGACACTTCTCGCAAATTCGATGTTAAAATTCTAAATTAAATAAATGCATTCCACAATCCCTTAACAAAATTGAAATTGTACACAATCATTGGCAAATAAAAATAAATAAATATCCAAATCGCGCAACACAAGTCACGCAGTATCTGACCAACCGGAACGCGTAGACAAACGTCAGATGTCAAATAGTAAAAACAAACAGACTTATACTTTAGAGGTATATAATACTTAATATTATGTTATTTTAGCAAAATTAATGAGTTCAGGGCGAAACTATTAACTCAAAGTGCAGCTCCCAATCGAGAGCCAAAACATACTTCTCCTTGAGAAGTACCAGTGGACATCTGTGGTCTTCTTCATCAGTTTCACTTCACCAAATGATACTTTCTGAATGCAAATGCTTGTCATATTGTTGAAAATACCAAAATTTCTACGCTATTTGAAGAGTTATATCGATTTCTATGGGACCCCTTAACAGATAGTATACCCTTTCAAGCATTTTTTTTTATTCTATCCATAATTGACGGAGTAATCGGTGAAAGAACATAAAAAAAAATATAAATACAGCCAAACATACTGCTTATGAGAAGGCTTATCTTCAGCCATGGATTTCACCGGCTGTAAAACAGAGAACTTACATATACTTGGGACAACCTAGAGTACGCCTTTAGACACGAAAACTCGAGACCCACATTGAAATCTCTTATTAAATAAAGACCTGATAGTTTCCTTTATTATACAGAGATCAGAGAAAGTTAATAATATTTTAATTAAATGTGAAAGTATTGTTAATTTCGCTGACGTGGGAGGTGCAAGGGCGCAAACATGGCTCGGCCGGAAGCTAGGAAAGAGCTGCGGCCAAGATTTATGCGTTATGCTCCCTCCCAGTGAGGGGTCTGTGCGGTAAGTTATGAACTTGTAGCGGGCTTTGTGTGAGATATTTTTTGCTTACAAATCTGTAGGAAAAACTAAAGTTGGTATCATTTTCTTTTTTGACAAACAGAAAACGAACAGTACGAAAGTTGCATGTTTACGATGACACAGACTCGACGAAACAATACGGCGATGATGCAACAAACATTTTTCATGGGAAAAACAATTTCAGCGTGTCTGCAGAAACCTTTTAAAAACTAGTTAGTCCGCTGCATTAATATACATATCCATGCATTGGGTTTCCTAAAAATCTATTAGCTAGGTAATCAAGCTTTAGTAACTCTGACTTTAGAGCCTAAGATAGAATGATACCCTGCATCGATAACGATTGGCGAAAAGTCAAAATGTAAGGCATTGATTATTTGACATTGCATGTCAATCCCATGCAGACCTTATGGCGCACGTCATTGCTGGTAAAATGTCACCTTGTATAGAAGGCCTTAGGGGCAAATGTGCTTAAGTTTAGGTCCTCATCGGCAGTATTTATTTATTAAATTTTAAGAAAGCTTACAGACTAATAACAATCTTGAATATCATGCGTAAGTAAGAACATTTGCTAATTACAAGCTTCCACATGTAAATAAGCTCTAAAGTATAGGTACCATTGCAGCCACCAAGTACTAACCGTTCAAAGCCGTAATTACCAAAACAATTAAAAAAGTCATTTTGTCTTACGTGGATCCACGTTTCAGGCACTCAAGTGGTTAAGGATCCTTTCGAAGATCCTTCCCAAAGTAACCCGCTTGTTCTCACAAACTTAAAGCCCCACCAACACGGAGTTGTTTTCATTAATTAATACCTTCGTACTACATACGCTGCTTCCCTCCGCAAGTAAACAGTTGACGGTGACTGTTTGCAGTCTCACGTTGGCACACAACTAAATAATACACATTACTTCGTCGGTCGCCGGCATCCAACCACACTGATGTAAGGTCTTACCGACGAAATTGTTTTCTATATTTAGTTTTAAGTTACCTATTGCGCAGAGAGCAGTGGTGGTCCAATGGTAACGGCCGCGACTTATTCAATTCAATTCAATTTTTTTATTTTATTTCACATAGGTCTACATGGGCACTTATAAAACGTCGACAAAAGATGCACGGTTCGGGTTGGTCGTTTCCTGTGGAGAAGAACCGGCAAGAAACTCCATGGTTACTCTTTTAAAAATGGTTTGGTTTTACAATATTTCCATGTTACAGCATTAGTACTTAGATATGGGGGGACAACGCAGGCCCGACTTATGACAATAAGTCGTAAGAAACTAAAAAAAATAAAATAAAAAGATTATAAATATTAAATAAAAAAGTTAACAAATGTTAACTAGCATCAAGAAGGCCTACAATGTTCACTTACAAGTTGTAGGTCGTGGGTACGAACCAAGGCAGGCGCTTTACTTTGAAAAAAATAATAATTACATCACCACTGCTCTCAAAAACTGTGAAGGAAAATATCGTGAGGAAACCGTCATGTCTTAGAACCGAAAATGCGAAGACATGTGACATCCATCAACATGCACTGGGCCCGCGTGATGGATTATGGCCCATTCCCTCTCACAGATTTTACAGCCAAACGGTTGCAGCTGCAGTCTTAAAATGTTCACAGTGTAAGCATCTTGTTGACCGAAAGCCATTAAAATTGTCAAAAAATATATTTATATTTTTTTTCCCATTGACTTGAATTTTGGTGATAATGTTTATTACTGAGTATATTTTACTAAAAAATACCAATATATTGTTAAATCTGTTTTTTCATTCTTCCAACATATATATTATCTAACCTATAACCAACTTGATTTTGCGGTTTGGTACAGGACCCAACACGCACTTGGCCGGTTTTTCATTGATTATCGCTGTATTTTTGCTAGGCAAGCGTGACGGTGAGTCGATCATATCATCGCTTACCATCAGGTTAGATAGTGGTCAAGCGCGAGCCTATAGTATATAAAAAAATGATATTGTGAATCTGAACTTTATTAACTACTAGAATTGGGTTTTCGAAGAAACAAGTCACCGTAAAGGCCGATCTAGAAAAAAGTGTCGAGATGAATTACATAAGTACTGGGAGGGGTGACCTTATCTACTCAGACAGGCTCTCCGACGAAAATAATCTACCTTAAAATGTCACTTCACTTACCACTAGAAAAAAAGTGCAAACCACATAATTGGTGTTAGTCATCGTAGTGAGAAATAAAAAGTATATGATGTCATTCATGTCGAAAGATTAACGTACGAATTTAGTATTATCGTTTTATTGGCATACTAGGAATTATGGTTTTAAGTGCTTAGGTACTCATATGCCCAATCATCAAAAGCAACGGGTATAGTGGGGTCTCAGTACGAAATAGATGTAGAATAGAAGAGAGTAGAATATACTTTTCAACACACTTGCTTATAAAGTGGCTCTAATTTCACCGCAATTAGGTACATAATGAAACCTATAATCAAACTGTGACTTTTTCATTGCTATTATTCACAAGTGAGTTATAGAGTTTTTTATTTATTGGTTGAGTTGCTTTGTTCTTAAAAAAGTTTCGATACAAAAAAGATCGTGCTCAATAGTACAAATAAATGAATGTACCTATTACTTGCTCATTTTATGCAACTTCGTATTTAAATACATAATTTCAACTTTTACATGTTTAAGAAATAAATAAAAATAAACGCTGTCACTAGCATTTACATTTTTGTTGTATTATAAACGACTCATGTCGTTTAGTTTACTTACTAAGTCCATAACTAAAAAGTATTTAAACCTCTTTAAAAATAGAACGAATGTCATCTCAAAAACGGCACCACGTGACCTCATCACCTCAGAGGACTGGTCTATATCAAAACCCAGTAAGTGCCTTGAAACTATTATATTCCAGGATAGCGCAAAAATATATTATGATTTGAAGTAGGCTATGTAAAGTCATGTTGTATTAGTAACTAAATGACAATATATTTCAAGATAATACTAAACAAGGAATATGAACATACCAATTGTACAAATGATATTAATAGTGTTCTAAATTCTATTGAATATTTTAAAAATGCCTAAAAAAGACAATGCCAAACCTAGTAAGTTCTGGATATTTGTAAATTTAAGGTGTTTTACAATTCGATGGGACTTTCCTATTGTAAATAATGATTAAATTGATTAATGAAAGCACCAAATCTCAAATTAAATTTAAAGTTTCCATTACACAGGTAACATTACACAGTCCATTTCAGTATAGTAGAATTCATTAAAATAATATAAATTAAATTATCTGGCTATAAAACCATTATAAAAAAATGTCACCTACTGTGTTCTTATATGTGGCAGTCTCATAGAAGCAGACATAAATAAAATATTTATTCAATTTGCTCGGCAAAGACTCGTTTGACACTAGCCAGATTACCTATTTTAGTGATCTTTATTTTCGTAGCATTAAGGTTGCATTCATAGGCAAAATGACAGTGAACGATCTGATGTCAGATGCTAGCCGCCAGTTTGAAATAAGAACTTGTCCGGTAATATTTTTGTAAAAACCATCAGTAGAGTCCGTTTATGATGTGGCCTCTGTGGTCGGCCTTGAGTATTTAATTTTCAAATACTTTTCGCTCCAATTTAAGTTTGCCCCTAAGCTATCGATGACAGTGGGCGTGGCTGAGGTTCTACCTCAGATGTCGATTGTCAACTGTTCGTCCTCAGCCCCTTAAGTTATAGTCCAACCGGGCCGAAACACAAATGTGTTATCGGGAGGTTACCTAAAACACCATACACGTGGTTTTACACAGGATATTAATAGGTATACATAATTAGGAGTAATCAACAACACAGAGGTTGACACAACTTAAATATTTCTTCTGAGAAAACTTAAGGAACATTCCGTAAGACATTATGTCCATACAGTTTACACATTACAGCATGGCATAACACAGCCCTAATTATTCCTAATACTTATAGAGTTATGATTTTGGCTAAACCTGCCTACAGATACCCACAAAGGCTAAGCCATTCTTTATTGATTCATTATTAGTGGTTGAGCGATTGGCTGCTGCGCTGCGTGTCGCGGGTTCGATGCCCGCACGGAACAAATATTTGTATGGCCTACAGATAGTTATTCCGAATCTGGGTGTCTTGTGTATGTAAGTTTAAATGTTTGTAAATGAACAAGATACAAGAACAAATGCCTAGTGTAGGGTAAAGTTAAAAAATAAGGAACCACTTCGGTATTTAACCAGACGTACTTATTTAGGTAGAATATACCACTTCTAATGTAAATTTGAAATCACCAAAACGCGCAAAACCATGTGTCAAAAAAAACCTAACCGGTAAAAATCTAGTATCTTTAGGCAGCTTGAGGGTGGTGAGGGGGTTTGTGACCCCGCTCCTCTGTCAAATCCCATGAAAAGGTAGTGTAGTGCGTTCACTGTTCTTGAGAAAAACAAATTATTATAACCTAACCTCAAAACACTAAAGTTGCTTCTGCATCGTTGCCGGCGCTACGGGAAGTGCAACCCCTTCGCCCTTACGTAACAAAGCATAGGCACCGTGCGGGCCGTAGCGGCTGAGGCTGGATGCCGGAGGCGACCAGCAAGCAGAAGCTGCGGAGGTGAGCATAGGTGCATATCCTATAGGCGGGCGGGGCTAGCTCTCCCTTCGCGCCTTCAGTTTTTAAAAGTCTATGTGAAGTCGGGGTGCCCTGATTCAGTTTAGGAACAGATTCGATATAAATTATTGAAACTTTAGTTTTTTTTTTCTAAAACTATAAGGCTTTGCGATATGAAACTGAAAGTATTGAAAATGTTCTCCAAGAAGAGTTCTATACGTAAAAAATATGAAGCTCTTAGCAGATTGGTTACGCATTGAAGTTGAGCCTTTACGAATTTCAACAAACCATTTATAGCTAAATTTTAACCCCTCTTCAGTGGGTCACATCATCCCGGGCCCAATCAAATCAAATAAAGCCTTTATAGCTCAATTAATAATTAAATTCTAAAAAAACATTATCCATCTCTCTCCAATGAGTTGACACTTCTCGCAAATTCGATGTTAAAATTCTAAATTAAATAAATGCATTCCACAATCCCTTAACAAAATTGAAATTGTACACAATCATTGGCAAATAAAAATAAATAAATATCCAAATCGCGCAACACAAGTCACGCAGTATCTGACCAACCGGAACGCGTAGACAAACGTCAGATGTCAAATAGTAAAAACAAACAGACTTATACTTTAGAGGTATATAATACTTAATATTATGTTATTTTAGCAAAATTAATGAGTTCAGGGCGAAACTATTAACTCAACGTGCAGCTCCCAATCGAGAGCCAAAACATACTTCTCCTTGAGAAGTACCAGTGGACATCTGTGGTCTTCTTCATCAGTTTCACTTCACCAAATGATACTTTCTGAATGCAAATGCTTGTCATATTGTTGAAAATACCAAAATTTCTACGCTATTTGAAGAGTTATATCGATTTCTATGGGACCCCTTAACAGATAGTATACCCTTTCAAGCATTTTTTTTTATTCTATCCATAATTGACGGAGTAATCGGTGAAAGAACATAAAAAAAAATATAAATACAGCCAAACATACTGCTTATGAGAAGGCTTATCTTCAGCCATGGATTTCACCGGCTGTAAAACAGAGAACTTACATATACTTGGGACAACCTAGAGTACGCCTTTAGACACGAAAACTCGAGACCCACATTGAAATCTCTTATTAAATAAAGACCTGATAGTTTCCTTTATTATACAGAGATCAGAGAAAGTTAATAATATTTTAATTAAATGTGAAAGTATTGTTAATTTCGCTGACGTGGGAGGTGCAAGGGCGCAAACATGGCTCGGCCGGAAGCTAGGAAAGAGCTGCGGCCAAGATTTATGCGTTATGCTCCCTCCCAGTGAGGGGTCTGTGCGGTAAGTTATGAACTTGTAGCGGGCTTTGTGTGAGATATTTTTTGCTTACAAATCTGTAGGAAAAACTAAAGTTGGTATCATTTTCTTTTTTGACAAACAGAAAACGAACAGTACGAAAGTTGCATGTTTACGATGACACAGACTCGACGAAACAATACGGCGATGATGCAACAAACATTTTTCATGGGAAAAACAATTTCAGCGTGTCTGCAGAAACCTTTTAAAAACTAGTTAGTCCGCTGCATTAATATACATATCCATGCATTGGGTTTCCTAAAAATCTATTAGCTAGGTAATCAAGCTTTAGTAACTCTGACTTTAGAGCCTAAGATAGAATGATACCCTGCATCGATAACGATTGGCGAAAAGTCAAAATGTAAGGCATTGATTATTTGACATTGCATGTCAATCCCATGCAGACCTTATGGCGCACGTCATTGCTGGTAAAATGTCACCTTGTATAGAAGGCCTTAGGGGCAAATGTGCTTAAGTTTAGGTCCTCATCGGCAGTATTTATTTATTAAATTTTAAGAAAGCTTACAGACTAATAACAATCTTGAATATCATGCGTAAGTAAGAACATTTGCTAATTACAAGCTTCCACATGTAAATAAGCTCTAAAGTATAGGTACCATTGCAGCCACCAAGTACTAACCGTTCAAAGCCGTAATTACCAAAACAATTAAAAAAGTCATTTTGTCTTACGTGGATCCACGTTTCAGGCACTCAAGTGGTTAAGGATCCTTTCGAAGATCCTTCCCAAAGTAACCCGCTTGTTCTCACAAACTTAAAGCCCCACCAACACGGAGTTGTTTTCATTAATTAATACCTTCGTACTACATACGCTGCTTCCCTCCGCAAGTAAACAGTTGACGGTGACTGTTTGCAGTCTCACTTTGGCACACAACTAAATAATACACATTACTTCGTCGGTCGCCGGCATCCAACCACACTGATGTAAGGTCTTACCGACGAAATTGTTTTCTATATTTAGTTTTAAGTTACCTATTGCGCAGAGAGCAGTGGTGGTCCAATGGTAACGGCCGCGACTTATTCAATTCAATTCAATTTTTTTATTTTATTTCACATAGGTCTACATGGGCACTTATAAAACGTCGACAAAAGATGCACGGTTCGGGTTGGTCGTTTCCTGTGGAGAAGAACCGGCAAGAAACTCCATGGTTACTCTTTTAAAAATGGTTTGGTTTTACAATATTTCCATGTTACAGCATTAGTACTTAGATATGGGGGGACAACGCAGGCCCGACTTATGACAATAAGTCGTAAGAAACTAAAAAAAATAAAATAAAAAGATTATAAATATTAAATAAAAAAGTTAACAAATGTTAACTAGCATCAAGAAGGCCTACAATGTTCACTTACAAGTTGTAGGTCGTGGGTACGAACCAAGGCAGGCGCTTTACTTTGAAAAAAATAATAATTACATCACCACTGCTCTCAAAAACTGTGAAGGAAAATATCGTGAGGAAACCGTCATGTCTTAGAACCGAAAATGCGAAGACATGTGACATCCATCAACATGCACTGGGCCCGCGTGATGGATTATGGCCCATTCCCTCTCACAGATTTTACAGCCAAACGGTTGCAGCTGCAGTCTTAAAATGTTCACAGTGTAAGCATCTTGTTGACCGAAAGCCATTAAAATTGTCAAAAAATATATTTATATTTTTTTTCCCATTGACTTGAATTTTGGTGATAATGTTTATTACTGAGTATATTTTACTAAAAAATACCAATATATTGTTAAATCTGTTTTTTCATTCTTCCAACATATATATTATCTAACCTATAACCAACTTGATTTTGCGGTTTGGTACAGGACCCAACACGCACTTGGCCGGTTTTTTCATTGATTATCGCTGTATTTTTGCTAGGCAAGCGTGACGGTGAGTCGATCATATCATCGCTTACCATCAGGTTAGATAGTGGTCAAGCGCGAGCCTATAGTATATAAAAAAATGATATTGTGAATCTGAACTTTATTAACTACTAGAATTGGGTTTTCGAAGAAACAAGTCACCGTAAAGGCCGATCTAGAAAAAAGTGTCGAGATGAATTACATAAGTACTGGGAGGGGTGACCTTATCTACTCAGACAGGCTCTCCGACGAAAATAATCTACCTTAAAATGTCACTTCACTTACCACTAGAAAAAAAGTGCAAACCACATAATTGGTGTTAGTCATCGTAGTGAGAAATAAAAAGTATATGATGTCATTCATGTCGAAAGATTAACGTACGAATTTAGTATTATCGTTTTATTGGCATACTAGGAATTATGGTTTTAAGTGCTTAGGTACTCATATGCCCAATCATCAAAAGCAACGGGTATAGTGGGGTCTCAGTACGAAATAGATGTAGAATAGAAGAGAGTAGAATATACTTTTCAACACACTTGCTTATAAAGTGGCTCTAATTTCACCGCAATTAGGTACATAATGAAACCTATAATCAAACTGTGACTTTTTCATTGCTATTATTCACAAGTGAGTTATAGAGTTTTTTATTTATTGGTTGAGTTGCTTTGTTCTTAAAAAAGTTTCGATACAAAAAAGATCGTGCTCAATAGTACAAATAAATGAATGTACCTATTACTTGCTCATTTTATGCAACTTCGTATTTAAATACATAATTTCAACTTTTACATGTTTAAGAAATAAATAAAAATAAACGCTGTCACTAGCATTTACATTTTTGTTGTATTATAAACGACTCATGTCGTTTAGTTTACTTACTAAGTCCATAACTAAAAAGTATTTAAACCTCTTTAAAAATAGAACGAATGTCATCTCAAAAACGGCACCACGTGACCTCATCACCTCAGAGGACTGGTCTATATCAAAACCCAGTAAGTGCCTTGAAACTATTATATTCCAGGATAGCGCAAAAATATATTATGATTTGAAGTAGGCTATGTAAAGTCATGTTGTATTAGTAACTAAATGACAATATATTTCAAGATAATACTAAACAAGGAATATGAACATACCAATTGTACAAATGATATTAATAGTGTTCTAAATTCTATTGAATATTTTAAAAATGCCTAAAAAAGACAATGCCAAACCTAGTAAGTTCTGGATATTTGTAAATTTAAGGTGTTTTACAATTCGATGGGACTTTCCTATTGTAAATAATGATTAAATTGATTAATGAAAGCACCAAATCTCAAATTAAATTTAAAGTTTCCATTACACAGGTAACATTACACAGTCCATTTCAGTATAGTAGAATTCATTAAAATAATATAAATTAAATTATCTGGCTATAAAACCATTATAAAAAAATGTCACCTACTGTGTTCTTATATGTGGCAGTCTCATAGAAGCAGACATAAATAAAATATTTATTCAATTTGCTCGGCAAAGACTCGTTTGACACTAGCCAGATTACCTATTTTAGTGATCTTTATTTTCGTAGCATTAAGGTTGCATTCATAGGCAAAATGACAGTGAACGATCTGATGTCAGATGCTAGCCGCCAGTTTGAAATAAGAACTTGTCCGGTAATATTTTTGTAAAAACCATCAGTAGAGTCCGTTTATGATGTGGCCTCTGTGGTCGGCCTTGAGTATTTAATTTTCAAATACTTTTCGCTCCAATTTAAGTTTGCCCCTAAGCTATCGATGACAGTGGGCGTGGCTGAGGTTCTACCTCAGATGTCGATTGTCAACTGTTCGTCCTCAGCCCCTTAAGTTATAGTCCAACCGGGCCGAAACACAAATGTGTTATCGGGAGGTTACCTAAAACACCATACACGTGGTTTTACACAGGATATTAATAGGTATACATAATTAGGAGTAATCAACAACACAGAGGTTGACACAACTTAAATATTTCTTCTGAGAAAACTTAAGGAACATTCCGTAAGACATTATGTCCATACAGTTTACACATTACAGCATGGCATAACACAGCCCTAATTATTCCTAATACTTATAGAGTTATGATTTTGGCTAAACCTGCCTACAGATACCCACAAAGGCTAAGCCATTCTTTATTGATTCATTATTAGTGGTTGAGCGATTGGCTGCTGCGCTGCGTGTCGCGGGTTCGATGCCCGCACGGAACAAATATTTGTATGGCCTACAGATAGTTATTCCGAATCTGGGTGTCTTGTGTATGTAAGTTTAAATGTTTGTAAATGAACAAGATACAAGAACAAATGCCTAGTGTAGGGTAAAGTTAAAAAATAAGGAACCACTTCGGTATTTAACCAGACGTACTTATTTAGGTAGAATATACCACTTCTAATGTAAATTTGAAATCACCAAAACGCGCAAAACCATGTGTCAAAAAAAACCTAACCGGTAAAAATCTAGTATCTTTAGGCAGCTTGAGGGTGGTGAGGGGGTTTGTGACCCCGCTCCTCTGTCAAATCCCATGAAAAGGTAGTGTAGTGCGTTCACTGTTCTTGAGAAAAACAAATTATTATAACCTAACCTCAAAACACTAAAGTTGCTTCTGCATCGTTGCCGGCGCTAACCCGCCTTCGCCCTTACGTAACAAAGCATAGGCACCGTGCGGGCCGTAGCGGCTGAGGCTAGATGCCGGAGGCGACCAGCAAGCAGAAGCTGCGGAGGTGAGCATAGGTGCATATCCTATAGGCGGGCGGGGCTAGCTCTCCCTTCGCGCCTTCAGTTTTTAAAAGTCTATGTGAAGTCGGGGTGCCCTGATTCAGTTTAGGAACAGATTCGATATAAATTATTGAAACTTTAGTTTTTTTTTTCTAAAACTATAAGGCTTTGCGATATGAAACTGAAAGTATTGAAAATGTTCTCCAAGAAGAGTTCTATACGTAAAAAATATGAAGCTCTTAGCAGATTGGTTACGCATTGAAGTTGAGCCTTTACGAATTTCAACAAACCATTTATAGCTAAATTTTAACCCCTCTTCAGTGGGTCACATCATCCCGGGCCCAATCAAATCAAATAAAGCCTTTATAGCTCAATTAATAATTAAATTCTAAAAAAACATTATCCATCTCTCTCCAATGAGTTGACACTTCTCGCAAATTCGATGTTAAAATTCTAAATTAAATAAATGCATTCCACAATCCCTTAACAAAATTGAAATTGTACACAATCATTGGCAAATAAAAATAAATAAATATCCAAATCGCGCAACACAAGTCACGCAGTATCTGACCAACCGGAACGCGTAGACAAACGTCAGATGTCAAATAGTAAAAACAAACAGACTTATACTTTAGAGGTATATAATACTTAATATTATGTTATTTTAGCAAAATTAATGAGTTCAGGGCGAAACTATTAACTCAAAGTGCAGCTCCCAATCGAGAGCCAAAACATACTTCTCCTTGAGAAGTACCAGTGGACATCTGTGGTCTTCTTCATCAGTTTCACTTCACCAAATTATACTTTCTGAATGCAAATGCTTGTCATATTGTTGAAAATACCAAAATTTCTACGCTATTTGAAGAGTTATATCGATTTCTATGGGACCCCTTAACAGATAGTATACCCTTTCAAGCATTTTTTTTTATTCTATCCATAATTGACGGAGTAATCGGTGAAAGAACATAAAAAAAAATATAAATACAGCCAAACATACTGCTTATGAGAAGGCTTATCTTCAGCCATGGATTTCACCGGCTGTAAAACAGAGAACTTACATATACTTGGGACAACCTAGAGTACGCCTTTAGACACGAAAACTCGAGACCCACATTGAAATCTCTTATTAAATAAAGACCTGATAGTTTCCTTTATTATACAGAGATCAGAGAAAGTTAATAATATTTTAATTAAATGTGAAAGTATTGTTAATTTCGCTGACGTGGGAGGTGCAAGGGCGCAAACATGGCTCGGCCGGAAGCTAGGAAAGAGCTGCGGCCAAGATTTATGCGTTATGCTCCCTCCCAGTGAGGGGTCTGTGCGGTAAGTTATGAACTTGTAGCGGGCTTTGTGTGAGATATTTTTTGCTTACAAATCTGTAGGAAAAACTAAAGTTGGTATCATTTTCTTTTTTGACAAACAGAAAACGAACAGTACGAAAGTTGCATGTTTACGATGACACAGACTCGACGAAACAATACGGCGATGATGCAACAAACATTTTTCATGGGAAAAACAATTTCAGCGTGTCTGCAGAAACCTTTTAAAAACTAGTTAGTCCGCTGCATTAATATACATATCCATGCATTGGGTTTCCTAAAAATCTATTAGCTAGGTAATCAAGCTTTAGTAACTCTGACTTTAGAGCCTAAGATAGAATGATACCCTGCATCGATAACGATTGGCGAAAAGTCAAAATGTAAGGCATTGATTATTTGACATTGCATGTCAATCCCATGCAGACCTTATGGCGCACGTCATTGCTGGTAAAATGTCACCTTGTATAGAAGGCCTTAGGGGCAAATGTGCTTAAGTTTAGGTCCTCATCGGCAGTATTTATTTATTAAATTTTAAGAAAGCTTACAGACTAATAACAATCTTGAATATCATGCGTAAGTAAGAACATTTGCTAATTACAAGCTTCCACATGTAAATAAGCTCTAAAGTATAGGTACCATTGCAGCCACCAAGTACTAACCGTTCAAAGCCGTAATTACCAAAACAATTAAAAAAGTCATTTTGTCTTACGTGGATCCACGTTTCAGGCACTCAAGTGGTTAAGGATCCTTTCGAAGATCCTTCCCAAAGTAACCCGCTTGTTCTCACAAACTTAAAGCCCCACCAACACGGAGTTGTTTTCATTAATTAATACCTTCGTACTACATACGCTGCTTCCCTCCGCAAGTAAACAGTTGACGGTGACTGTTTGCAGTCTCACGTTGGCACACAACTAAATAATACACATTACTTCGTCGGTCGCCGGCATCCAACCACACTGATGTAAGGTCTTACCGACGAAATTGTTTTCTATATTTAGTTTTAAGTTACCTATTGCGCAGAGAGCAGTGGTGGTCCAATGGTAACGGCCGCGACTTATTCAATTCAATTCAATTTTTTTATTTTATTTCACATAGGTCTACATGGGCACTTATAAAACGTCGACAAAAGATGCACGGTTCGGGTTGGTCGTTTCCTGTGGAGAAGAACCGGCAAGAAACTCCATGGTTACTCTTTTAAAAATGGTTTGGTTTTACAATATTTCCATGTTACAGCATTAGTACTTAGATATGGGGGGACAACGCAGGCCCGACTTATGACAATAAGTCGTAAGAAACTAAAAAAAATAAAATAAAAAGATTATAAATATTAAATAAAAAAGTTAACAAATGTTAACTAGCATCAAGAAGGCCTACAATGTTCACTTACAAGTTGTAGGTCGTGGGTACGAACCAAGGCAGGCGCTTTACTTTGAAAAAAATAATAATTACATCACCACTGCTCTCAAAAACTGTGAAGGAAAATATCGTGAGGAAACCGTCATGTCTTAGAACCGAAAATGCGAAGACATGTGACATCCATCAACATGCACTGGGCCCGCGTGATGGATTATGGCCCATTCCCTCTCACAGATTTTACAGCCAAACGGTTGCAGCTGCAGTCTTAAAATGTTCACAGTGTAAGCATCTTGTTGACCGAAAGCCATTAAAATTGTCAAAAAATATATTTATATTTTTTTTCCCATTGACTTGAATTTTGGTGATAATGTTTATTACTGAGTATATTTTACTAAAAAATACCAATATATTGTTAAATCTGTTTTTTCATTCTTCCAACATATATATTATCTAACCTATAACCAACTTGATTTTGCGGTTTGGTACAGGACCCAACACGCACTTGGCCGGTTTTTTCATTGATTATCGCTGTATTTTTGCTAGGCAAGCGTGACGGTGAGTCGATCATATCATCGCTTACCATCAGGTTAGATAGTGGTCAAGCGCGAGCCTATAGTATATAAAAAAATGATATTGTGAATCTGAACTTTATTAACTACTAGAATTGGGTTTTCGAAGAAACAAGTCACCGTAAAGGCCGATCTAGAAAAAAGTGTCGAGATGAATTACATAAGTACTGGGAGGGGTGACCTTATCTACTCAGACAGGCTCTCCGACGAAAATAATCTACCTTAAAATGTCACTTCACTTACCACTAGAAAAAAAGTGCAAACCACATAATTGGTGTTAGTCATCGTAGTGAGAAATAAAAAGTATATGATGTCATTCATGTCGAAAGATTAACGTACGAATTTAGTATTATCGTTTTATTGGCATACTAGGAATTATGGTTTTAAGTGCTTAGGTACTCATATGCCCAATCATCAAAAGCAACGGGTATAGTGGGGTCTCAGTACGAAATAGATGTAGAATAGAAGAGAGTAGAATATACTTTTCAACACACTTGCTTATAAAGTGGCTCTAATTTCACCGCAATTAGGTACATAATGAAACCTATAATCAAACTGTGACTTTTTCATTGCTATTATTCACAAGTGAGTTATAGAGTTTTTTATTTATTGGTTGAGTTGCTTTGTTCTTAAAAAAGTTTCGATACAAAAAAGATCGTGCTCAATAGTACAAATAAATGAATGTACCTATTACTTGCTCATTTTATGCAACTTCGTATTTAAATACATAATTTCAACTTTTACATGTTTAAGAAATAAAACTTTTACTCAAATAAAACTTTTGTTTTTATCTGTAATAATGAAAACTTGAAATTCTCCATTGTGTACGTGCCATCCGCGAAAAGCCAAAAAAAAAGAAACCTCATTCTTTTAATCTATGGCCGATTGCCATTGTTAGATGCGCGCGCATAGGAAAACTGATTAATTTTGCCCGCCATTGAGATTTTTTTTTCACAACTCTTTTCATTGTTGAAAATGATTTTCATGTATTATTTTCTTCACAAGTGTGTTGAAAAACGTCGTATGATACACGTGTGTATTGATGATTACCGTCCTCGGCTCTCTTAAGACCCTCACCTCACGGCTCGGGTCTCAATGGCGCCTCAGCGGTATCACCAACGTTACACACTTGTACCATAATGTACTATTATTGTGTACCAAAAAGTTATACATCTCTTTACAAGAACTTAATTCTATGGGTACAAAGGGAGGGTACGAGAGTGTAGAGTGTGAATAAGAGGTACCTATAGTACCCAGGTATGGGATGTATTTGAATACTGGGTTAAACTCGGCTGTTTACCCAATACATAGCCAAACAAAAAATATCTGTCCCAATGAAAATGGTATTAAACCTTTTTGGGTGCAATAAAAATCAGAAAATAATGATCAGCCATCCATGAATCAGCCTAGCTAATCGTTACTTAACCTTGCAGACCAACCCTATGGTATTTCATAGTGTTCGTGCACATCCATTCTGATTGCTTCGTTCCTAGAAACTGGTACAAAAAATAAGCATACGTTTTATGTGTCATGATTAATTTAATCAACCATCACTAACCTAACATTTTTATGATTCGTTGCTAAGAGCACTATAATCCAGTTTTATTACAACTGCCTGTATTGATAAAAAAGGCCTTTATGAATGGAAATTTTAAAAATATTAAATGCGCTGTATTGGTGGTCTGACAGACCCTTATCAGCTTGCGATAAAATATACAATTTGTATTTACACCGGTGTGACTTTCCACTCTGATTTTAATTCATTCATTTTAGTGTTATATTGCTTTGTTATTATACCTACTAAAAACTACGCTTGTTCGACCTGTGTTCGAAATGCGTGAAACTGCATGAGAAAACAAATGTCACAAATACACTACCAATTCTTCTTTGATACTATTCTTATTTTTATAATAATATGTTAATGCATATGCCTTTTTGTAGACAGATACGATCAAAGTATTATTTAATACTAATTGAATTTTGTTGGCAACTTTTTGTTGATAAATAAATATGCACCGCCATGGTAAACTATAGACAAACGGGAGAAAATCTATATTGTTACATAAGTTTGGTTGAAGGTTTTAAGTTAAGGGAGTGCGGAAGGAGTATGGCATCCAAACTGCCCCTAATTATCTTGCAATTCCTTCCTTGATCCTCGAAAATACTCCCCAACAGAGGAGGTCCACTTATTGCTTAGATTATGAATACCAAACACCGTCTATACAGCGCCGACTGAGTCGTGAAATAGTTGCAAGATCAAAACTACCATAGTCTATTACCGAAAAAAAATGCTCAAATCAAAAATTGGCATTTTTAACTTTTGAATATCATTCGCTACAACTTCTCGGCTCCAATTCGCCTATTACACTTTAAGCGATCAACCAAACATAGGTCAGTATCCAAATAGTAATTTTCACAGCAGTTGGTTACAATAATATAAACAGGTTTTCAATCTACTGTAAAGATTGTGTTGTTGTGTGTGTGTTATAGTTGTAAATGTTGTTAACTTGAATGACTTGAGCGTTATTGTTTTCTAAATGCCAAATAAGATTATCTTTCCAAAACGAACTACAAAAGTTTTATAACCAAGCGCGCCCACTCGAAAACTAGGCTTCAATTTTAGAGAGGATTACCTTTTGAACCTTGTTTTATCCGAATGGCGTCCACGTGAAGCCTAATATAAATCCACGTGGTTGTGGGCGTGACACTAAATCCCAATCAAACAGTTGAAGCCCGAGGACAGGTACGTAATAATAGCGATGGGTCGATGGCAACGTGGGGATTATTTACAGCCTTTTGTGGCTATTGTTATTCACTTATTTATACGCTCTTTATATTTGTTTTAATAGATATAGACCCAAGCGTACCAAGTAGTCACAAACTACCAAAGTGTCCGTGGTTGATCAATTCTGTGTAACGGCACAAGTTGTTCCGTTACACAGAATTGATCAACAACGTTGACAATGTTGCAAACAACATTGCAAAAGACAATACGTTAAGTGTCACTGTCTGAATTCCAACAAAGAGCAAGTAAATATCTCCAATCACAGAGAGATGATATTGAGTTTTCTTGCAGTTTGTATGAGTTTCGTGACGGTTTATTTAAATTACAGTTACAAAGGAGGATGAGAACCTAAGTTACCGACATAGCCCAAAGAATTGCGAAATGTAAGTGGCAGTGTGCTGGGAAAATTGCACGCAGAAAGGATGGCCGATGGGGCAGAAAATTCTGGAATGCCGACCGTGAACCGGAAGACGATGCGTAAGAAGATCTCCCACTAGGTGGTCCGATGACCTGGTTAAGATTCGGATGCACGGGATCGGACAATGTGGCGATGCCTGGGGTAGGCCTATGTCTAGCAGTGGTTTCGGTCATTCGGCTGAAATGATAATGATGACAGTTACAAAGAATACAGAAAACATTATTATTAATACATAATAAAAGCTTAGTAACATTAATAATTACAAACCTTAATCTCTCGTCAACGGTTGACTCTAGTCGTCAGGACTGACACGCCAATTGGTTTAACCCTGTTACTCTGAATTCTACGCAATAAATGTATTATATGCAAAGTGACGAATGTCATGTTATTCAGTAATTTTAAGCGCATGAATATAAATATAGCAAGTAAAAACAAAATAATCAAACATACAAATCTAAAGATAAAGCTCCTTGATTTCGCGCTTTATCTTCAAGTTAAAGCGCGAAATCAAAAGCTCTCGACACAAATAAATCTATTGAAGCATCTTAATCACCGAACTAAATAACAAAACAAAATCATTTTTATGAGAACCGAGAGCGAGAAGCTAGCAATTTTTACGATTATCCCAGACAAAAGGAGCCCATTGAGCTAAGGAGCAACAACGTCAACCCTCAAGCGATGAAGTCATTGAAAAAATGAAGATAGCAAAAGTGCCCCTCGTTATGTAAATTAAAAACATCTTTTATCCATCGTCCATTTGTAGAGAATTATTTGTAATTTGCAAACAGGATATTTACCAATTTGTCTAGAGATTCTCCACTACTGCTTGTTTTTTTTTCCATATTAATGGCTGGATATATTTTCGCATTACGGTCGTCCGTTGTTTCTAAGGTCGCTTGAGAAATGGCAGGCAATTTTGTAAGTTTAAAACAAAAACGTCGAGACGGGATGATAGGGCAGAATGCTTGTAAGCTTTGCTTATAATTTTCTTTTATTGCTGTTCACAGCTGGTGGTATGGGTTTTATGAATGCATCGTCTTGACTTTTTCATTTGCAACGTACAGTGAAATTACAGTGATTTTAGAGACTTTTGAAGTTTGTTTCAGGTTGAGGGGCAATGCAGCGAACATGTTACAATGACTTACTTACTTGACTTAAGACCCTATGGCTGATGCAGAGGGCGTCCGTAGTACACCTCCATCGCGACTGGTAGTTCGTGCTTTGGCGATCTGTAAAGTGATGTCCTCTTCAGTTCCTCCCACAGATGATAGAAACAACTATGATCTGTGGTTCCTCCAGTCTCTGACACGATGCTTCTGAGGTACGTGAATTTGTGGACCCGTTCCACAATCTCTATGCTGATTAGCATTGGTGTAGAATTTTTCTCCTGAGTCTTCCGGATGTTAACTTTTAGCCCAGTTTTTGCCGCTTCCTCCCGCTGGTTTTTCAGTTTTGCTTGCATGTCGTCGTGTGTACTCAGCAGGCATAGATCACGGCGCCTGCTTTTGTATATGCGTAGCATGATTCTGTCGAAAACGACTATAAAGAAGAGTAAATAAGACAGCCCTGGTGGATAACTACTGTACTGCGATGTCTTCCAATACAGGTTACAATACAGTGTATCTTATTATTTTACTGGAAAGACCAAACAACTTTATCTACTTCTTTATCGTCAAATATTCAATATTTACCTCTTTGTTCGTATTAGAACTAATTATTTCATACACGATAGCATATTTTTACTTAGATCTTGTGTGGTATGAGATCACAGCAAATAGTATTGGGAGTCATCGGCACTACCAAAATAATAAAAATAAATAAGCAGTACGAAATAATACAGTAAAAAATATAACAAGTTTATTCGCTTCATATCTAGCTTTGATTACTTAACTAACCACTTTATTAGTTAGCCTTAGTTATCTTAAACTCTAGGTTAAAGTTATAGTGCTCAAACAAAATTTTGGTTTATCTTAAGAATCTTAGCTCTTGTGAAATTGGCTATAACTAACAAAGTTGGGGTAGAACAACACATCAATTGGTATAGATTATTGAAAGCCTAATTCATAAAATTATTGGATTATGTAAACAGTTAGAAAGTCTTGGCAAAATCAACTACAAACAGATAATGACGATGTATACGTGGTCAGCTGAAACTGATGGTCATGAATTTGTCCTTTATATAATATCAGAGATCTCTTTGTGTTTTATATTTTATTAGGTTCTAACTAGCCAGACTGCATTTATATAATTTTTACTAGACATCGGATTGTATTTACTACCAAAATGGCGAATTACGCACTAATAAAGGCCGAAATATGCACAAAATATGCGCTATCAAAATACTTTTGTCATTAGAATTAACGTTTATTGTCACAAAATATTTTATTATAAATCGTTATTTAACATAGAAAAAAATATTTATGTATATTTTCTAGAGCAAACAAGTGATGTTTGTTACTTTATATTAATTAGTGGGCTGAAAATGACGTCTACCTCTACTGACGTCATTAGAAAGAACATGAGATTTAGCATCATTTTACGACGGGTTTTTATGTAGAACATTATTTTATTAATAATACAAGATGTCTCACACATTTAACTACTGAAGTAAGCACTATCAATGAAAAATTACTTATAATTATTAGGACCACGGTCGTTGCAACACGGCCGAAACGTCGAGTGAAATAGGTGAATAAACAATCGAAATCACCGCGTTAAATTTCTGTGATATATGATTTCTCAATTATGAAACGCGAAATTTTTAAAGTTAATATAAATATTCAAATGAATATAATCCGATGTCTAATTATTACCATTCAAAACTTGTAAAGCACGCAGCAAAGCCGTTAGTCCCAGTTGTCATACGGATCTTTCAAAGTCGTTACGTGCAGTGCGAAGCTCAACACTCTGTCAACCAGACATACCAAGGGGTAACGTGTTATCCCATAAATGGGTTGTGGAAGTCAGCAAGACAGTCACTCCATGTGAAATTATATATAGGCATATCTGGCTAGACAAAAAGTTGACTCTCACGTAGTTGTTAAAAGGATAAGCAGATGAAGAACTTTCAAAAAGAATAATATAGTTAAACTTATCCTACATAATTCCTACTAAAATAAATATAAAGTATAATCTTATAAATGCAAAAAAAATATATGGATGGATGGATGTTTATTATTAAATCACCCCAGAACAACTAACAACCCTCTGGATCTGGATGAAATTATAGCGCACAGATAGAGTCTGGAATAGCACATAGGGCATCCCGGTATAATGGACCCTCGGGATAAAAAAACATTACCATTAAGCTAGTACCTAATCTATAATTACTCCTATAGCATTACTTTTGAAAGCTACACATATATTGTTAAACGACACCATATTACGTTTTACGTCAATCATATCCCCCTTTGGATTATAAGGGGTGCGAGAAAAATACATACCACAGTATAACATTACGACAATGTCAATTATTGTTCCACTGCCAATTTCATCTAAAAGGGTTCTATCATATTTCTCGTGTAGCATTTTGTTTCAAGTTATTGACGTGACGATTTCTTTTGTTTTAGTAATCGGATTTCATGTCTCAAGTGCTTTTGCTTTTATTTCTTTGGATTTGTTGAAATAATGATTTTGTTTGTTATTTTGCCAAACATATGATCTTGCTAATATTTGGACTAGTTTCTGTGAAAAGTATTTTCTTATCCCAAGGTGCATAGCTTATGTGCTATTCCAGACTTTAATCTATCCCTGTGCCAAATTTCGTCCAGATCAGTTCAGCCACTCTGGCGTGCTTTAGTAACAAACATACAAACATCTAAACTTTCTCTTTTATAATATTAGTACAACAGAACAGTGACCTTTGACCTGGTGAAGGCTGCGGGGATCCGCTGGATTCGGGACGCATGGGAACGGTCAATGTGGCGACGCTTGGGGGAAGCCTATGTCCAGCAGTGGACGTCTTTCGGCTGATATGATGTTGATGATAACAACAGAACAGTTTCTCAACTTGAATCAATCCCAAGTTCGGTCATGCATGGAGTA
Organism: Orthosia cruda; assembly: GCA_964057195.1. Classification (NCBI taxonomy): domain Eukaryota; kingdom Metazoa; phylum Arthropoda; class Insecta; order Lepidoptera; family Noctuidae; genus Orthosia; species Orthosia cruda. The sequence continues at coordinate 42,287,130 of OZ059830.1, forward strand.
CTGCTCTCTCGTAATCATCTCTGGGACGTCTCTGCCAAGTACCAGCTGGATGCACTAGAGTCGATCGAAAAACGGGCCAAGAGGCTCATCGGCAATGAGATACTGGTCGAGTCTAGGCTCAAGAGCCTTGAACATCGGCGCCAAGTTGCCAGTCTGTGGTTTTGTATCGGTTACATTTCGGGGAGTGTGCGTTGGAATTGCATGAACTAAATTCATTGTGGCCCGTTCCATCATCGGACTACAAGACGTGCGGCGATGCGTCATCGGTACATGGTGGACATCCCACCCATACGCACCAAACGTTTTGGGAATACTTTCATTATGCGTACAACTAAGGAGTGAAATTCCCTGCCAAAGTCTGTATTTCCTGATAGCTACAATCTAGGAGTCGTTAAGTCAAGAGTGAACAGGTTTATTCTAGGTAAGCGTGCTACATCGTCGACCACATCATCGCTTACCATCAGGTGAGATAGTGGTCAAGCGCGAGCCTATCAACAATAAAAAAGTAAGATCTAAAAATGTCTATGTCCAGCACTGGGGGAGGCCTATGTCCAGCAGATGATGAAGATTTATGTGTGAAGGTGTGAAGCAATAGTGTTGATGTACTCAGCCATTAAAATCGCTGACTGAGATGCTAGTTTATGCTGGCTACACAAAATGGCATTCTTCTAACAAATAAATAATGTAAAATAGATAAAAAATATAAATAAAATAATTTAATAAAAATAAAGAATTAATAATAAAAATCGTTTTCGCTGACAGAATATTTCTTTGCATAATAACCTCGTAACCTAAGATCAGCTTTGATTAAATTACTTATTGCCAAATCACATGGTTTTGATCGATGACTAATTTAGATAAATGATAATTATTATTACTGACCAAAGACGATTGATTTCTTTGAATGGCAGTGAAATTATGATAATAATAAATTTATTTTGGGTGTTAACTTCTCATGAAGTGAACTAAATATCTGCATGGGATTTGCGAGTCTGTAGATAAGATAATATTATAATATTGATTCATTGTATGTATTATTATTTTCTATCAGCAATAATTTATCTTTTATCAGATATTGGATAAAAATGATGTGAGAAGAATGTAATGTTCAGAAGGTTCATTGTTTTCTGTGGCTTATTTTTTACGTTACAGAGACATTTTAACAACATTCTTAAGGTTCCCCTAGTCAACGGCACGAACTATTTCGTGCGCGTGGTTAAAATTCATTCTGTCTCATCCGACAATACGTGCGAAACAGATTGATGCTGTGATGAGCAGTAAGAAGCTAGTTCTCGTACGAATTAGCACTTTTGCAAATTTAGCGAAATGGATGATAATTTAGGACGAAAACGAGCGCGCAAAATTTTATGAACAGACCTTTGGGAGTCTAGATATCATGAAAAAACTACTAAATGTATACTTACAAAATAAAAACATTTGCATTGTTGAATTACTAATCTATCCCTGTATGGAGGCCGTTTTGCAACTTTCCTACTTCTTATGGTATTTATTACCGCCCAAAGATGCGTTAAAATTAGTGTTGAAATATAGAACTTTCGACGCTCATAACTTTCTAATATTGTATTTTTTCTGTTTCCATACAGGGCTAGATTATATATATACGACAAATTGATATATTTTTTTATTTTGAATGTACACCGTCGAAACAGTGGAGTAATCGCCAGACTACGTTTGTATGGAAGAATTTTCGACTAGTGTATCCTTAAGAGACTATCCTTTGGCATCACAAAACATTCACTGGTAATCATAAGCCATTCCAAGTGTTTCCACATCTCGTCGAAGTCTACTGCTTCTGGAATCCAGCAGACTGCCACTGGCCTCACCAAGTTTTTATCCACCTTTTGAGAGGTATATATCTCATGGAAAGGGGTGATTTCTGCCCTAATGGTGGTAATAGAAACAAACACTGAATTTTTTTTAACCGACTTACCAAAAAAGAGGAGGTTCTATGTTCGACATTATGTATGTTTTTTTTTATGGTCACTGATAACTCCGTCAATTGTGGACCGATTTTGAAAATTCTTTTTTTGTTTGAAAGAGTATGTTCCGAAATTGGTCCTATTTTAATTTCGTGAAGATCTGATAATGAACTTCAGAGATATACAACAGAACTCTTCAATAAATAACGGCAAATCTCTCGGGATTGCTGCAGTCGCATGTCTGTTTATTGTTTATACCATTTCATAAAATAAAACACGCCAGCACGCTCTAAAGTGGTACGGAGATGTGTACAGTTCACCTTGGTACACTCTCATTTCACCAGTTATGTTCAGTTTTATGATATTCGGGTAATCTATTCTGGCATTATAAGTACCTTAGTTAACTACTTGCCTATTAGGTAAGAACAACTAAAAAGTGAAAAAGACGAAAATCTTTTTCACAAAAAAATACTACGGACTTCCAAATAAAAAAACTACAAAGTGAAAAATAACTTTGTTTTTGGAAGTTGGTGTCCATAATGCAAAAAATTAGTACCAACCAAAGACACCGACTTCCAAAAATAAAGTTATTTTTCACTTTGTAGTTTTCTTATTTGGTTGTCGGTAGTATTTTTCGTGAAAAAGTTTTTTTACAGGAATGTATTTACATAAAGATATAAGAAAACGATCGACAGTTAAAACTGGGTTTAAGGCGAAAAGTGCAACGCGCGCCCGAGACGGTAGTGAATGATGCAGTGATCAGCTGCACTGGCCGGTGCGCGCTCGTAGGACGAGCCCTCCCTCCGCACCCGCCGCTCCACCCGCTGTCATCCGGAAGTTAGGGATGTCGGCGAGTGCTAGTGTTGTCTTAACACACATTAAGTGTAATAGTCAACTACATTAGCATTAGAAAAATTCAAAAGCCGGTAAGAAAACGCCTTAAAACAGTCAATCTTCCTAACCCTTTCTGAACTAGTTTGGGTCTGCGTTATATTGGTAACTAGATATAGCTGAATATCTAAGATTTATATCGTACGACTGCCTTACTGACCTCCACAACCCAGTAAATGGGTAACTAGAAGCGAAACAAGCAAAACGTCATTATTATTTTATTTAGAAAATGTCCACCGATGCAGGTTACGTAACTACATAACGTTATAAAATCTTTGCTTTTTCATAGTACAACAATAGACTAAACACAGAAAAAATAAATTGGGATTGGTGCACTTTTTTTTAATAGCATCAAAACTAGTTTTGTTCTTTATTGTACAAAGGCAAGCTTAACTTCAAATTAAATTTTCTTCCAGCAAACATTTGAGTAAAAAAGATATTAATAGAGGGCAGTAATCCATTGTACAATATATATACCTGCAGTGCGTCTCTGGAACTCTCTACCAAATTCCCTACGCGATAGCCCTTCTCTGAATGTCTTCATGAGGAAAATCAAGGATCATTTTCTTTCGGAATGACAATATTAGTAGTATATATATATATATATATTGTACTTATGTATGTTTTTATATTTATGATTTATTTTATCACTCTAAAGGTTTGCTGGTAGAAAACTCTTCTTAGAGTTATAAGCTCGCCATTGTATATCAACTTTTTATTCACTCATGTTGTAAAAGTAATTGTTTTATATGGACAATAAAGAATTAAGAAGGACCTATATAATAAGATGAAACTAGTTACAAAATAATACATAAAAGACCTACCTACGTCTGTAAAGACAAATACATATATATATATAATTCATTGGTATTCTACCCGAATGTCCTTTCTTTGGTATTGTTCGTCGAATCGTTGAGCTCCTTTAATTCTGAGTTGAGCTGCTCGGTTATTGACAAATGCGTGCACTGACTGGACAGGTCTACTCAATCTGGCTGGTTCTTTCTTCAAAAGACCATTTCAGACATCAGTCTACATGGTCTTCACATGATCTAATCAAGATTTTGTCTGGACTTTAAAAGAGACTGTGACCTCTGAGTTTGTTTCGGCCTTTCTTCTCAGAGTAGTCAGATAGGAAACGCCGACCTCATCTAGTTTTAAAAATATGTTCGACATGTAAAAGTGTTTGTACAAACCAACTTACAGAAATAAAATCATTTATCATTTTATTAAAGTTACTTCCTAATAGCTAATGTTGGTTTAAATTTATATACATTTGTATTCGGTTAGTAAAAAACTACACGATTAATAAGCATATTTTAGTTATTATAAAATAATTTTGTTGCTAGTAAAAAAAAAGTTCGCAAGTCCCAATATATTTTTTCTGTGAAGTCTCATTAAAAGACGTATTCCCATATAATGGAGTACAACAATAAGATTCAATTAGAATATGAAATAGCCGAACACTATCGGAGCATACTGATTTCTCCACGCAATTTTTTTATATCGACCTTATCGACATTTAGTCCGATATCAATCTTTTGATAAAACTTACGATTTGGTTCACATTTCAGTCAGTGTTTATGATACGTGGCGACATAATCGCTCAATAACTCCCGTGGTGTGGTGCGAGGTGCGGGAGTGTGTGCCCATGGTTTTATTAAAATAAATAGTTAATGAGTTCAATTTCAAAATGGCTGGCAGTGACTACACTTTGAATAAGGCAAGTTTGACTAAAATGTTATTTTATTTTATTCATTATAGTTTTATTATTCAAGTTTCGAGTGGTGTTCCAAATGGGTAGATACGTTCCTACAATACAGTTATGTACCATAATGTTTTTTTTTTTTAATGGTCTCAGTTTTATGATTTTGTAACACATCTGTCTTTTTAACCACCTTTAAAAAACGGAGGAGGTCCTACGTTCGACTAGGTATGAAAGACTTCAGAAAAGAAAATATTTTTTACCTTGTAGTGTTTTGCTATGGAAGCTGTTAAATTTATTTCTTAATAAGTTTTCTTTGTAACTTTCTTACCTATGGACACATGTTTTTCATCATATGTTTAAAAAAAAGGCTTTTGTATGTTCATTTAAAACTAGTCTAAACTTTTCCAGAATCACTTTAAAATTGCTCATTTCAATAAAGAAATGAAATACAAAAACTGAATCTACCCAAATTGACAACACGCAGCAAACCTAACCAAAACGCCACGCATTAGCTGTTCGTCGTTTCGGCTAAATTGTAAATGCCATCTGACACCGGGGTCACTGCGGTAGTCTGGCTAAAGTTCAATGATCTGTCCCTGGTTTTGCACGAACACAGAAACAAAATAAAATATACAAATTATTTTAATTTCGAAGTCAAAAATCATATTATAAATTATTTATTTATTATCTAACTACCACGGTTTCTAAATCAAGACTTTAGAGTTGAGTATTTTGCAACTGAGGCGATGTCGACTATACTGTCGGTTTTATGTTGTGACGGCAGCGCGGAGAGGGCAGCCTTCGAATGTTGTACTTAGTTGTAGATCTCTAATGTTAGTGGCTGTAGAAGTTAAGTTTTTGTCAAACAAATCAAAAAGCCAGTCAATTTTAAAATATAATCAATCTGCTAGCCTTTTCCCAACTATGTTGGGGTCGGCTTCCTGTCTAATCGGATTCAGCTAAGTACCAGTGTTTTACATGAAGCGACTGCCTATCAGACCTCCACAACCCAGTAACTGGGTAACACGGTATCCCTTGGCTAGACTGGTGTCAGATCTCAAGCTTCTGACTACTCGTAACGACTGTCAAAGATCTTCAAATGACAGTCGGGACAACCGCTTAACGTGCTTTCCGAAACATGGAGGAAACTCGGTATGTTGAAATGGACACCCATCCACGAACCGACCTCGTCAAGCGTTGCTTAACCTTGATGATCGACCCGTCCGGCTGTTATTATTAAGCCACGAGCTCCTTTTACCACGAATTTTAAACATAGAAGTTAAATATTTGTTAAAAAAAAACAAAAATCCACTAAATTTGACCAGTTGTTTTGTTTTTTTTTCCGAATTTTGGCTGCTACTTACTTACTGATTTTTGAATAATCTCTCAAATGATTCTTCAAAAATCAGTCCTCATTTCAGAAAGAAAGGTAGAATAACCAAAAATGTCTTAACTAAATTTTAAATTATGAAACGTAATGGTATTGGCATCCACGAATGTTTAGAATAACTTACAAAATAAAAGATAAGATTGCATACATACTTGTAAGAAAAGATCGGACGATAGCCTATATTGACTTAATAGGCTAATCGATATTTTATCATTTATCATAGCAAAGTGATTTATAAACGTGAGTACGATCAGCAATTCAGTTACAAATGTACTTGATAACGATATTCATATATTCTTGAAAATTAAAAGACTTAATCTTGATGATCGACCCGTCCGGCTGTTATTGTTTAGCCACGAGCTCCTTTTATCACGAATTTTAAAACATAGAAGTTGAGTATTTGTCAAAAAAACAAAAATCCAGTAAATTTGACCAGTTGATAAAAAAAAAAATTCTATGTTTGGCAGCTACTTTACTCTAAAATGATCATTCAAAAATCAGTCCTCATTTCAGAAAGAAGGGAAGAATAACTAAAAATGTTGTAATTAAATTTTAGATTATGAAACGTAATACTCGTAGTATTGGCATCCACGAATATTTAGAATATCTTACAAAATAAAAGATAAGATTTCATACATACTTGTAAGAAAAGATCGGACGATAGCCTATATTGACTTAGCGAATAGGCTAATCGATATTTTATCATAGCAAAATGAGTACGATCAGCAAATCAGTTGTAATGAATATTTTTTATTAAAAAAATTGAATATTTTTTATAAGCAAAATTTAGAACAGAAATGTGCTTTTTAGGATTCCGTACCCGAACGATCCATACGGAGTACTATTGCTTTCACTCACGTGTCAGTCTCTCTGTCCGTCGTCTGTCACACAGGTTTAACAACTAAACAGTTGGAGCAACAGTCTTCAAATTTTCACAGTATAAGCATCTTGTTGACCCAAAGCCATAGAAATTGATAAAAAAAACAAGTGAAGCTGCCATTATATTGCTAAAAGGAGGCGCGAAAAAAATAATTGACCTATCCCATTGAAAGGAGTATCGTTGTTTAGAGCTTGTTGAATAGACAAATACCGTTTTTTTTTATTTAAAAAAATATTAGAAAACAAAGAAATGATAAGCCACACAAGTCAGCATCTTTTTACAAAATTTAGTTCCGAAGATATTTTTTAACTTTCCATTGACCTATGAACTTGAAATTAAGTGATAATTTTTATTATTACATATATTTTAGTAAAAAATACCAATAAATTGATAAATCTGATTTTTACTTTGCAATTCCCTCATTTTTCAAATTACAACCAACTTGATTTTGCGGTTTGCTACGGAACCCTAAATGTGCGAAGTCCGACACGCACTCGGCCGGTTTTTTTTATTTATAAAACGTTTAAAATTGCATACACAACATATTCGGTTATTATTTTTGTAACTATAATTTGCCTGTTACATGAGTTCGTTCAAGGAAAATAACTTGAAATTGATAATTTTACGTCTACTCTAAATCTAAACGTAAGGAACTAAATATACAATTTATTTTTAAACTGCAAGCGTTTTAAAACTTAATGTTTTGCTGCTATAGTGAAACACTTTATATACTTAACGACAAAAACCAAATAAAAAAACAAAGAACGATCTACCGAACAAATAAATGCACAGCTATAGATCTCTCTCTATGTTTCACGCTTGTTTTTATATTCTCAGATTGTACAGTTTTGTGTATGCTCGATTACTTGTAATTACCATTTTATTCCTCTTAAAAAGTACGAATAAAATCTTACTAAAAAGCATAGTCAGCTAAGACATTAAAATTCGTTAAATGATATAAAATAATTTTATCCTATACTTAAATAATGTTTCTGAAAAACTAAAAATCTTCCATCTATTTAAAATGTCCCAAATACGTTATTTTACACTCGATTTAGATTTTAACCTTTGTATTCCGGGACTGTAGACTACATTATAATAATTGCAATTATTGTATCAGTTACATTTGATAATATTTCTTGCGAAAATAGATCCATAATAAAAAATTAAGTTAACACTGTTCTTAGATAGATAACTATGATCAATACTACGCCTATATTAATCGTAATAACCGTATACAATTTTCTAATATAAATAGCATAAATGTTACGATTTACTCCCACGGACCTTAACAAAAGATAAAATACCTTTAACGACGTGTCTTTCGTGTGTCCGACATAATCGTATGTTATCGATGTAAAACACAATAATGATGATCGATTGAACAATAATCAAATTCAAATGAAATCACGTATACATTTAGGTACAGATAATTTTGTATGATAAAAGAGTTACAGTACATGCTTAGGTACTTTAAGAGAAGTTTAAATCTTCAACTTTGAAGCTTTTGGAGAAAATCTATCATGCAATATACATGCGATTATTATTTTTAAAATATTATTGCTTGTGGCAACAGTTGTCAGTATATCATATCACCATCAATTTATTGGTTTACTTTAGCAAATATAGTCGTTTATATTATATTAGTTAAAGATACACAAAATAATACACTCATCTCACTGAACTCCAGGCATGATCGTCTTCCATTCGTCCGCAAACACAACGCAGTTAGGTTTCGCATCTAAGAGAGCGTTAAGCACAGATAGCGTGCGAGGGAGAAGAGACCGGACTCGCACAACGGCAGGCACAGCAAACAAATTAGGCTATGTATAATAATGATTAATCACTTTGGGCTACTACGGCAGACTGTCAAAGTCTGACAAGACGTAAGAACTGACTGCTGAGGAAACATCTTTTGATAGTTCCTAAACAAAATATATAAAATTCAACTTTTATTCTATGACGAAAGTTTCATCAAATTTATCATAATTTGAAGGTGTCTGCCAGCGGGTTGCCACCCTACTAAGTGACTGACAATGGACGACGTGATTTCCAAAGTGATTCCAAATAAAATAATTGTATACACCTTTGGTACCTCATATCTCCCAAAGCCACCCTGATCCAAACTTCACATTTGGTGACCGTTCTTAACTGTATTAGGAACTTACATAGATAAACTTTCAGCTTTATAAAATGGCGTAGGTCAGATCGTCGCAGGCTCTTGCTCTAATACTAGAGGCTGTTGATAGAGACAGCACGAGTCAGTGTCTCCACTTTCGCCTGTGACAGCTGAAAACTTTCGCTTTGCGTAACTGGAGGCTCTGGACAAGTGGCACTCGATGTCAGCGAAGTAGTTAGTCGTAATGTCAAAATGAAAGGGATTGATCACGTGACTTTTCGATGTCTCTTGTCAATCCAATACAATTTTGCCTTTTTGACAATCGCTATCGCCACACTTTCGATTAAAAAAGAAACTTGTCTAGGCCAGGGCACCTGATCTCCCTAGTCGCTGATACCATGCTGGCATTGTGATTCCTGGGAAAATAAATAACCTTTTATTCCCTTAAGAATAGTTTTCGTGTGAGTTTTTGTGTTAGGTTTAACTATTATACGAAGTTAAATTTTAATATCTTTTGTGTCTATCGGATTACAAAAATAAAATCACATATTTCACACAACCCAAAACACAAGATACACAATTTTTAATGACTACCCACAATTCAACAAGCACGAACTCTCCAGGTATACGTAGAACATTCCCTGATACTTACAACAATAGCGGCACAAACCGCGCAGCATCAAATTCATAACTACCAAACTTCAGCGCCCAAACTAAGCAATGATACCACACAACATTCGAGCCCTAGTTGTAGTAACACTAACTAACGTGATATTAACGTCCCTAGCCTATACATGCAATCGAAAATGTTGACAACTCCGTTAATAATTGTGTGTTCGTAATGTTAACACTAAAAAGCTCTTGCTACTCCTGGACAACAAAAATGTATAATTCAATTAATGTTTAGTATTTATTTATATACAAGTGATTTGTAATCTTTAGAAATAAATGAATTTAAACGGTAATAATTGTGTAATTTTTAGACATTTTTTACCTCAGTTATGTTTAGCTTGCTTGACGTGCAAAATTTTTCTGCGAAATTATTATATTTACCTTTTTTGACAACACTCTCCAGATAAAAATATCTAACTGTCACATAAACAAAACTACTATCGCCTTCACTGACATCGAATGCCACTTATGGTCGTTTTATTGTGTGCATTGTACATTAAGTTGATCACCTTGTAGATCATGATAATGTAGATCTACAATTATTGATTTCGCTAATTATACATGAATATAATCATAGAATTATTTTGTCTGTTTATGGCCACTAGTGTCTGTGAGTTTAGTGGTTATGAACGCATCACGAAACAGGAAAAATAAATAGCACTTATCATTGTTTATAAGCAACGGCTCTATTTACCTAAAATTGTAAAAGTATCGCGGCACCTACTGTCATATATGTCTTGTTCACCCACATACAATTTTGCGTGAAAATCAATAAAAAGGTACCCAAACTTAGCACTAACCGACTTAAGCTTTTCGGGCTCCCATAATCCATTGCAATTCTTTTCACTAGTTTCCTGCAAACTCTATAGAAACTGGAAAGCAATTTAATTCTAACAATAATAAGGGCAGGTGCATAGTCGTTTCTAGAGTGTTCAAGGGGTGGAGTTTTCTGAACTCCGTCCGGCCGGTGTCAATGCTAAGATCGTTGATAGTGGAACGGTTCTGATGTAGAGACGACTACGGCATTTGTTCGCGACAGTATATAGCACCAATATTGTGTGATGATCAGCTGCCTCAACAAACGACACTTGTCAAAAAATTACAAAAATTATACATTGTCGCGACAATGGCTGGTTGAATATTATAATAGACATTACTATGTCATTGTAAAGCTACAGGTAAAATGCCAACATTTGCCCTTATTGGTGTTAATTGGTTAGAATGCTACTTATGCTGAATCGGTACTCATTATCTATTGCAAAATTTTGGCGCCAGAAAAACACCGCCCAACCCCCCTAGCCAAGTTACAAACGTTTCGTATCGAATCACTTTCTACAATCTTTAACGCCTTCTATTTGTTTGGTCTGACCACTTGACTTAACGTTCAGAATTTCAGATATGGCATTCCCATAATTATTTGATTCGTTTTTCTACTAGCGTTATGGATTGTAGATTGTCAATTGGCTACAGGTGATGTTCTTACTATATGCGTCAATGCCTAAATTTGAAACAATTCAGAACACAACTTCGATGCTTAATAATCTGTTTGGATTCTAATGCCAGCCCATTAAGTGTTGGAATTGTAGAGACATTAATGGCGAAAAGGTCTGATATTTGTTCAGTATTTTCATTTCAAAATGATGGTTCTACCATAACAAGAAACGAGCAACATCTCCGCGCATTCTCTGTTCCGTGTAATAAACATAAAGTATGTAGGTAAGAAGTTAGCCGTTAGTTCCCGGAATAATACGAACTCCTGCATAATATTATTTGAACAGCGGAAAAGCGTATCGAACGAAAACTCGGGCGACTCCATTCAGCTCTCGTCACAATTCAACGAATTTACATTTTAATGAGAACGATTATTCCCTTGTTTGAAGGGATTAAGTTTAGGAACACTTCCCGATTTTCGCGTCCGCACAAAGTTTCCGTAATTACTTTATTGGTGATTACAAAACTAAGACACCAGTTTTGGAATACATTAACCGAGAGTTTACAAGAAAAGCAGTTCGGCTGGCATTATTGGATTACCGATTGAACAGGTTGAAACTTGCTCCGCGGATAAATGGGAACCTATTGACGTTTAATCGAATTTGTTCGAAAGCTGTTTCTTGTTCATTGATTTTTGATTACGGTTTCTTAAATGTTAAGAGTCAGCTATTTTGATAATTATTTAGTATCTAGTCTGTTAGATCGTCAAGAAATCTTGCTAACTGATGGATTTCAGTTGCATAATGTCAAAATGACAGGTTTTTTGTTACATACCTATTAGGGGATTGCCTAAGAAAAAATAAATAAAGTTCATTAAACATACTGAATATCATATTTTACTGAAATATCTTTTCGAAAATATTGTTTACTATACAAAATTTTAATTTCTTCGGTTTTGTTACAGTCAGAACCAAATGGAACGCCAGCAAATAAAGGAGAAGATGAAACTCCAGAGAGAGCAAAATGGGGACGTCCCTTAGAGTTCATATTAGCTTGCCTCGGATACGCCGTGGGTCTGGGCAATGTATGGAGGTTCCCCTATCTCTGCTACAGGAATGGTGGAGGTAAGTCTTTAGAATACTTTTGATGATAGTTTACCATTATTACAATTTAGTAGGCAAAATTCGAATTTTCATAGTGAAAACTTTGTTAAAAGTCGTACTCATATTTTTCGCAATGCATGCTAATTTTTCCATTAAAAAATCACTATATCATTAGAGTGTAATGGAATGAATGTAAAGGAGAGCAGGCTTTTTATGCAAAAAAGGTCAACTTTACAAAACAGGCTATTAACCATTAGATATAAAGTAATAAATCAGCAATTTATTATTTCTAAACGACAGCGTGTCAAGTCAACAAAAGGATAAATAATGATAAAAGTGAAGAGCCAAACAAAAAATATATCACTCAGAATCAATATGAATAATTTATTGAATCCCTGTCATTTAGGGCCCCCTCACCCCTCCTCCGTCAGGTAAACGAATCTGCCCCGGGATTTTGAACCATAATATTGTTTTTAGATAGTAAATATTTATTTATGGAACACGCATTCCTAGAAATACAGATATACTTTAAGTTCTAATGAGGATCTGGTAAATCAACTGACTGTGGTTAGTATGGTAGGTGTTATTAATATACACGAAGAACAGTCACGACTAATTTACGTTGATTTGTTTCATAGACCAAAATATAAGCATAAAAATACTACAAATATTTTAATCTATAACCTTTTGATGACCTTTAGAAAAATCTAATTTGAAACTGCTACGAGATAAACTTACACAATTATTTAAATCTTATAATTTTGTTCCAGGTGCTTTCCTCATACCATTCTTCATAATGTTAATATTTATTGGACTTCCAATCTTCTACCTCGAGCTCTACATAGGCCAGTTTACTGGTATCGGGCCCTTAAAAGCATTTAATGCGATATCTCCGTTCTTCAGTGGCTTGGGATACTGTACTCTAATGGTTATCTCCATCATATCGATATACTACATGATTATTGTTGCTTGGACTCTGTTCTACACCATTGTGTCCATCGCCGGATTCATGGACTGGGGTTCATGCGACAATTCCTACAATACTGATGGTAAGTCTTGCACCTTTAATCAGCTTTATAAGCTTCTTGTAACAGTATTTTATGTCAATGTTTGTGCGCCGTATTGTGACAAATCATCGGAATATAAATTTAATATTCTTGTTATGCCATATTCGTTATTATTAATACAATAAAGGGTGTCCCGAAAAGTTAATAGACCAACTCGTGACAGTTAACAGAAAACAATAAAAATCTTGGTCATGTACTTTTCAAATTATTAGTTTAAAAAAAACAACGGAAAAACTGGCATCCTTTGATGACCTTTCAAGTCCTACAACTAAAAATATTTACATTATTTCGTTTTATTTTCCTATATTGTAGTTCTGAATAACTCTTCTCTAATTACAGTTTAAAATTGAAAAAGAACTGCCTCACTTTTAAATAAAATGTTAGACTTTTGCATAACATTAAATTCAAAATAAATACATCACCCAACTTTAACCAACTGTTCTGTAAAAAAATTACGACGCTATTTTGGGAAGAAACATAAAAGATGGCACTTTCAGTCTGCATTTTCTTGTTTGACGATTAATTTTTAGATACCAACTTATAATTTGAATAATATATGACCAAGATTGTTTTATATATTTTTCTGATAACTGCCACGAGTTGGCCTATCACCCGTTTCCGGCTTGACGTTGATTTACGGTCTTCCATGTATATTTTGCATATATAAAAATCACAAAATAATGTTAAATAAAACGTATAATTAGAAACCTCCTCCTTTTGGCAAGTCGGTTAAAAATAAATATGTAATATTTTTGCTATTTCGTACACTTTATTAAAACTTATTTATTAATAATATTAAAAAAATACGAAAATAGTGCAGCAAGAGGGAGACCTTTGCCCAGCAGTGGGACAATACAGGCTGAAGAAGAAAAAAAGTGCAGCAAAGTTAGCAGAGACCAAAGCTAGCAATAAGCAAAAGGTACCAGAATGAGGAACCTCCAAAAATGTTGTGCTATGTCCAAGACAACCACTTTCTACGTCTAACTCTTGACCGAGCTGCTTAGAAATAGCTTCAAACCATTAACTGACTCACACTATGCTTAGTTACCATAGATAGTTCAACTCATCTTTGCGCGCGGCACCATGAGTGCGTGCGCTGTGCGTGTGCTTGTAATTATACATTTGTATGACAGTGACGTGGCAGTCGTCGTTCGAGCAAACAACCACGCACGCTTACCCACACATAGCGCCGCGCGCTAAGTTGAGTTGAACAATCTGTAGGTATATCACACATTGAGAAAATCAATTATTTTTCAGCTTGTTACAGTGGTGAATACGACAGAGTGTGCAGAGAAAACAATACAGGGGCAATAACAGACCAGACGTACTATCTACGTAATTGTATGGAGATCGGTCAGATTTGCACCAGTCTCGGCTTCCAGCCACATGATGGATCTCACTGCTTGGATGGAGATGAAATAATCCCATGGTATAGAAATGTGACCAGGATTATAGCAGCTGAAGAGTATTACAAGTGAGTTGTTTCGTTATTAGTATTACTTGATTATTGGATCTATTTATTTGGCAAGTGATTATATTGGGTTTCTCCATCAGAATATCCTCAGTACCAATTTGGGTCTCCACATAAAGTAACATTCTATCGGCAATTGCGATTGTCAAAAAGTAAATAAAATTATTATAAAAAACTGTTCACAGCAAGCTTTCGCAAACCGTGTCATCGAAAGTTCAATTTAATCGGTTATAGATAACTGTTTTAAAATTAAGTCGCAGGATTTGAGCCAACTAACAACTAACGATGCGTTACCAAACGATAAGTGGGTAATTCCAAACATTTTTGAATTTTTAAATCGGATCGATCGGATCGGGATCATAAAATACCATTATATCATTTGCAGATAAGGTAATATATTCAAAGTACAAGTGTACTCACTTTGGAATTCGATTTGAAAAGATATAAAAGAAAAAAATGGATTTACAATATTCTTGTACCGCTGTATTTATACCTCTTGATAAAAGTGTGCAATGATTTATAATATTAATTTTATACGCTACGAAATAATTATTAATGTTTACTTCATTCTTAATAATATATTTTATTATTTTTACAATAAAATATCACACATCTTAACATTAACCATATTTTCACCACAAAAAATAATGTCCACGCTACTTGATTTTTAAGTGTTCATTTAATGATTATTTGAGTGTTATCAAGTATTCTGACCTTTCTATAATCAGCCAATAGCCACTGTTCACTACAGATAATTATAATTATGTTATATCTGATTAAAACGATAAATGTGCGTGGTAATGTCACGATACGAGATTTTTGATATACTCGTACTGGGTTGTCTTAAAACCCATCAATGGACTAATATCGTTGAAAAATATTATAATTTAGTAATGTAAAAAAATATTTGATGTTTTTTTTAAATAATTTAATATTTTTATTTATAATTTCGGTTATTTTCTTAATATTTAAATAAATATTTCAATTATAAACTTATTAAAAAACATTCTAAAGTTAAGTATATTGTGATTTTTCATTTCGTAGATTAAACTGACAGCTGCCAATGAACTTATATTTTTAACTGGAGCATAGTATTGTAGGCAAGGCTCAATCATAAGTGATTCATCGAATCGATGTGACATGACTCCTCAATTAAATATTACTTATACATATGGTGTAAATAAGTATTAATACACATAGTACATAAACTTTTATTGTAATAACAATAAATCTACAATAAAATAAATGTGTTCGTTAGAATCATAGAATGAAGTCTGACATAAATGAGGAGGAATTAAATAAGGACCGCTACTTTCATAACAAATGTATTTTTTTTGCCTTGACATGGTTCTTTTTCGATCTACTTCATTTTCGATCAACTCTCGATCACTCAGGATATGACACTATTTTTAGGTAACGATAAAGTGGAAATCCCCCAAATGACAATTTAGTTTAGGAAATTAAAAATCAGAGTATCGGTACTATTGTTCCGAATCACAATTGCCAACGGCTTCTATCACGTGAAAGATGAAAATTGTTGCAACTGAAAGTACTACCGGCATAAAAGTATGATATGTATTCATCCAAGTCCGTTCATTGGTTCATCCGTTGAGGCTTGATTGATTACCAAACACAGACTTTCACATTTGCGACATCTATACTAATAATATAAGTAATATTATAAAGAGGTAAAGTTTGTGAGTTTGGTTGAGGTTGTATTATCTCTGGATCTACTGAATTGATTTATATGAAATTTGGCATGGAGACCCTGGGAAGCACATATAATAGTTTGTATTCCCTTGGGATGATAAGACACTTTTTATGCGAGCGAAGCCGCGGGCAGAAGCTAGTGTTCAATATTTTACCTAACAGCATCAGTAATGGCAATCCCCTACCTTCATAATCCTCACAGCTAAAGTGTGGACCTTCTTTCGTCTTTTTCTGAACTCCTTTAATCCTCAAAAACTAAAAAATATTTTTTGAAAAGTATTTTACATTTTCTACATGACTAACCAAGTTCGTTGCATATTTGAGATTGTAAATTCCGACTGCTATCTGCTGGATTATAGTTAACCTACGTTTATCCTTCCATCATTCTGATATTAAAATACCAGTGATAAACACTGTTGTTGCGTAGACGACTAATGAAAGACTATCATAATCATGACTCAAACAATAATCAATTAGGCTCTTTTGCAATGAAAAAGTATTTCTAATCTAAAATATTTTTGTGGCCTCAGCTTTATGTTTGACTTTTTTTTCTAGAATGATTCAGACCGAATTAGAGAGAGATATGGGCACAAATCAATCAAGACAGCCCTTAATCATTATAATCACTGTAAGCCTTGTTTCACACGGTTCCGAATAGATTTAAGCCTCTTCCATTTTATGCCATGCTTCTCTGCGAGTCTCATTTAAGTTTTCCTCGCAATCTTGTTTGTATACATATCCGTCGTCCACATCATATTGTGTGTTGAACACTGTGAAAATTACCTGTATGAGTGTGCAGATAAATCACTTCAATATATTTAATGGTAATGATTACACTTTTACCTACTGCTCTACGAACAGCTCCTTAAATTAAAATGTATTAAATACACGATCCAAAAATATTTATCAGAATGATGTATTCGATATCAACACCACGGTATATATTAAGCCGATTCCTTGATAAAGTAAACATCCGCAAAGTACTACATTTATAGACTTGGAAATTGACGTCGGTAATGACAAAAGTACGGGGGCGTGGAAAACGGCAGATGTCAGTTTATTTCATTAATGAAGTTTCAACCACGTCCTTGTTTATGAATATGATATCACTTGATTAATAGAACTTGATGTTGATAAAATTGACTGTAAGGTTGACAATAATGGTAAGGGTATCTGCTTAGTGAATATTTAATTTATCAGTAACGTCAGTTTTTGTTTTAATATTATCGTAAACATGAGCCTCGTAATCCTCAACAAACAAGTAGGTAAAAGTATATATATCATGACGATCGTGATTTCTATCACGACTGACGAAAACTTATTTGCGACTTTTTTATGATTTCAAGATAAAACCAATTTTTACTGGAGAGATACACATTTTTACAAAAATCTTCTCTAGCCTAGCTATTCTACTTTCAGTGAGCGTGTGCTGGGCAGAGGTGACGCTACTTGGGAGAACTGGGGCTCAATCCAGTGGCATCTAGTAGGATGCCTGGCGTTAGCATGGCTTATCGCCTTCTTCTGTGTTATCAAGGTATGTAAGCGAATGTATACATATCCAGACGTACCTAGATGAAAGTTTATATTTTTTGCACTCATTTCCTACTTCCCTCTCAGTAATCTCTTATTAGCTTTTGTTATCCATTAATATCAGTAGTTGCCTTACTTATTTTACATCTTTGGTATATGTTTACATACATTTCACTAACCACTTTTTTTTTAATCTTGACGAGCCTGCTCTTAACTCTCACTTGAAGTGAAGTGTTTGCCATTGCCATTCATTAATAATTTACAAGGCAGCAAATATGTCAAAAGACCCTCTTTTTCTGTCTTAACTTGTTCCATATTGCAACTTTTAGGTCGTTACCTAAGATTAGCGCAGTGTTTTCCTATTTAATTTCTCTCGGTTACTCGTAATCTTTCCACCCACTCCCCTCTTTACTCATACCATCTTTGAATATATTTTTTCTTAAACAATATATTATTTTACAGGGAGTTCAATCAGCAGGCAAGGTGGTGTACTTCACGGCTCTGTTCCCGTACGTCATGCTGACGGCTTTGCTCGTCCGAGGAGTGACTCTGGAAGGAGCTGTTGACGGGATTGTGTTCTACTTGTCACCTGACTGGGAAACTTTGGCATCAGCCAGCGTTTGGGGTGACGCAGCTTCACAGGTATTACTCAGCCGCAGTCGCCTTTAAAGTAATTTTCCCTAGATACTCGTATTATTATAATGGTTCACATTCGCATACTTCTTATTTTGGTTGAGTTGAATTCTAATACCAAAGAAACTGTTATTACTTTCCCAAATATCACATTAATGCTGTTGTAATTAAGTAATTGCTTTGATTAATATTTTATGAGCTCTCCGTCATTTAAAAATAGAAAAAAGAAAGAAAATAATATCCATCCCTCGGACATACATATAAATGTTACGATGATGATTACCTTGATATTAAGTAATAAGCGTCATAGTTTTAGTTGTTATGCGAAGAATATTAATATAAGTAGACGTCGTGATACCAGAAAAATTGCATCATGATATTTTGCTAAAAGCAGTCGCAAAAATATCACATAATTATTATAACAAAAACGTTTTAAAACCTTTTAGCTTTTTTAACTCAAAGGAGTTAAGCACCAAAAAAGGCCTCACATAATTGACTAACTGCAAGTGTTTTAAGCAAAAATGTTATCTGAAAAACATACCAACTTTAACTAAATAGTCAAAGAGATTGCTCAATAAAGCTATTTGGACTGCTATTAAATTTTCAAGACTTTGGCAACAAACATCAATCCATCGAAAGAATCGTTCCATCGGAAACATTTTGGTCAGTAATAGCAGCATTATTTCATGAATAAATAAATGCGGCGCTAATTATCCGGAAAATTTGGAGGCACGGCAATTTATATTTTTCCAGACCACAGATTTTCGAATTTCTTAATTAAAAAGTTTTAGATCGCTTCGAAATTTGTTGGTGTGCCTATAATTATTTTTATAGAATGTCGTTAGTTTATAAAATTAGAACTGGCAAGAAAAGAAAAGTGAAATTGAAATACTGAAGCAAAGTAACAATTTTACCTTTACATACGCCTCTTGTTCTTGAAAAACAATCTTCGAACCTGTTTCAACAGAGGTAAACGATATATAACTATTGCCTTCTCGCATTAATAACGTGACAATGTCAGCTTTGTTAAAACTTTTATGAAAGAAAGATACGATTTAATAAATAATTTAGAATTTATTTCTGTAACAACGCAATTCTTCAAAATAAAGGTTTTGTCAATGTCCAGCAGTGAACGTCTTTCGGCTAAAATGATGATGATGATGAAAAATTATGCGGGTGTCCAGGAAAAGCAAAAAGTATTATAAAAGCGAAAACAATAAGTAGTACTTTAATTTAAACACGTAAATTCAATTCAATATACTCTGGAAAACACAAAAGTTGACAAACAAAAAGAAATCACCTGCGTTTCTTTCGATATTTTGTTTAGAAATTGGTTGTTTGTTTTGTAAATATTTATAGAACAATTCTCTTCATTTTACCATATACAAGTAGAAACTTATTGCTTTTTAAATTAAATAAAATCAAACGTAACTACAATAAGATACTCGAAGAACTAAAAACTTTAGAAAATAGTACCTGAGTACAAGACGTATGCTTCTTCTCCTCATTAATCACATGCTTTATTTTAATATGAACCATTTTCTTCAAACCCATTTAACTCATGTATTTCTTCCTTTAGATCTTCTACTCTTTCGGTGTGGCCTGCGGGTCCCTCGTGACCTTGGCTTCGTACAACAAGTTTAACAACAATTGTCACTTCGATGCTGTCTTCGTCAGCTTCACCAACTTCCTCACGTCTATATACGCTGGGTTTGCCATATTCTCCGTGTTAGGCTTCCAGGCTCAATTAATGGGCGTTGACATTGATGGTGAGTACTTTTCTTTTCATCTATATGTTCTTGATTTCTATAGTATATCCATCAAGGCTAATTATCGTTTAAGGTGTTCTTATGGAACTAAGTTACTGGGATGCCTCGGACGCATGTCCCCCGTGTGACGATATCCATTATTTTTATATTCTCACTGACTGTTTGGCGAATCGATTAGCCATTATAGTCTGAGCTTGTATATATTGTGCCCACACGAGGGAAGTTGAATAAGAGAATCCCAATTGATAGTTCTTCTATCTAGTGAAATTTGGCTGTGCCGTGTGTATTTCTTTTTGTTTATCCAAACCTAGCTACCGTAATCCTTTTAACAGTACAGTCTTTATAATCTAAAAGCAAAATCCCTCGTCGACCAACCGTTAAACATAAACGTGTTGCATAAAAATCTTTCTGTGCGATTAGCGTAAGTTTATTTATCCGTGCGCTGAAATACCGCGGGTTTGTGAACACACACCGACTGAGTGCAAACAAGCCGCGGTACACTGAATCCCTCTTAAATATTCAACTGTAATCCAATGCTATTAGATTAATTTACTGTATTGTTGTTATGTATGTCAAATATTCATATAGTTAATATGGATGCCAAAATCAGAACCAACCACGCTGCGAAGAGTCCTCTCAGCCAGGGCTCTAGCTAGCATATGGCCAGCATACGGCCGTGGATTCCGTCGGGCCCCGGAGCCACGTTCTTGGCCCGGAGCCGCATCACGGCCGCCCCCATTTTTGTCTGTGTCACCTCTGGGAGCCTGATGGCGTCCTCCTCAGTAGACTCTGCGACCGTGGGCAAAGTCAAAACATGGACGCTAATGGAAGCGTAGATAAACTGACAGATATTGGATCCTGTAAACAACTATTGCAAGAAATGGCACCAAAGCATAAAATAGCTATCTTCGCTGATCAGACCGGATATGAAATTAGAGATACACTACAAAAATTAGTGGGAAATAGTTTTAGTGTTACGTCGGTAATTAAACCAAATGCACCTCTTAGTTACATATTAAGCACATGTGCAACTATATGTAAGGACTTCACAAAATCTGACTTTGTTTTAATAATTGGAGGTGTTAGCGACAATAATCCATTGAATATATTAAGTTATCTGCATCACACTTTGCAAAATATACAAAATACAAACGTCCTTGTCAGTAAAATTTATCATAATAAATATTTAAATGTATCAAATGTTAATCGTACCTTAAAACTTGTATGCAATAATTGTGAAAATTCTAATTTTATTACACTTGATCATAATGATTTTGACTATAATAGAAAACCTTTACTGAACAAGCTAACTGCATGCAAATTAATTTATAGGGATATATTGCGGTTACAGTACAGGATCAACTATCAAAAATATGTGCATAATGTGCTCATAGATCAAAAGGCAAAACGGATGTTTAAAAATGTTTCTACACAAACTACTCCTAATTTGGTACTAAAAGCGAGGGAAACACCTACATCTAGAGTGTTTGTAAATTCGTCCTCACAAACAAATGTTTCACCTACAATTGTAAATGATAGTGATTTTTTTCGAGAATAAAGAGGTAATGTCATATGACGTAAGTAATAGCACCCTATTATCAGATACTAGTTGTTTAAAGATTTTTCATCAGAATGTATGTGGAATAAGCAATAAAAAAACTGAACTCGAATTATATATTGAAACATCAGGTAATCTCGTAGACTATTTGTGTATATCAGAACATTTCTTGAATGACAAATCTGCCGATGTATTTGCTATGTCAAATTATAATTTAGTCGCATGTAACACAAGGCCGAACAAGAAAAGGGGAGGTACTCTTATTTTGGCACATAAAATGAAAGAATGCGAAAACATTGAGTCAATCAGTAAGTTTTACAGAGCCGAAAGTTTCGACATATGTGGTGCAAAAGATGTTGCAACCGGGTTATACATTTGTTGTTGTTACCGAAGTCCCTATGATAACAACTTCGAAAGCTTTATTTCTAGCTTAGAAAAATTGTTAGACCACTTTATTGACAAGAACTGTATTATATGTGGGGACTTCAATGTTGACGTACTTGTTGAAAACAAAAAATCTTCTGACTTTTTAAGCACATTGACATGTTATGACTTTAAATATCTTGTGAGAACTCCGACCTTTATCAGAAATAACTCTCAGTCGTGTCTAGATAACGTAATCACAAATCTTGATAGTGACTACATAGAACAGTGTTTTGTGGATCATAATGGTTTAGCTGATGGACATGGTGGACTTTTCTGTTATGTGGCTCTTGATGGATTCAACAAAATATCAAAAAAGGTGGAGTACACCACGGTAATTAAAAGATCTTTTAATGAGAAAAATAACTCCGTTTTCAAAAGGAGTCTTACTAAAAAAACATGGAGTAATATGGGTATAAATCAGTTTCTAAGCTACTTCAGCAAAATATTCCAAGATTGTTATCCCAAAAAATCAATTAAAATAAAGTCCAAAAATAACAATACAATAAAGTGGATTACAAAAGGTATTAAAGTATCAAGTAAAATGAAAAGAGTCCTATGCTCTGGAACATTGAATAATGTCAGCATCAAAAATTATAAAATAAACTACGTTCGAATTCATAGAAAAGTTATTAGGCAAGCCAAAAAGCAAGCTATATCACGGTATTTGAACAGCGCAAAAAATATTGTTAAAGAAACATGGAAAATAGTAAACGAATATACTAAAAAGAAGAAAAACAGGCAACGTAAAAATTTTATCCTAAATATAGACAATAAAGTAATCACTGATCCTCAGGATATTGCAAATATATTTAACGACAGTTTCGTATTCAAATCATCGATGGCTAATAAAGATAGGGATGGAGCGATGACTTTTCTGATGGGTGCGACAAAAAGAGTTGAAAGTGATATAACTTTCAAGCCAACTACACCAAATGAGATTGCAAAGTTAGTTAGCAAAATGGCTAATAAACATTCTTGCGGCTTCGACGACGTACCGATATCGATTATAAAGGAGAATGTAGAGATATTGGCTTCGCCTCTTTCCAATTTCTTCAATAAATGCATCGATGAGTCAATTTTTCCTGACCAGTTAAAATTGGCCAAGGTGATTCCAATACACAAAAAGGGCAAAAAGACCAATCCGAAAAATTATCGCCCTATATCCTTGTTACCTACCTTATCAAAACTCTTTGAAAAAGTCATTAAAGATAGACTGATGGTGCATTTAGGTACTAACAAAATTATCAATCTGAGACAGTTTGGTTATCAGAAAGGCGTTGGTACCGCGGATGCTATGAACACTTTAATAAATGATATAGTTAATAAGTTAAATGAAAAAATGAAAGTAGCTGGACTCTTTGTTGACCTCAGCTCCGCTTTTGACACCATAGATTATGAACTACTACTTGCTAAACTCGAACATTATGGTATAAGAGGCAAGACATTAAAACTTATGACATCATACTTGCAAAATAGAAGAATGTATGTATAAATTAAAGGTATAGACGAGAATAATCACGAAGTAATATACAAGTCAAAAATGACCTACGTAAAACGTGGTGTGCCTCAAGACTCAATTTTAGGACCTATACTATATATTATTTTTACAAATGACTTACTCAATTTCATGAATAAAACTCAGCCGAACGAGAACCTTGTTGTTTTCGCAGATGACACAAACATAATTATTGGGGCAAAAGACATAGAAAAATTGACATTAAATACAAATATAATTATAGAAAAAATTTGCGAATGGTTTACAGCAAATAACTTATTGCTAAATACAGGTAAAACTAACCTCATATTATTTAAGACTACGACTCGTCATGATGACAAATTAGATATACAAATAAATGGAGACAGGATTGAATTAGTAGACAAGGTTAAATTCTTAGGAATTAACATAGATTCGCATTTAAATTGGAAACCGGAGCTTGCTGTTATTGAATCATCCATATCATCAGCATGTTACGCTCTCAGGAGCCTTAGGGATGAACTGAACATAGAACAGTTAAAGACTGTATATTATGCGCTGGTCGAGTCAAGGTTAAGGTATAGCATCGTGCTCTGGGGAAATAGTTACAGTTATAACTGGCAAAGAGCTTTCATCTTACAAAAAAGAGCCATAAGGACTATAGTCAGAATTGCACAATGCGTCTCATGCAGAGATTACTTTAAAAAGTTGGGCATATTAACAGTACCTAGCCTATATATATTGGTCCTCTTGACTCATTTTGCTAAGTATCTACATGAGTTTGAATCAAGAGAAGAACGTGAGATTAGAGAGAGCACGAGGAGAAAAGTTTTTAAGCAACTAATATCACCAAAATTTAATATAGTAGAGCATTGTTCAAAGTACCAAGCTGTGGAGATATTTAATAGGTTGCCTTCGGAGATAAAGATCCTGATTTATAACACCCACTTGTTTATAACAAAATTAAAAGCTTTTTTATTAGATAAGTGTCTATATAATATATCGGAACTAAGGTCAAACAATAATAAATGATATACCTTTTTTTAATTATTATTTTTTCTCTTTTGAATTTATATAATTTAGAATCATTTGACATTATTTTTATAACTGTTTGACATTATTTTTATAACTGTTTGACATTATATTTTAATCCTGTTCTGACATTATTATATTTTATAACTGTTTGACATTATTTTAAAAGTTATGGACATTATATTTGAAATTGTTTTAGCACTTTACTTGAATGTCACTTGAAATATTAATTAATAAATCATAGTTCTTTGTTTTTGTATGTAAATTGCATGTGTATATATTCAACACAATGTAGATTGTTTTATGAATAAATGAAATGAAATGAAAAATGAATAAAATGAGTCATCGGTGGCGGGATATGCTCCGCTCTCGCCGGGAAGAGGGCTGCAACTACCTCCTCCAGCAGCTCGGGTTGGAGACTCTCCTGAGTGGAGGCGCGGTGGCTCGAAGTTTCCCTCAAACCACTCGATGCAGCAGTGGTGGCCCAGTGGTATCGGCCGCGACTTACAAGTTGTAGGTCGTGGGTTCGAGCCCAGGTAGGCGCTTTACTTTGTGTAAATTATTTCATCACCACTGCTCTCAAAAACGGTGAAGGAAAACATCTTGAGGAAACCGGCATGTCCTAGAACCAAAAATTCGAAGACATGTGACATCCACCAATCTGCACTGGGCCCGCGTGGTGGATTACGGCCCATCACCTCTCTCAGAGAGGAGGCCTGTGTCCCAGCAGTGGGAACATTAATAGCAGCATTCAGCTCTGCCTTGTTGGCTTCTAGCAGGGACGTGGTGGAGCCACCGCTGTGGTCCGCACTCATGTGCCCAGGGTCGCTCTGAACGCACTCTGCAGAGGCAGGCGTGATGGGCTGAGGCACGAAGCGCTCCCGCACGTCGCGTTCCGGCACCCGAGTGGTGTCCGCCAACGCGCGACCCCGCCCTCTCCGTCCCGTTGACACTTTTGTGCCGACAGGTTCTCCTCATTTGAGGAGAGACCTAGTAACCCCGAGTCCTTACTACGCGGACGCTTCCTCCAAACTTTGGAGGTGCTACACGAGTCCTGGTCAGAAAAGTTACCTCCAGGACCTGAGCCTCCTCGGCTTTTGTTTCCGTCGGCAACGGCAAGAGGTACGTCCACATGTGGACTTGAGCCTCCTCGGCTCTTGTTGCCGTCAGCGACGGCAAGCGGTGAGTCCACGTCGCGCAGTTGCTCCAGGTGAACCTGGAACTCCTTTTCTCGCTCGTGGCTTTGACGCAGGTCGGCAGTTGACTGCCGGCCCGCGAGACCTTGGGATTGGGTTCCACCTGCACTCCATGCTCACTCGAACTACGCACTGACAGCAGAGGGGGGACTAGTTAGGGTTAGATGGCCACTGCAGCGACGGCCTAGCCCGGTTCCCTTCACAGACCATCATGGATAATGGTCTGTGTTTGGAACCGTGACCTTTCCTCGTGTGTTGAAATTAGCCGCCCGCCCCAACTGTCCACCCAACGTGGGTGAGCAGTTGGAGCCGACGTTGCGGCTTTCAACTTGCATCCCATCGTTTGCCACACAAACCCAATACATTCTGCAAAGTAGAATATTTTCTTTATATTTTCTTGTTTCATACTTTTTCGAGCGTGATTTTTCAGTAGTCGGAATTTAGTTTTTGAACTTATTTATTATTTAAATTATTTTGGGGTTTTTGCAGAGCCTGAGGGATCAAATGAACATAAATGCATACATGCCACCATACTTAAATACCGATCAACAAACACTGCGATGCCATAGTCGTGTAAAAAATTAGTTTGCATTACTGGGATATCTCTTGCAAACGGTACGCTTGACAAAATATGATGTTCGAAATCCTACCTTCATTTTAAAATCCCTGTTCAATGGTACCACACATAATGAGGTGGGACGAAAAAATACTTGTGTTTTGACTTCGTGCCCCCTATTCCGCGCGGCGCTCGCCATTTTAAATTTAATGTGACGTCACATAGCCTATAACCAGCGGACAAACAAGACGCTTCCAACAACACCTCATTTGAAACATGATAATTAGTTTAAAAGTT
Organism: Orthosia cruda; assembly: GCA_964057195.1. Classification (NCBI taxonomy): domain Eukaryota; kingdom Metazoa; phylum Arthropoda; class Insecta; order Lepidoptera; family Noctuidae; genus Orthosia; species Orthosia cruda. Next base: position 42,313,980 of record OZ059830.1, read on the forward strand.
ATGAGGGAACAGATGAACATAAATACATACACATATAGCAGTCAAAAACATAACACTACCATTTGCTTCGCTGTAGTCGGGTAAAAAATATTATTAATATGTATTTATATTAATAGGAAAGGGTATATAAACGTTAAAATTACAAATATTTTTGCATAGTCTCAAAATTGTTGGCAAGCTGAATCGATTAAAATCAGGTTTTGGTTGCTTAGGTAATCGGGAAGTGCCTTAAAAATCACTGCAAAAAGGTGTCGGTTTTTGGTGTATTTTTTTTTCATTGTTACACTTTTTACAAGCTTTTATTTAACTTGCAATGAATGTAAGTGTTTTTGGGTCAAATCTTGCAAAAGAATTTTAAAGCAGTTACCGATTAAGATGAAATCCTCTTTTAGTTTGGATGACAATGCATGGTTCGGTAAGTGACGTCATTCTTAATCCAATATGGCGGACGGCCCAAGATGGCGGACTAGTGATTTTTTGTGAACTGCCATGATATGGGTATCAAATGAAAGAGTTTACTGAGAAGAATACGAAAAAAGCTTGCTACAAAAAATAGTTTTTTTTAGTTAACAATTTTATATCGGTCACGCCCCTCAGCCTGCAAACAAATCAGAACTAAAACGTGCGATAAAGAACTACGTTCCAAAACACACAAAATAACCGCTTTTATGGACATCTGTCATTCTAATAAACATGTTAGAATAACAGATGAAAGACTACTACGAAAACGAGAGAAGAATCGAAAACTTTCTGGTTAATTTAAGAGTTCCTGGCTTTTCTGTATCAATTCTAACAATGTTAGAAAAATATTTTCCTTGTCTATTATATCACAATACAACACATCATGGGTGATGTGTGTCTGTTCCAAATTTTACTAAAAGCATTCGCCTTTTCATGAAAACTAGAAAAAAATCTCTGAACACGAAAAAAGACTTTTAATCAAACTCTAGCGGCAGTGTAGCTCGTCGGTGTATTGTATCAGCTCCTCTCAATCTACGGCAAACACTCGATCCCACGTTGATTTCGCCGTTACGAATGCATGCGTTGTTTGTATTCTGGTTCAAGATAATGGATTGATTAAACTGTAAATATTGCATCCGCTGCACTGTGGGGCTAACGTTTTTGGTTACCAACGTGTTTCGTTCTTTGTGAGGCTCCGACGGTATGCCTTGTATCGGCAATTTGCAGGGGTTCTTCAGATAGAAAAAACTTTAGCATGATTTATAGACTGACAGGGGTTCTATGTCTTGCCAGAAAACAAGAATCATGGTGACGAGTAGTTTAGGTTTGTTGAATGATTGCTTTTATTGACTGTGACGGAATTAAAATAATAATCTATATTATTTAAGATACTATTATAATGTTGTAGTTATTATATGTGACAATTTTAGCAAAGAGTTTATGGATTTCTATTATTACACTGAAGTCAACAGTAAATCATACAAAATCATTATTATGGTACTTGTCTTGAAAACTGTGTGTAGTTTTACTTCAGTTGTTCCTTATAACGTACAGCTTCATTCCATATAAAACATTTTGTGTAGTCAGCCAAAAAAACTCAGCCATTCTATTACAAAATACACAAGGTTTATTCCATAGACACTCTTCACTCTTATATCTATTAATTACTTTTCGTCTATAGATAAAGCTTTTATTGCTCAACATGACACCATAACATGGATGTACCTGGTTCTTATCTCAAGATAACGCATTATTATAATATCAACGATGCTTTTCTGTGTTATATTAGGCACTCACGTGATATCCACATGTTTGAATGGGGTTTCATTCAAGATCAGTAATATCAATTTCAGATTAGCAATGATTAATTGCTGGTGTAATGGGATCAGCACTCCAAGTATGCTATCGTTACCTGTCATATTATTTTTGACCTTAGTATTTTATGTATCTTCCAAAAATATTTTTATTAATATTCTTAATTAATTATAATAAAATATAATTTTTTTTTTCTGATATTAACGCATTGAATAAAGATAATACTTATTTTACTAAAATATGTCCATGCAATCTGTATTTAAATATATTCTCTATATCTATTTATATATATTTAAATCTTTATTGATATTTTTTTTAAGTGTTGCAGTACATGGGTAAAAAAAATATACATGATAAAATTTACAGATTTGCTACAATTATAGTGGGTGCAGTTCTATTATCCTAACTAGGTTACTGTATGTATAACCTGTATGAAGGAGTGAAAGATACCGATACCCCATGGATTACAAGAATATATATTTTACAGTTTACGTATATTTGTATTTTACTGCTATAAAGATATGGTAAATAAAAGTAAACAAGGAAAAAATTTAAAAAAACATACAAAAATCCTTAAATGAGAACATTAAAAAAAGAAGATGTAACTAAAAACTACTTATGTGTGTGTATGCGAGTGTGTGTGAGTGTGTGTTATGGTGTGTGTGTGTGTTTTATATGTGTATTATATATGTTGTGTAACATATTATGTTATGTGTACTATGTTCCATTTTACTTACCCTTAAATAAGCATATTTTCTGTTTCATCATAATATGTATAGTCTAGAAGAAATGAGTAGACTATTTTTTTACATTTGTAGTGTGCCAAGCCGTATACTGGACAATGTTTATTTATCTATACCAATATTATAGGAAGGAAAGATTTTTTTGTTTGCTTGTTTGTACCGAATAGGCTCCGAAAATATTGGACCGATTTAAAAAATTCTTTCACCATTAGAAAGCTACATTATTCCTGAGTGACATAGGCTATTTTTAATCCCGAAAACGGGTCCTGTGTGGTAGTCCACGGGAGTGAAGCCGCGGGTAACAGCTAGTTTTATTATAAAAAGAAAGACCAAGAAAATAAAATAATCTTTTAATTAAAGTAGAACGTATACGAGGGACATTACAAATTAAATCTTTCTTACGCTTATTGATGACCTGTATGGCGTATTTTGGTGTTGTAAGAGAACTGCTTGCATGATAAACTGTTGTCTAAGGTTTAGAATATTCAACTTACGATAAAATTCATTAGTAGGGAAAATGATAGGGCGAAATGCTATCTCCAATGGTTTTAAAATCGTTTTAGCAGCACCACCCCAACATGAAATGCAATATGTAACAATAGGTTGGCATAAGGCGAAATAGACATTGCGTATGAACGTTTGTTTAGCATTTGTTTAGTTTTAGTATGAGAATAACCGGATATTGCCCTTTTGTTTTTGCGTAGGAAGCTGTAAAATAAACTTTATTATATGTTTTGTTCATTTAACAAGTAAAATTTCAAAATTTAATTAACCCCCGACACATTTATCTTGCGAAAACATCCCGATTCAAAAAGTAAAACGCCCATAACTTTTGAACGGCTGAACCGTTTTTTTTCAAACATAGCTAAGAACACTCTCGACACAATCACCTTTCCAACAAAAAAACTACATCAAAATCGGTTCATCCGTTGAGGCGCTATGATGCCACAGACAGACACACAGATACACAGATACACAGACACACAGATACACAGATACACAGCAACACACCTCAAACTTATAACACCCCTCTTTTTCCGTCGGGGGTAAAAAAGAGTTTTATTAATATAAATTTCAATAAATTAATACATGTGGTTCAATGAACGTCATAATTTTAACGTCTCTTCTTGTATCCTATGAATTCTCCAGTCTAACATTCTAAAACTTAACCATCAAATTCATTTGCAGATGTAGCTGAGTCTGGACCTGGTTTAGCCTTCGTGGCGTACCCTGAAGCGTTACTACAGATGCCTGTCGCGAGGATGTGGTCTATCTTGTTCTTTTTCATGCTGTTCATCCTGGGGTTGGGCAGTCAGTTTGCTGGTATTGAAGCCATAAACACCGCCATTGTTGACCAGTGGCCTCATCTTAGGAAGAGTTATTGGAAGGTAAGTGAAAGTTGTTATTATGATGTTTTTAATTAAATAATAGATTTTCAATTCAAGATTGTGAGGCGAGTGTTTGTCTTGTCTTTGTTTCTTTGATATTTTAGGTTTTCGGATGCAATTTTTTTTTCAAAGCCTTTATCAAATCTTTGAATTTTCTGAAATTATTCGGTAAATAATTTATTATGAATCTCATGTGTAGACTGTTTTATCTCTTCTCGCAAACATTGACTTCAGTTTTTTAATATATTTTATCTACACTCACAACGTAATGTTTCAAATATGAACTCAAAAACTATTGTATAAACACGTATTTTATATTCGTGGAAAGGTACCTAAGTAAAAAAAAAAAAAAAATTACAGTGCAACATTTTCCTTCGATTTTCAAACAACTGCATCATAAAATAACGTTTTAATTTTTATAGCACACTTTTACTTTTTAATTTACAGGCGCGTATGGGCTCATTGACTTTATGTAGAAAAGTACTGTCATTGTCTATGGATGCGCGCGCTACGCAGTCATGCGCAATGAGAATCTAAATTGCCCGCCATTTCACATATTTTTCCGTTTCCACTTTTGGTTTATTTCAACTGTATGAGTGAAGATAAAATAGGATATGCAACGGCATATAATTAGGTATTAAAACACGAGCGTGAATTACACCTATTATACAACCATTGCATTTATAAACTACTATTATTGTTAAGTCAAACAAGAACTAACACTATTGTTAACCACTATTCTCGTTCTTGAAATGTAATCTTTGTATGTCGTTTTGTGGCAATTAAATATTTTTTCTTTCTTTCTTTCTTTCTAAACATTTACATGTACCCTATATTTTGTCTAATTATTTTTTCTATTCTTTATATACCTACATATATTGTTTTGTTTCAGGTTACCGCGTGCACATGTTTCACATGTTTCATTTTAGGGATCCCAATGTGCTTCAGCGGCGGTGTATACTTGTTTGAACTTCTAGATTGGAACACGGCCTCTTGGGCAATTCTGCTGATTGGTATGGCTGAGGTGAGTTTGAACTTTAATAAAAGCCATAAGTCTCCGTTTCTATATTTAGTAAATTTTGAAAAAAAAGCATAAAATTTTATTAAATGATAATTTTCTATACCAATATTATAAAGAGGAAAGATTTTTTTGTTTTGGTTGGTTGTTTGTACCGAATAGGCTCCAAAACTACTGGCCGATTTCAAAAATTCTTTCACCGTTGGGAAGCTTCTCTATCCCCGGGTGACATAGGCTACTTTTTATTCCTGTATTCCCTCGGGAACGGGAACTACGCGGGTGAAACCGCGAGGCGTCCTCTAGTCTTTGTTAAAATATTATTTTAATAAAAAATTTGGATAGAGTAAAAGTGCTTATCGTATTCAAGATATATGATCTTAATTTGCATTAAATTATTTAGGTATCATTAAATCAATCATCATATTTAACTATTATTTTTCCCACCAGTGTGCCGCAGTTTCTTGGAGCTACGGCATCAGCCGCGCTATGAAGGATCTCGTGTCTATGGACATGAAGCATAACAAAGTGCTGCGATTCTACTGGAAGGCTGTGTGGACTGTCATCACACCCATTGGCAGTTTTGTAAGTATTTAGAGCATTTTCCGTCTAATTCTAGTTTTGTTAAAATAAATTACAATTAATTTACCCCAAGTTTTATACAATATTCTCATCTTTTTCTTTACATGGTCTCGATTAATTGTGACGAATCGATAGTACTGTTGTAGATAACTTAACGATATCTCTCCATCTGGTTCCGTTAGATGACAAGTTTGTTATCCAACAATGATTGACACTAAGACGCTCCAGAAAACTGTTTTTATTCTAAAACCATATACTGTACTGTTTTTCTCAATTCTGAACTTTAAGCCGACTTCAATAAAAGGAGGAGGTTCTCAATTCGTCGGTTTTTTTTTCGTTTTATCCCTCCTCATCACATGACCATAACAGGACAAACGGTTTCCTTTAAACTTTTCTGTCACTGCCGCCACTATCAAACTTCCTCTAATATACTTACTCATTTATCACTTTATGAAAATGCAATGCTACATGCATTGGATGCATCCATCCATCGAACTAATCTGATGATTCTTTTCAGACGTGGCTTGTCATTCCCGTCATTTCCTTACAAAATCCATATATTTTCGTCGATTTTTTCTTCCTGACAATCCAAAAACATTTAATTTCACAACTCTTTTGTGCATGCATTTCATCCCATCTCATCACATTGGCCATATCAACAAATTTTTTTTTTAACTCCGCCCCTAAAACGACCATTTAATTTATTTTTTCCGTAACTGGTGCCGCTCGCACATTCATGCTTAATTTTACACGGTTTTTAACTTGCCTTGTAAGGTTATTTAATAGTATGGGTGGGTCAAATCTTGCAACTGAATTTTTAAACAATTATCCACAACCGATTAAGCTGACATTTTTCGTACACGTTTGTTGTGGATGCAAGTTTAGGTAAAATCTTGTTTTAAAAACTTTCTATATAAATAATTTATTTAATTTATCCAAAGTAATGTGTCTCAATATGATTAGAGTGTATATTAGGCAGCAAGTGCTCAACTAAGTCAACTCGGTAATGAGGCATCCATTTGCCAAGTTCTCGTACAAGTTAATCGATTGATAACATCATGGCAACAATTATCTCTAATTAATGTAATTGATTAATGGTATGCGTGCGTGAGAATTATCTTGTAATAACCCAAATACGTAATTTAATTTGTGTTGCGTAATACCAATGCTTAATAGTGTAGTGATGTCGAAATCATCGAATGTTAATTGTCATAGCATTTGATTTTGTACCTGAGAGTTTGGTCGGTAGATTCTTTGGGGTTGACTGCCTCATGCATGACAACCATAATTATTCATTGTATGAATAACATCATTCAGAGCCACAAGATGCAGTCGCACGGTTTGAGGTTGAAAGACGACGATCAGCCCATATTGATCGCATCAAGGAGTTAATACCCGATAGGCTTCCCTCAAACGTCACCATATTGGTCCTGTGCTTCTCACATTCAGCGAATTCCTACGACCTTCTCAGGTTCTCGGTCCTCCATCTGGGTGGTCTTCCAACGCTGCGTTTATAAGCTTCGATTGCACCCTTAGTTGTTAATACAAAAAAAAACTTGTATTCAAGTCCAAAAAATATATAAAAATAAATTAAAATAACCTTTATTCTCTGTTACCTGTTTACAATACTTTTTCATAAATTAAATCTTATATCTAGCTTATGCATTTCTAACTTATCTAATTAAATCCTAACTTACTATCAGCTACCAGGTCAGGTTGTCTTATACCCTCCACTTGTTTTGGTCCACTGCTGTTTTTCTACAGTCCTTGGACAAGTCATCCTCCCATCTCTTTATTGTCATCTCTTTAATTGTCTTCCTCTTTCTATTTCTTGGGTACCATTCTGTAACTTTTTTGCCCATTTGTCGGTTTTTACTCTCGCCATATGTCCCGTCTACCTTCATTTCAGTGTTCTTGTTTTTACCCTCACATCTGCCACCTTGGATATGTTTCTGATATTTGTAGCTTTTTTTGTCCCTTAGGTTCAGCATTCTTTTTTCCATGTTTCTTTGACATGCCCTTAATTTGTGCTCGATATTTTGTGTGAATGTTCAGATCTGACAACCATATATGGGGCATGAAAGAGTACATCTGTTGTAGACTTTTCTTGTTTCGTATACAGGTATGTTATTATTTTTCATAACGTCTTTGGAGATACCAGTATCTTTGCCAGGTGTTATTAATTATTCTTTCTACTTATTTATTAGATTGATCCTCCACTGCTATGATCTGTCCCAGGTGTATATATTCATCAACATATTCGATCTCGTCTCGTCCAACTTCTACTTTAATTTAAGCCTTGTTTTTCATCAATTTCTTCTACTTGTATTCATTGACAATCCTTATTTATTGCTTTTTGGTAACAATTGTTGTAACATGTAGTTGGGTCTCTTGCGAAAATAATGATTACGTCTGCAAATCTTAGGTGATGTAAATTTTTCCTATTTATATTGATTCCAAACTCGTACGAACCAGTTAAGTTGTCTTAATATATTTTAAGGTACTGCTTAGAATATATCTGGTGACAGCGGATCTCCCTGTCTAACGCCTATTTCAATTTTAAATTTGTTTCCATTTTTTTTTAATCTAATATAGGCTCGAACTTGACCACTATCTCACCTGATAGTAAGCGATGATGTGGTCGACGGTGGAGCACGCTTGCCTAGAAGTAACCTATTCACTCTTGACTTAAAGACCCCTAGATTGTAGCTATCGGGAAACAAAGACTCCGGCAGGGAATTCCACTCCTTAGCTGTACGCATAATAAAAGTATTCTCAAAACGTTTAGTGCGTATGGGATGTCCACCATGTATCGATGACGCATCGCCGTATGTCTGGTAGTCCGATGATGGAACGGGCTGGGTGGAATTAAATCATGCAATTCCATCGCACACTCCCCGAAATGTAACCGATAAAAAACCGACAAGCTGGCAACTCGGCGACGATGTTCAAGGCTCTGGAGCTTTGACTTAACCAGTGCCTCATCGCTGATGAGCCTCTTGGCCCGCTTTTCGATCGACTCTAGTGCATCAAGCTGGTATTTGGCAGATCCGTCCCAGAGATGAGAACAGTACTCCATGTATGATCGAACTTGCGCTTGATACAAGCTGAGCAGCTGTTCTGGCGTGAAATACCTTCTCACCTTTGCAAGGATGCAATGCATTCTAGTTGCTTTTTTGCCGTACTATTATCGTAGATTTGTTTGATTATTCTGCAATATTTATTTTCCACGCCCTGAGTTACCAGTGACTGCCATATGTAACTATGTTTTAAATAATAAAACGCTTTATTGTAATCTACGAATTATAGATAAGTAGATAGTAAGGCTAATCACATGCGTTGCATTTTTAACCGACTTTGCAAAAAGGAGGAGGTTCTATGTTCGACTTCATGTTTTTGAAAATTTGCTTGATAGCATGTATGTGGTCTTAAGTTGAGAAGTCCGATCGAAATCCTGCTTGTTCCTTAGGCTGATTACTGTCTAGTTTTTTGGTTTAGTAGTAATAGTCCAAAAAATATACTTGATAATAATTATTTTTTGCAGGCTATTCTGATTTTCATATTCTATGGATGGGAAACACCGAGCTACGACGACTACGTATTTCCCTTATTCGCTGATCTGATGGGTTGGGCTGTGGGCCTCTCAACGCTAATGTTCTTCCCAGTGGGCGTGGGATGGGCATGGTATCATGGATATGTGAGTACCCGTTTCTATATGAAAATTAACCTTGTTAGATTTTTCATTCGAGATTTAACATAGGTACTCGTCTTTTTTTCAACTATTACTCCAAATCTAGATCTCATTGCGATAAATTAGCTGAATACTATAATCCAAAGATTAATTTAAACTATTAATTTACAGCGAGGAAAAGAACTATTCACACCAACGGAAGCTTGGAAACCAGCAAACAGGGCCTTAATAGCCCCAAGGTCAGACTCAATAGTGACCACTGACACGCCACACCAGGGACCTTACGATAATATGGGCTACATCATGTGATCGTATCGTGATTATCACTATCACGAGTATCTAGTCAAATGATTTTGGTTGTAGGTAACCGAACTCAACACGCTATCTTTAGGTTCAAAACACACCGCAGAAGCGATGATATAATTTATCACAAGGTTCTGATCTAGTAAATTGGCCCTTGTCAGTTAAAATATTAGACACGTCAGTTATTACATAATTAAACCACTGATCATTTCAGAGGAACTGTATGCCATATCATAATATAAAAACAAAAAGTTGCAATTTGGGCAAGGTACCAGGTACTATCGACAAGTTTGATTCATGATCCGTCTTTGGCGTATGTTACTATTGTATTGAAGTTAGCTTACAAATTATCGGCTGAATGGTTCATGAATCGAACAGCTTGACGGTACATACATATTTGTTTCTCTTCAAAGTTATTAATATTGAAGATGCAAGCATAGAACTATCTTCCATGTAACAAAAGCTCAGACTTTTATAATCACAGACCATACAATGCTTTAGGAAGTTTATGAAATAAGATTAAATTTTTAGTCCTAATCTTTGTTTTGTGTATTTGAACAAAATAGTTGTATTTGTACTCGACTATGTTGCTAACAAATAGTGATTTGTTTGGTCTCTGTAAATACAATCAGAACAAGGTTAGGCTAATTCAAAGCCTCTTAAAATGTATATTTAAAACCAAAGCTAAATAACGGTTTCACGTT